>JAAGEH010000027.1:6266272-6306130 GCA_011751065.1 Lasiurus cinereus
TGTGTGTATGTGTGTGTGTGTGAGCATGTGTGTGTGAATGTGTGTGGATATGAGTGTGAGTGTGTGTGGGGGTGTGTGAGTATTTGTGTGTGTATGAGTGTGTGTGAGTTTGTGTGTATGTGTGTGAGTGTGTGTGTATAAGTGTGTGTGTTTGTGAGTGTGTGTGAGAGTATGTGTGTGTGTGTGAGTGTGTGTGAGAGTATGTGTGTGTGTGAGTGTGTGTGTGTGTGTGTGTGTGTGTGTGTGTGTGTGAGTGTGTGTGTGTGTGTTTGGGGGGGTGTGAGTGGAGGAGTTGGCCAACAGCAGGCTGCAGGAATGGTAAACTGACTGACTTAACCCCGCCCGCTGGCTCTCCGAGGCTCAGCTCAGCTATTCCCTCAGCGCCGGCTGCTCGCCAGGAGCGCGGCCCGCCGGAGAGCCAGCGGCCTGTCCTCGAGGGGCTGAGAGTCAGCCCAGGACTCGGTCACCAAACCGGGGTCCCTCGCGCCTTCTCAGGGAGGGCTCTCTCCTCCCTCCTCCCGGGTCCCCAGCCTGCAAAGCCCTTCTCCCCGCCCCCGAGACCGGGCCAGACCCCCAGTCCCTCTCGAGCTCAATCAGCCCGCCCAGCCTGGGAGCGGCCCTGAGCCACCGGCAGTGCCTGGAACGCAGCCATCCCGGCAGGTGCCCTGTGCCCAGCCACGGGGAGCAGGCTGGCCGGTGGAGGTGCCGGGAGCGGGATCAGGCGCTGCAGGCCCGTCTGCCTCTCCCAGGCCCGGCCTCTGCACCCTGCCCGCCACCTGCCCGCGGCTGCCCATCCTGGAACCGGCAGAGGGGGGTTGGCTGCACCCATGGGGACTGCAGAGCCACAGGGCCACGGGAGTGGGGCAGGCAGAAGCGGCCACTCCCCCAGTCCCGGAGGCCAGAGTCTTGCTCCCTTGGCCCCCCAGGCCCTGCCCCGCGCCCGGGGTGAGGCTGGACGCCAGGTCCGCCGTGGGCTGCTGGGTGGAGCCGCCGCCTCGCCCTCTCTGTGCGCAGGGCGGGCCCCTGGCCTCACTCGGAGCCGCTGTTCCTGGCTGGGCCGCCAGCTGGCCTGGAGGAGGATGCTCCTTGTTTTCCAGCACCCGTTAACCATTTCACACCCCCACCCCCAGCCTCCCCTGGCCGCCGGGGGGTCCCGAGGCTGCCCCCCTGCCTGTCTGTCTGTCTGTCTGTCCAATCTGGGAACCGCCCCGCTGCTTCTGCCATGGGTAGCTGAAGGCTCCCAGCGCCTGACCCCCTCCCAGCCGGCTGCTCCCCGGGAAAAGAGTTAAGCTCCCTCCTCCCCACCCTCCCCGTCTGCAGCGCGAGGGAGGCTCAGCCTGCAGATGAGCTCACGCCCCGTGCACGCTCCCAACAGCCCAGGCCAAGGGGCAGCTCTGTCCTTTAGACCCAGAGCAAGCGGGAAGGGGTGGGAGGTGGGGGTGCAAGCCAGATACCAGGAGCTGGGGTGCTGGCCCCACCCCACGCCCCTCTGACCCTTTCCTGTGGACCCGCTTGGGCCTCTGCCCCCTCTGTGGAGGGACCCAGGGGCGGAGTGGGTGGGGCTAGGATGCTAAAGGGCCCCAATTCTGATGGAGGAGAGTCCCCAGTACACCGTGTTTCCCGCTTCTGGAGGAGGAGGGGCACAGGGAGGGGCCGTGTGGGCAGGAGGGTAGAGAGTCCCTGTGCCTGAGGTAGCCTGGCCCAGCCTCCCCTCCCCCCACTCCACCCCCCCCCCCCCCGAAGGAGAGACCCCCATCCCAGCTGAGGCCCAGGACCCACGGGCAGTTCCACTCGTGCGGCTGCACGTGAACCTGCAGACTCCTGGGCTGGGTGCCGAGGGGGACACAGAGGTGAAGGAGGCCTAGTCTGTGCCCCCAGGAGCTGGCACAGGGTCCCCTGATCACGCCTCCTTCAAAGGCATGCGACAGCCGCCCGCCCCGGACTGGGGGAGTGGCCGCTTCTGCCTGCCCCGCTCCCGTGGCCTGGTGGCTCTGCAGTCCCCATCGGCGTGGCCACCACCCCCCCCTGCCGATTCCAGGACGGGCAGCCGCGGGCAGGTGGCTGGCAGGGTGCAGAGGCCGGGCCTGGGAGAGGCAGATGGGCCTGCAGCGCCTGATCCCGGCCTCCTGGCACCTCCACCAGCCAGCCTGCTCCCCATGGCCTGGGCACAGGGCACCTGCCAGGATCACCACATTCCAGACACTGCCAGTGACTCAGGGCAGCTCCAAGGGTGGGCAGGCTGATTGAGCTGGAGAGGGACTGGGGAGGGGCAGCGAGCGAAGACTGTGGTGACTGTGGAAGCTGAAAGAACCGTCAGGAGGTCAGGAGGCAGGATCGGGGGGAACTCAGGGTGGGGGAACAGCGAGAGCAAATCTAGGGAGGTGCCAGCCTGTGCCTGCGCCTGCAGCCTGTGTGACTGGTGCCCAGGGGAACTATGGACCTCCTCGCTGTCTCCGTGGGTAAGGCACTGACTGCGCCAGCGACTCCAGCGAGACTTCTTCAAGGCCCAGGGCCCCCCCGGTTCGCAAAGATCAACAGGTTCGCAGACCCGGAAGAGGCACCGAGAGCCGGAGAGACCGGCCGGGGACCACGAAGGACATTAGCGGACTCAGGGCGTGATGAGTGGCCAGTGACTCAGGACCAGAACCAGGGGCCACGCCGGACCCTGTACCCACGGAGCTGGCTGATCCGGCGGAACCTGTGAGCCGTGAAGGGCAGAGAGACGCGGGGGAGGGACGGCCGGCGACCCAGGAGGCAGGCGCCGAGCCCCGAGAACGTTCCGCCCGGGAGGGCTGCCTCTGAGGAAGGAATCGCTCCACATCGCTCTGCGGGAATACACGCCAAGATTCTCCGTTTTCCCACGCTGGCGGGACGTTTCCTATCACCGGGGCCTCCTCCTCGGGCTCCTTGAATTTCACAAACAAACAAAACCCCCCGAGCCTGACCCACATGGCTCCGTGGCTGAGTGCCAACCTGGGAACCAGGAGGTCTCGGTTCGATTCCCGGTCGGGGCCTGGGCCTGGGTTGCGGGCTTGATACCCAGTAGGGGGCGTGCAGGAGGCAGCCAATCCATGATTCTCCCTCATCCTTGATGCTTCTATCTCTCTCGGCCTCCCCCTTTCTCTCTGACATCCATAGAAATACAGTGGTACCTCGAGATACGAGTGCCCCAACATACGAGATTTTTGAGATACGAGCCATCGAGCGGCATTTGAGATAAGAGTAATCACACAGATCGGCCGGCTGCACACGACCCACCAGTTTACCTCGACTCGAGCATCTCATAGTTTCCCACGCCTCAAGGTTACGGAACAAATTAAACTTGTATCTTGAGGTACCACTGTACATGTATTTGAAAACAAAACAGCTGAAACCGGTGTGGCTCAGTGGATAAAGCATCGGCCTGTGGACTGAAAGGTCCCAGGTTCGATTCCGGTCAAGGGTAGGTATCCTGGTTGCAGACACATCCCCAGTGGGGGGCGTGCAGGAGGCGGCTGATCGATGTCTCTCTCTCTATCAATGTTTCTGACTTTCTATTCCTCTCCCTTCCTCTCTGTAAAAAATCAATAAAATATATTTTTAAAAAATTAAAAAATAAATAAAAACAAAACAAAAATCCCAGAAATCCCCAGAGAAGCAAACAGAGGGCTGGATATTGGGTGAGTGAGGCCGCTGGCCCGTCATTGGTGGAGGGGGGCACGGTTGTGGCTGCTCCTTGCGCCCCGAGTCGAATGCTGGTCCTGCCTGTGGGTGGGCACCCCTTCTCCAGGCCAGCTGCTGAGCTGCCCACGCACACGGGCCCTTCCCAGCCGCTGGCCACCTCGGGGTGTCGGTTCCCATCTCCTCACATCCTATGAGGGGGCGGGTGCTGGCATTCCTGTGGTACCCCCTTCTGCAGGCCTGGGGACCACGCCCCACAGGTGAGGCTGCCCCCACTGCCCCAGGGAGAACCAGCCCCCCTCTCCTCGGGTCTCCGGACCCGAGCTCTGGCCGACCAGCGGCTGGGCGGATGTGGGGAAAATACTTCACATTCTTTCCTGAAGATTCACAGCCAAGAGGACCGGATATGGATGGTTTAGCCATCAGGCGATTCTGCCACCTTCAGCGGAGGTGAGAGAATTCCTCCCCTACACCCCCGTTCCACTTCCCACCAGGAAAGGAGGCCGCCACAAACAGGGCAAAGGCCACGCTGGGCACCAGGCGAAGACTGCGCAGTGACAGGGACAGACAGATGGCTGCTATGGAACCCATCATCCGCCGAAAAGGCAGCTCTTAGAGCAGCATCAGCCCGTCTTTTCTCAAACAGCAAGCGATAAGTTTAGACAAAGGACAAACTGAGGCGGTGAACACCCACATCCGAGTGCCCTCCACGTGGCGAGGTGAGGGGTCACATCTCCTTACTCACCCGAGCTTGGTTTCACCTCCCGACAATCCCACCCTGAGTGCGATGCCCTTTTCTCGGAGAACATTTGAAGAAAAGTTACTTTTCAGCCGAAACTGGTTTGGCTCAGTAGATAGAACATGGGCCTGCAGACTGAAGAAGGGTCCCGGGTTTGATTCCGGTTAAGGGCATGTACCTTGGTTGCAGGCACATTCCCAGTGGAGGTGTGTGCAGGAGGCAGCTGATTGATGTTTCTCTCTCATCGATGTTTCTAACTATCTCTTTCCCTTCCTCTCTGTAAAAAAAACCAATAAAATATATTTTAAAAATAAAGTTACTTTCCAACGATAAAAGTAATGCATGCTCATTAAAAAAAAAAAATCTGCCGAAACCGGTTTTGCTCTGTGGATAGAGCATCGGCCTGCGGACTGAAAGGTCCCAGGTTCGATTCCGGTCAAGGGCACGTACCTTGGTTGCGGGCACATCCCCAGTGAGGGGAGGGGGGGCATGCAGAAGGCAGCTGATCGATGTCTCTCATCGATGTTTCTGGCTCTCTATCCCTCTCTCTTCCTCTCTGTAAAAAATCAATAAAAATATATTTTAAAATAATCTAAGCTGACAGACGTGTGTTCCCCAAAGTGAAAAGCCTCCTCGATTCCTCGATCCCACGGGCACACCCTCCTGCCCCAGTTCCCACCCAGGCCCAGACCACGGGATGCCTGCCTTGTGCGGGTCTTGCCACAGGCGATCAGAGCAGTACCTGGCAGACAGAAGGCAGGCCTGCGCTTGCACTCATTGGATGCATTTATTACTTAACGTCCCACTCTGCTTTCTACACATCCTCTCACACGTCAACCCAATACATAGAAACGTTCTTAAATCGTTGTTAATGAACGAAACCAAAGAAATGAGTCTCCAGCTTCTCCTCTGTTCCCCCAGCAGACGGAGGGGGGCTGCCTGGTGGAACCCCCACTTTGTCTACTTGCACCCTCGTGACCCAGGCTGGCCTCCCCCCGGGGAGGGGGGGTGTCTCAGATGGGCTGCCTCTCCAGTCCCTATCTGAACTGCCGTCATCCCCCCTCACCCGCAGGGAGCACCCCCAAGACCCCCAGTGGAGGCCTGAAACGGAGAGGACCAGCCCTCTATGTACTTGCCTGGACATACTTACCGTCTCACTGAAAGGGCGCACGTCCAGCCTGACTTTGGCACATTCCAATTCTACTTTTTTTTTAAATAAATATATTTTATTGATTTTTCACAGAGAGGAAGGGAAAGGGATAGAAAGCCAGAAACATCAATGAGAGAGAGACATCGATCAGCCGCCTCCTGCACACCCCCCACTGAGGATGTGCCCGCAACCAATGTACATGCCCTTGACCGGAATCGAACCTGGGACCCCCCATCCCCCAGGCCGACGCTCTATCCATTGAGCCAAACCGGCCTCGGCCCATTCTACTTTTATTTTATTTTTTTGTGTGAATCCTCACCCGAGGAGGATATTTTCCCATTGCCTTTTAGGGAGACTGGGAGAGAGAGGGAGAGACGGAGAGAAACATCGATGTGAGAGAGACACATCGATAGGTTGCCTCTGGCATGTGCCCCAACCTGGGAGCCTGCAACCAAGGTACGTGCCTTTGACCAGAATCCAACCCCAGGACCCTTCGGTCTGCAGGCCGCCGCTCTATCCACTGAGCCACACCGGCGAGGGCCCGATTCTCCTTGCATTTGGCATATTCCGAGCCAGCACTCTCTGGGACTGTCACGAAGGAAGAGGAGGGTGGCTGGCAGCAAGCACAGCGATACGGTGACCGTCCATCTGACAGCTACTGAGTGACTGACACGCCGGACACGGGGATGAATCACGTGCCGGGCAGGATGGAGCCGGAGGGCGGGGGATTTCATCACAGTTCCTCGGAACAGCACGCCGTGTAAAACTGCATTTCTGGAATTTTCCTTAATGTGTCCGGACCACAGTTGACGGCAGCCAAGCGAAACCACAGAAAGTGAAACCACGGATTAGGGACAGGGTTGGGGGGTCGGGGGGAGGGACACTCCTGCCTTGACGGCTTTCGGGAGGAAAAGGAGGCAGAAATGCCCCCGCCCCCCTGGAAATCGGCGTCGCTCTGAAGCGCACAGAAGCCCTCGCCCCACGGGTGGGTCGCTGCTGCCTTGTTCTAGGCGTGGCCGCAAACCAGAAGGAGAAAGAGACCAGCCTGCCTGCAGTGCAGGGAAACATTAATACAGGGCGTGTGTCCACAGGGAAGACTCGTTTTACTCCTTGGCAGTAAGATAGCGATGTCACAAACGTTGGTTATCACTGCGTGCGGCATGACCAACGTCTGTATTTTATTTTATTTTTTTAAAAATATATTTTGTTGATTTTTTACAGAGAGGAAGGGAGAGGGATAGAAAGTCAGAAACATCGATGAGAGAGGAACATCGATCAGCCGCCTCCTGCACGCCCCACAGTGGAGATGTGCCCGCAACCAAGGTACGTGGATAGAGCATCGGTCTGCGGACTTGAAAGGTCCCAGGTTCGATTCCGGTCAAGGGCATGTACCTTGGTTGCGGGCACATCCCCAGTAAAGGGCGTGCAAGAGGCAGCTAGCTGATCAATGTCTCTCGTCGATGTTTCTAACTATCTATTCCCTCTCCCTTTCTCTCTGTAAAAAAAAAATCAATAAAAAATATGAAAAAAAAAGAGAAAAATATGGGGTACATTGTACTTCATCAACGTTAAAAACTGTTGCTGTAAAAGAAACAAGAAGAATGAAACGATACGCTAGAGACTGGGAGAAACGTTTGCAAATCATGTGTTCCACAAAGGATTTGTATCGGGAATGTATATAAAGAACTCGGCCCCGGCCAGAGTGGCTCAGTGAGTTGGACCTCATCTCTAGGGCATCAAATGGTTGGGGGCTCAACTCCCGGTGAGGACCTGTGCCCTAGTTTCGGGTTTGATCCCCTGCAGGGGGAGTGCAGGAGGCAGCTGACGGCCTGGGACCTTTCGGTGGATGGGATGGAGTCGCACTGGCCAGGGCTGGCTGCTGTGATTTTAACTGAGGGTTTTATATGATTCCACTTTTTCTCCTTTCTTAGCAGAGCAATTATACTTTTTTAACTTTTTTTTTATGGTGGTGGTCCTAGAATTTGCAATATACATTTACCATGAATCCAAGTCCACTTTCACAGAACGCTGCACACTGCAGAAGCAGTGGGAGAATCCGATCCTAACAAAATATTCCCGATTTCTCTCTCTTGTTCGTCGTAGTTTTACCATCATTCATTTCGCTTATACATAAACATAGATGTATGTGTACATACTATATTATAGGTGGAGGTATCACATATTTATACATAATCAAATACATTGTCGCTATTATTTTTTAACGAACGGCTAGAGTCATTAGAAGAAGACAGGTTTTAATTTTACCTTTACTCATTCCTTCCCCAATGCTCTATCTTTTTTAAAATGTAGCTTTGATTTCTCTCTGAAGAAAGAGAAAGTCAGATCTACTCGCAGCAAATATCCTCAGTTTTTGTTTGTCTGAGAAAGTCTTTTTTTTTTTCTTCTTCTCGCTTTTGAAGGATCATGTCACAAGGTACAGAGAACTCTGAGTGGGTTTTTCTCCTCCACTCTTCAAATATTTCACGCCACTGTCTTCTTGCTTGCATGGTTTCTGAGAAGTCAAATGAATTCCGACCTTGGGTCCTCTATAGACAGGGTGTTTTTTTTTCCTCTGGCTTCTTACCAAGATTTCTTGCATCTTTGATTTGTATGCAGTTTGAATCTGATGTGCTTAGGTGTGGGTTTTGGGGCATTTACCTTCTTTGGTGTTCTCTGAGCTTTCTAAATCAGTGGTTTGGTTTGGCATCTGATTTTGATTTGGGGGAAGTTCTCAGTCATGACTGCTCAAATATTTCTTCTGCTCTTTTCTCTCTCTCTCTCTGTTTTTTTTTTTCTTCACTTGGTATTCCATCATTATGCAAATGTAGCCCTTGTAAAGTTGTCTTGGGTATTCTGTTCTCCCCCGCCTCCCTGGTCTTTTTTTCCTCTTCGATCTTTAATGTTGGAAGTTTTCATTGACACAGTCCCCATCTCAGAGATCTTTCCTCAGCCAGATCCACTCTCCTAAGAAAGCCATCCAGAACATTCCTCACCGAGGCCAGTTTGGCTCAGTGGATAGAGCGTCGGCCTGCAGACTGAAGGGTCCCAGGTTCCATTCCGGTCAAGGGCATGTACCTTGGTTGCAGGCGCATCCCCAGTAGGGGGCGTGCAGGAGGCAGCTGATTGAAAATAAAAGAGCATGCCTTGTTCCTGTGCATCTGACCTGTAGCATTTAAAACATTCCTTCTGAGACCCTCCATATCTCTGTTTATGTTACCCATCTGTTCTCGTATGCTGCCTGCGTTAATCCTTAGCACCCTGAGCTGTTTTACATTCCTGGCTTGAGAACTCCAACATTCCCTGCCATCCGTGAGCCTGGTTCTCACGCTTGTTCTGTCTCTTTAAACCGTTAATTTTTGCCTGGGGTATGCCTGGTAAATGTGTGTGGTCGCTGGTGAAAGGCAGACCTGGTTTAGGGGAGGAAAGGAGCCCTGGTGTGCTAGTGAGGGGTGGGGGAAGGGGGGGTGTCCCTCAGGCCTATGACCAGGTCCCCGTCCTTTAGCGGGTCTGGGTCTCTGAGCTGTGACCTCCACCAGCGCTTCTCCGATTTCTCTCCCTGAGGCAGGACAGGATGGTGAGGGAGGGCTGCAGTTGGCTACTCCCCTTCCCCAGTGGGTGACACCCCTCGAACACCCCATCAGGTTAGGCTCCGGGGAACCAGCTTCTCAGGAGCACAGGCCTGGCGAAGAGCGAAGAGCAGAGCGCTCTGGTACATGTCACTCCGTCACGTCCGCCTCCCCCTGCCGGCAGGCAGCCCGGGGGCCTTTTCTCTGCGAGATCCTCGGTTAGAGCTTCTGCAGCCACAGCTCAGTAAGAGCCTGGGGATCCCCTGGAACTCAGACGGCTGCCCCTCTGAACCCCGGCAACTGTCCCTTAGAGTCCAGACTCCCTCCTTGCAGCTGGGTTCCCCTCTGCGCAGGGGTGTCTGCTCCGGTAGCTGTGCCTCTGTGACCGCGTGTCTGTCCTCCCGGGTCCGGGGCAGCACTTGGCCCTGGGACCTCCACTTCTCTGCTGAGTCCGGGCAGGGAGGTTGGGTTTGCAGCTTGTTTCGCTTTTGGCCGGTTGTTAGGATTTGGCGATGATTTACAAGCTCCTCATATTGCAGGGAGGGAAGCCAGACGTCAGCCTGATGCTCATTGCAAAGTGCAAGACTCTTAGCAAGGGTTGAAAGGTAAACTTGACAGTATGCATATTTTACCCCGATAAAAATGTTAAAGTAATTTAAAAAAATGAGAAATTAGCCCTAACCAGTTTGGCTCAGTGGATAGAGCACTGGCCTGTGGACTGAAAGGTTCTGGGTTCGATTCCAGTCAAGGGCATGTACCTTGGTTGCGGGCACATCCCCAGCAGGGGGCGTGCAGGAGGCAGCTGATCGATGTTTCTAACTCTCTATCCCTCTCCCTTCCTCTCTGTAAAAAAATCAATAAAATATTTTTTTTTTAAAAATGAGAAATTATAAGTGGGGAACAGGGCACCAGGAAGAAGATGGTTTCCCCAAATGTTTGCAAAGTAGCTCTACTTGATAATGCTATCCACACATCAGATTACCGTATTTTCCGGCGTGTAAGACGATGGGGCATAGAAGACGACCCCCAACTTTTCCAGTTAAAATATAGAGTTTGGGATATACTCACCCTATAAGACGATCCCGGACTTTTGAGGAGATTTTCCTGGGTTAAAAAGTCATCTTGTACGCTGGAAAATACGGTAAACGTATTTTGAATCCCGTTAACTTACTTTGCCTCCTATGTTGTTTTTTTAAGATATATTTTTATTGATTTCAGAGAGGAAGGGAAAGTAAAAGAGAAAGACACATCCGTGATGAGAGAGGATCACTGATTGGCTGCCTCCTGCACGCCCCACACTGGGGATCAAGCCTGTAGGCCCTGAGCCTGTGCCCTGAGCGGGAATCGAACCGTGACCTCCTGGTTCATAGGTGCTCGCTCAACCACGAAGCCACACCAGCTGGGCTTGTCTTTATTCCCCAAGCCTATGTTCTTTATATATAGACGCTTTGGCGTCCAAACCCCGGGAGTTTAAACCCTGGCTCGGCCGCTGATGGCCACTTGACTTCAGATTTCATATCTCATCCCCTGGGACCTCAGGCCTCATTTGCGAAACTGAGGCAATAGTAACCCTCGGCTCACAGGAGCCAGGCACTCCGTCTTTTTTTTTTTAAATATATTTAATTGATTTTTTACAGAGAGGGAGGGAGAGGGACAGAGAGTTAGAAACATTGATAGAAGAGAAACATCGATCAGCTGCCTCCTGCACACCCCCTAACTGGGGATGTGCCCGCAACCAAGGTACGTGCCCCTGACCGGAATCGAACCCACGACCCTTCAGTCCGCAGGCCGACGCTCTATCCACTGAGCCACACCAGTTTGGGCAAGGCACTCCTTCTTAAACGCCCTACCCCTTACTCCCATGGAATGAGACACGGTCTCTAAAGCGCTCGGCGTGGTGCTGGGTGCGCAGGAAGCGCTCAGCAGTGGCCGGCTGCGTGTCTCTGTCCATTCTAGGCATCGCTGCCTCTCAGTCCAGATTTCCTGGCAAGCAGCTTTGAGTCTCTCTCCCTCTCTCTCTCTCTCTCTCTCTCTCTCTCTCTCTCTCTCTCTCTCTCTCTCTCTCAGAATCTCTCTCTGATGCCCTCTGGCCTGCCGAAGTCGACCGGAACCCCTTTGCCGAGAATCCCACGACTTCTGGATGCACTTCCTGGTACCTCCTGGATTGGATCTCCTGCATTCCACTCCCCCTGGGGACCCACACACCTCTCGGGGTTTCCTTCCTCTGTCGCTTTGTTTAAACTGCGCTCTCTCCCTGGAATGCCCTGCCCCCTCCCTTTGCTCCGTAAATATTTGCTGAGTCAAGAGGTGTCTTCTGGAAAAGCTCCCTCCTCCCCCACCGCAGAAGCCAGTTCTGATCCCTGGCGTATACCCATCCTGTGGGGGAGACACAGGGGGGCAAAATACTAGGACACATTGGTCTTCTTAAGAATGGGAAAAATTCGGTTCCGGTCAAGGGCATGTATCCTGGTTGCGGGCACATCCCCTGTGGGGGGTGTGCAGGAGGCAGCTGATGGATGTCTCTCTCTCATCGATGCTTCTAACTCTCTATCCCTCTCCCTTCCTCTCTGTGAAAAATCAATAAAATATATTAAAAAAAAGAATGGGAAAAATCACATGGCCATCTCATGCCGGAAGAGGTGGTAATCACTGAAGAAAGGGAAAATATTGTCAAAGATACGACGTGAACGTTAGCGTATGAAGATTATTCTAAGATGGGGGGGCTGACGCCCGCTGGCAGCAGGCTCTGGGTGCAGGAGACGGTTGCACACACACACGGAGAGGTTTTAAAGAAGTCACCGGCCGAGACCGGTGTGGCTCAGTGGGTAGAGCGTCGGCCTGCGGACTGAAGGGTCCCAGGTTCCATTCCGGTCAAGGGCATGTACCTTGGTGGCGGGCACATGCCCAGTAGGGGGCGTGCAGGAGGCGGCTGATCAATGTCTCTCTCTCATCGACGTTTCTGGCTCTCTATCCCTTTCCCTTCCTCTTGGTGAAAAATCAATAAAATATACTTTAAAAAAATAAAAAATAAAAAAGTCACCGGCTCCACAGGCCCCTCCCCGCTCCCGACTACCCACGATGCCACATAACCCTGCTGCCAGCCGGTGACGCGGCTCCACGCCTGGCCAGCGAGCGTCTCCGTGCAGGAGGCAGTGCTCTGCCACTTGCTGGGGAGCGTGGGGTCCGGGGGTGCAGGCAAGACCATCTGGCCGGAGGAGAGAAGGCCCGGGTGACCATGGCCAGCCGTGCGAGGGAATCCAGAATCCAGAATCGGCCGGTTCCAAGGCCTGGGATGAGTCTGTGACCAGGATGAGCCTATGCACTTGGCCAGGGGTCAGAGGGACTGCAGGCAGAGGAAGCTTTGCGACAGCTGCGTCTGGGAGAACTCCCCCCACTTAGCTCACTTCCCCCCCTTACCCCCGCCCCCCCGTGGTGCATGCCTGGGGAATGTATGGTATGTAAAGGCAAACATCTGGTCTGCGCAGGGGAGATGCAAACCGGCGAAATTCTCTGCTCCTGCCCGGAACCAGGCGCCTTTCTGAAAACCACTGGGAACAGCTCAACGCACTCCATTCAGCCCAGCACCGGGTTAGTTGTTTAAAATGCTCAGACATTTATAAAATATTTACATATATATATATTTAATATATTTTATTGATTTTTTACAGAGAGGAAGGGAGAGGGACAGAGAGTTAGAAACATCGATGAGAGAGAGACATCGATCAGCCGCCTCCTGCACGCCCCCCACTGGGGACTTGCCCACAACCAGGATACATGCCCCTGACCGGAATCGAACCTGGGACCTTTTCAGCCCGCAGGCCGATGCTCTATCCACTGAGCCAAACCGGTTTCGGCAAATATTTATATATATTTTTTATTGATTTCAGAGAGGAAGGAAAAAGGGAGAGAGAGATAGAGACATTCATGATGAGAGAGAATCACTGATCGGCTGCCTCCTGCACGCTCCCGGCTGGGGATCGAGTCTGCAACCCAGGCAAGTGCCCTGACTGGGGATTGAACCGTGACCTCCTGGTTCATAGGTTGATGCTCAACAGCTGAGCCACGCCGGCCGGGCGAGATTTTTTATTTTATTTTATTTTTTTTATGAGGAGAGGTATGTACTCATTCTGGAAAGCCATTATCACATTTATTGGAGATGTAAGAGCTCCTCGCCATACCTTTCAACTTGGCATTGGAAACGCTGGTAGTAGCTATAAATACAGGAATTAAAAAATGACTGCTTTTTTTCTTGTAGCTGACATAATTATATACCTGGGTGTTCCAAGAAAAGCAGCCCCGAAATTACTAGAAATAATACACGAATTCAGCAAAGAGGCAGCCAAAAGAAAGCCACACGGCATCATTGCATTTCTGTCGGTGAAACAGGGTTATGTTAATACAAACATAAAGTAAAAATAGAGGAAGATTCCATTTGTAACCACAAACCAAAAATGAATCTACTTGCGGGTTTTCTTTGAGCCACGAGATTTGTTCCAAGAATATTATTCGACCATAACAGGGACACTATAGGCAGAGGTAAACCCACAGAGAGAGATACCAGAACACATTTACTGAGAAAAACCAAGCTTCAGAAATAGGACGGGACTTTCCAAGTTAATAGTTGCAACAAAACACGAGGTTCAAGCCCTATGGAATGATCATAGAAGCTGAGTGGCTGATACCAGCTTTCCAGAATTATAGGAAAAATAAGGACTCTCCCGCAGGATTTCAAGTCACACACACACACACACACACACACACACAAGCATTTATCAAACTCCAGGCCCACCAGCAGGAAGTCGATAGCGGGGACCATCTTCACTGGGTACGTAGAGCATCTTAAGCTCAAAACAGGACCCATTTCCAAGTGGCAAACTGTCCCTCTTACAGCCCGATGCATCGCAGGAAATGGCAAATCCACCCCTGCAGTGGTCTGCCCCAAATATGCGGAGTCATCCTAAGCTCAAAAATAGATCCAGAACCGACCACCGCTCAGCCCCTCGCCTCCGCCGCCCTGACCGAGGCCACTGTGGCCTCCTGCCTGGACCACTGCCGGGGCCTCCTGACCGGTCTGTGGGTTCCGCTGAGCTCCTCCAGACTTCCTCAGCCCCACAGCCCAATACACCAGGCCCCTCCGTCCTGAGGAAACCTGGCATTCCTTGGCGATTACTGATCTCTCCACTGGAACCTTCTTCTCCCCTCCCCGCCTCTCCCTCCTAGTATTTGCATGTTTGTCCCCACCCTTCCTTCAAGTCTTGGCTCAGATGTCACTTCCTGACATTCCCCATTGAAAACACCTTCCCGCCAGGCTGCCTCTCATTCTTTCTCACCTGACTGGTTATTTATTTATCCCTCTGTCTCTATTCCTAAAATCTCTCTCTCTCTCCCCTAACTCCTCCAATAAGATGTTCGTTTTGTTCCCAGTTGTATCCTGAGCACCTAGAACAGTGCCTGGCACGTAGTAGGTGGTCAGTAAATAGCTGCTGTGTGAATGAAACAGAAAAGAGATTCCCGTCGTGCAGATGTCCTACTTTACACAATTTGCAACGGAGGAGAAACAATACAATGCAGAGAGATTTCACTGCTAACTAACTGTCTGGGCCAAGGAATAATAGAAAGGAAGTTAGTTACTCTAGAGTAATACATCACATCATCTATGGATATAAAAGCCTAATATGCAAAGTGTCCCCTCGGGAGTTTGATCAGCGGGGAGTTGGATTGCTCGTTATGACGTGTGCTGACCACCAGGAGGCAGTGCGGAACAAAGGAAGACCCCGGCTGGCAGGCTGGCAGCCGGCAGCCGTTAGGGACCTTACCTGTGCACGAATTTCGTGCACTGGGCCTTTGGATGGAATAATCCATTGTAGATGGATTAGAGCAAAATACCAGTATATGCTAGTATTCTTAAGAATGGGAAAAATAACATGGCTATCTCATGCTTGAAGGGATGATAAATATTGAAGAAATGAAAAACATTTTTAAAAACAAGATATGAACACTAGTATATAAAGATTATTCTAAAATTTAGAATATAGATTCATATAAAACAAGGCTATAGAAATAAAAGCTATGTGGAAAATAGAACTACTAGGAGTTTATTTTGAAATAGGAAAGAATTGATACAAATATGTAGTTCATGTCGCATTTCCTAAGGAGACGAATAGTTTATCCTATATAATAAAAGGGTAATATGCAAATAGACTGAACTGCAGAACAACCAAACAACCAATCAAAGCGTACTATACTAATGATATGCTAAGGTTGCTCAACCGCTTACTATGACATGCACTGACCACCAGGGGGCACACAATTGACCTGTTGACCAGTCACTCTAATGTGCAACAGAAGGCAGATGCTCTGACCAGTAGGTTAGCTTGCTGCTGGGGTCCAGCCAATCGGGACTGAGATGGGCCAGACATGCCCTGGAGCCCTCCCATTTTCCCTCCTTGCCCTGATCATGCACCAGTGGGGCCCCTCACAATCTGAAACCCCTTGGGGTATGTCGGAGAGCTGGTTTCAGCCTGATTCCACAGGCTGCTCTCCTTGGGACTGATTGGGCGTGACACTGAAGCAGGCACAGTGGGGTTGGGATGAGTGGGAGCAACAGGCAGGGGCTGCAGGCTGCGTTGGACTGCAGGTTTTGGCCTGATCCTGCATGAATTCGTGCACCGGGCCTCTAGTTCCCAAATAAAAAGAAAGACCAAACATCCCATAGAAAAAGACGCAGCCTTGAAAACAATAAAGAAAAGCAAATCTCAACACCTTTAAGGTGTCGTTCTAGATAGAGGACAGCCTGACAGCTGTCAGAGGGAAGGAGGATGTGGGGATGGGTGGAAAAGAGAAGGGAGTCCTGGCCAGTGTGGCTCCGTGGGCTGGGTGTTGCTCTGTGCACGGAAAGGTTGCAGGGTGCATTGCCCGCCAGGCCACAGGCCCCAGTTGCTGGCTCGCTCCCTAGTAAGGGGCATGCAGGAGGCAGCGGATCAATGTTTTGCTCTCACGTAGATGTTTCTCTCCCTCTCTTTCTCTCTTTTTCTCTTCCTCTAAAAATTAATTTAAAAATTTTAAAAAAAGAAAAAGGGATTAAGGAAAAAATAAATTCCCAGAAACACAACTCAGACACAGACAGCAGTATGGTGATCACCTGGGCGAAAGGCAGGGGGAGAGAGGAGAGGATAAAGGGTGGGTAAATGGTGATGGAAGGAGACTAGATTAGGGGAGACAATATACAGATGATGTATTATAGGACTGTACACCTTAACCCTATATAACTTTATTAACCCATGTCACCCCAATAAATTCAATAAGAAAGGGGGGAAAAGATATCTTTTTAAAAACTGTCCCATTAGTAAAAACTAATAAAAATGATACACTTCCCGTTAACAGTGTTGTGGGGAAATGTATTGCTGGTGATACTAGGCGTTGGTGTAATCCCTTAAGCAAACAACCCAGTTGTGTGTATTACGAGCTATAAAAATGCTCGTATCTCCTGGACTCTTCGTTCCACTTGAGGAAACTTATCTGCCAGGAAGTACATAAACCGATTAAGCAGATGGGAAGGGATCTCTGCTTGACTCTGTGGAGCAAAGTGAGAAACCAGGAGCAACTCCAGCGCCAAACAGTAGAGACCTTTCTCGGCCAACGTTCCTCTCGGCACAGCAGACAATTCGCACGGACCATGTGGGCAGTTCTGTCACATGTGACTTTTTTTTTTTAATTTGTAACAATTAATTTCTTTTTTTAAAAAAATATACTTTATTGATTTTTTACAGAGAGGAAGGGAGAGAGATAGAAAGTCAGAAACATCGATGAGAGAGAGACATTGATCAGCTGCCTCCTGCACGCCCCACAGTGGAGATGTGCCCGCAAGCAAGATACATGCCCCCAACCGGAATCGAACCTGGGACCTTTCAGTCCGCAAGCTGACGCTCTATCCACTGAGCCAAATGGGTCTCGGCACATGTGACTTTTCTATTCGCTGTGTGAATGTCAACACGGCAGAGGACCATCTGAGATGCCGACCTACAGGTGTGATGGTTCTGGACTCTAGGCCCGGTCACCTTTGGGACCAGACGTGGACGCTTTGGGCAATGCCCCAGAGACCAGACTGATTGTACCAGGCGAAGAAACACCTTGACCCAGGGTCACGCCAACGCTTCAGACCGGAAGAGCTAAGGAACTCCCTGGAGAAGCCTGCGGCGAGATGTTAGGATTGAATGCAGCTGTTGGTTGGGGGCCATGAACTTGGCCTCTGGGACTCATTTGTCTTGGGAGGAAGGGAGGGGCCTGGCTGGACAGGGAGGTCTGGAAGGTTCGGAGGCTGAGCCCGGCCTCGTCTGTGGACCCAGAGCCCTCGGCCCACGAGGCCGGATGCCCGAAAGCTCGATAGAACACACGCGTCAGGGTGGGTGGCGTCCAACTCACAGCCCAGGTGAGTAGGAAGATGCATGCGTTGTGCGTCCGACGGTGAGTTCTGACTCCGCCTACTGATGAGACGAGTGACCTTGGGCCAGTCACGTACACTCACTTCGGGCAGGCTTCTCCTGGGGAAAACGTGGATGACAGGCATACCTCCCTCACCACCGGGGTTGGTGTGAGAATTCGGTGCGACAAAGCAGGAAAAAGTCCTACATCGCCACGCTTGTCATTACTGTGCACGCACAGCTAAGAGCCTACGAGCACGGCTTAGGGCAGTGGTTCTCAACCTTCCTAAGGCCGAGACCCTTTAATGCAGCTCCTCCTGTGGCGGTGACCCCCAACCATAAGATGATTTCCGTGGCTCCTTCATCACTGTCATTTCGCCACTGTTAATGAGTCCTAATGTAAATACAGCGGTACCTCGAGATACGAGTTTAATTCGTTCCGTCACCTTGAGTCGTGGGAAACGATGAGACGCTCGAGTCGCGGTAAACTGGTGGGTCGTGTGCAGCCGGCCGATCCGCGCGATGACTCCGATCTCAAATGTTGCTTCTATTTCAAAGCAAAAATCGCTCACTCGACGGCTTGTATCTCAAAAACCTCGTATGTTAGGGCACTCGTATCTCGAGGTACCACTGTATCTGTGTCTTCCCATGGTCTTCAACGACCCTGCTAGCTGTTCTCAACCTGTCGCAACCCACAGGCTGAGAACCGCTGGCTTAGGGAGTCAGCAAGGGCTGGATCATGTCGGAGCCCCAGGAATGCCTGGCCGAGAGTTCCTGGACCCAGTGAGGTCTCCCCCAGGCTCGTGTTTTTCCGGTTGATGATGTTCCTTTGGGAGGAGGAAGATGAGGAAGAAGAAGGAAGGCCTTTGAGGAGAGGAGGGCTGGCCAGGGGAGGCGGGACGGCCCTGAGCGCTCTGGGCCAGGCAGGATTCGGCCCTCGCCAGAGGCCTCCGCAGAGTCAGCCTCCAGCAGTTCCCGTCCATGGCTTCTTGAGACAGAGGGCTGGTCCTACAAATGCTCCCACATGGGACCGCAGGGGAGGAGGAATTGGGGGGGCTGAGGGAGGAGGGGGACGCGGCTGGACGCGGATGCCTCGCGGGCTGGGCTGTGTCAGACAGATCCAGGAACACACCCAAGAATTTAGGAAGTGGAGAGAGCTCCCCCTTCCCTCTCCCCCCCCGCCCCCATCAGTGATAGACTGCTGATTGGTTGGGAGCGGGTGGTGTCAAAATTAAATCCTGATGCTTGAGCGTTTCCCTGGGAACCATTAGGGGTTTGGCGGTGGGGCAGGCCAGGGGAGAGGCGGGGCCATGTCTCCAGGGGACGTGTCGGAAGCCTCTCTAGTTCATGCTCTGCGAGACTCTCTCCTCCGGGTCCCCAAGAGAATGTCGCTGCAGGCTGACTCATCTCGGAAGGCTTCTCTGAAGTTGGAGTTCTGGGGGATGGCGGACTGTGATGTCCTGAAGGCAGACGCGATCTGAGGACACCTCCTGACACCTCCTGGCACCTCCAAGCGGGTTTCTGCCTCTTGGCCTCCGGGATGACTAGCGGATCGCTGCGGGTGGTTCCACGTCTCTGCGTGTGCGGTGACTTGGCACAGCAGCGGTGGAAACGAAGGCAGTCTGTGTCCAGAGACGTAGCGGGGCAGAAGTGGGTGGTGCCCTGCATTCCCGTTGGCACAGCTCGGACAGGCGTTGGAAGGGAACCCACCGAGAGCTTGCCATGGGCTCGTCCAGGTTGGGAAGGGCGGTGAAAGCCGCTTTCCTCACGCTCAGGTGGGGAGTGGAGGCATCCACCAAGCCAGCAGGGACGGAGCGCCCGCTCCACGCTGGGCCCTGAGCTGAGCGCACGCGGGCATCTGAGGGAGGGTTCGGGGGAGTTCCTTTCCTCCGGGGGCTGGGGTCCCGCAGGGGAGAACCCACACCGGTGACCATGCCAGCCATCGGACCGCGATGTAACCTCCTTGCGTTGCGTTCTCTTTGCATCAATCATAAAACAGAGTTACTCCACAGACCAAGCGATAAAATACAAGCAACATCGAAAGACTAGCTGAATCCCGATCTTTCTTCTTTTCTTTTTTAAATTCATTTTTAAAATATATTTTATTGATTTTTCGGAGAGGGATAGAGAGTTAGAAACATCGAGGAGAGAGAAACATCCATCAGCCGCCTCCTGCACGCCCCCTACTGGGGATGTGCCTGCCACCAAGGCACATGCCCTTGACCGGAATCGAACCTGGGACCTTTCCGTTCGCAAACCGAAGGTTTATCCACTGAGCCAAACCGGTTTCGGCATATTTTCCTTTTTAAAAAAATATATATTTTATTGATATTTTACAGAGAGGAAGGGAGAGGAAGAGAGAGTTAAAAACACTGATGAGAGAGAAACATTGATCAGCTGCCTCCTGCACGCCCTCTATTGGGAATGTGCCTGCCACCAAGGTACATGCCCTTGACCGGAATCGAACCTGAGATCTCTCAGTCCACAGGCCGACGCTCTATCCACTGGGCCAAACCGGTTTCGGCCTAAAAAATATATATATTTTTTATTGTTTTCAGAGAGGAAGGGAGAGAGAGAGAAACATCCATGACGAGAGAGAATCACTGATCGGCTGCCTCCTACGTACCTCCTCCTGGGGACCCAGCCCACAGCCAGGGCCTGTGCCCTGAGCGGGACCTCCCCCAGTTCGGAGGTGGCCACTCAACCCCTGAGCCACGCAGACTGGTGGCCCCGTCTGCCACCAGCACCTCGGAGAGGCCCAGGCTGTGAGACTCCAGCCAGTCTGTCTCACCACCAGGCCTGTCAACAGCAGGCATGTCCTTATTAGTCTTTTCTTTTTTTTTTTTTCTTTAAAAAAAAAATGCGGCTCAAGTGAAAAAGAATTTTTTAATGGGAAAGTCACTCCTTGTCAAATCATTCGAAAAATGAAGAGAATCGTATTCCCGGCCAGCTGACCGGTCGTGCGGAGCCAAGGAGCGGGGTGCTGTTCAGGCTTGTTCTAGTTGGACCTGGGCTGACAGCCCGGGGTCGGGTTACAGGGCGCTGAAAAACAGTGAAGGATGTTTGCCCTGGAACCCGCGTCCCGGCCGGGGCTTTGGCTCCTGGTCAGCGCGAGGAGGGAAGTCTGGGTGGAGAAGTTGCTCTCGTCTGCTCTCGGGTGTCTTCCCTCGGGCCCAGGGAGGTGAGCCGGCTCTGCCGGTGGAGTTCAAGTTCCGGTGACGGCGTCCCTCGGCCTCCGAGTGTCACCGTTGGAACCAAAGGGTGGTGGTTTGAAAGGAAGATTTCAAAGATGTATTTTATTGATTTTTTTACAGAGAGGAAAGGGAGAGGGATAGAGAGCTAGAAACATCCATCAGACACCTCCTGCATGACAGGGGCCCCCCCCCCCCCCGGGGCTGGGGCGGCAACCAAGTGCATGCCCTTGACCGGACTCGAACCTGGGACCTTTCAGTCCGCAGGCCGAGGCTCTATCCACGGAGCCGCACCGGTTAGGGCTGAAAGGAAGATGTGAAGCCCGTTTCCGCCCTTTCCTCAGGCTGTGTTCTTCCCGGATGGTTGGCTAGAAGGACCCTCCCTGTCTGTCTCTCGGTGTCTCTTTCCCTGTCTGTCTCTCCTTCTGTCCCTTTGCCTCTCTTTCTCTCTGCCCCAGTCCCTTCCTCCAAGGGCTGCTCGTAGTCTGTCTCTCCGGGGACAGTTCAGATTTCAAACATTTTGCACCACAATCCCTACAACTAGAATGTGCTCCAAACGCAAATATTTTGACAACCAAGCAACAGCTTCCGAAATGCTTTTGGATCCTCCCCCCGCCCCCGCCTCCCCCCCCTCCCCGCCCAGTAAAGAAACAACCCAATACTCGCAGAGGGCCGTTTTCTAGGACAAGGACTGCTCTCACCCCCAGTTTACAAAAGAGGAAACCGAGGCACAGAGGAATGCAATGACCTGCCCAAGGTTCCCCTGGGTCAGATCTGGTGGACCCATCTTCAGCTCGGAAAATAGGGTGCCCCCCGACCCCGGTCCCCCTCCGGCCTGTCTCTCCCCTCCTCCCTGGTCCGGTCTGAAAGCTTTGCCCCGTCTCTGTGCTTCTTCTTCTCCCCGACAGAATCGTTGTATTCGCCGCGTGCCTGAGACGGCTCGCCACACCTGCCGTGTGCACAGCGGAAGCTGGGCAGGTACCGGGCGAAGCAGGTGACTGCTTTATCAGTTCCGAGAGCCACAGAGATAAAAGGACGCAAGGCTATCGGCACCGAATGGCAATGATACGGGGAAGGGCTCCTGATGACGATATCAAGTGCCACACTGATAGAACGCTGTGTGCACAAGGCGATAGCAAGTCTGGGTAACTGTGCCATGACCTGCTGGAGGGAGATACGGCGGCCTGTTGGCGAGGTTATCACAAGCAAGGTGTGGCCACGGGAGTGATTTTTACTTATTGACTTACAGTTCTTTGTTTTCTTTTTTGTCTTTTGCCCACTTCCCCGTAATCAGCGTGTGCCAACTTGTTACACAGAAAAAGCAACGTCTTAAAACCTAGCATCCACTTAGCGGGAACCAGGAATAACACGGAAGAGACTGGTCGGCTAGAGGGTCACCCTAGTGATTTGCGGTTTCCCGGGAGTTGAAATGCATGAGGGGAATTTGGGGTTGTGGTGTGGCTCTCGCAAGCTGTGTGTGTGTGTGTGTGTGTGTGTGTGTGTGTGTGTGCACTCTCACCACAATCTGGTACACATGTGAGAACAAAATTTAAATGATCATTTGTGAACGAGAAAAACAAACAATCTCTTTCCCTCTCCCTCTCTCTCTCTCTTTCTCTCTCTCTCTCTCTTTGGCTTAGTTCAAATGGCCCTGGAACTTTGAATTCAGTCCCAGAAACTACAGTGGTACCTCGAGATACGAGTTTAATTCGTTCCGTCACCTTGAGGCGTGGGAAACTATGAGACGCTCGAGTCGCGGTAAACTGGTGGGTCGTGTGCAGCCGGCCGATCCGCGAGATGACTCCTATCTCAAATGTTGCTCGTATTTCAAAGCAGAAGTCGCTTGCTCGACGGCTCGTATCTCAAAAATCTCGTATGTTAGGGCACTCGTATCTCGAGGTACCACTGTATTAGTGTCAGAGCTAGAAACAGGCCTCCTGCACCTTTACCTCACATCTTCTGTTCACGTACACCAGGGGCCGGCAAACTCATCAGCCCACAGAGCCAAATATCAACAGGACAACGACGGACATTTCTTTGGAGAGCCACATTTTTTTAAAACTTAAACTTCTTCGAACGCCACTTCTTCAACATAGACTCACCCAGGCCGAAAACCGACTTCTGCGCGCCCGCCACGAAGTTTCAATCGCACTGTACGTGTGCGCCCGCACGTGGTATTTTGTGGAGGAGCCACACTCCAGGGGCCAAAGAGCCTCGTGTGGCTCGCGAGCCGCAGTTTGCCGACCACGGACGTAGAGCAGGAGCACCGATCTCGGCTAAACTGGACTTGAAAGCCTGAATGGAATTCTCACTTCTGTCTTTGTTTGGCTCAAAGCTGCCGCCTGGTCCCTCGCTCCTGGCCGAGGGACCCCAGCCTGCTCTCATGGGGACCAGACCCTGGCCTCGCCCTGCTCCCCGTGCTGGGCGCTGTCCCCAGCTGTCCTCGCTGCTGGGGAAATGGTGTCTCTGCAGAGGGTGGTCCTGTGAGGAGTGATGTGGAGAAGACCCACGGCCCGCTGCCCAGGCCAGCTGAGCCCAGCGCTCCTCCGGGGCCCTTTCTGACAGACTGTTCTCCACCCCCCGTGACTGCAGACTGGTCTTCCCAACCACCATCAGCATCCAGAGACATCGAAAGCCAGTCGCCATGCCCAAACCGGTTTGGCTCAGTGGATAGAGTGTCGGCCTGCGGACTGAAACGTCCCAGGTTCGATTCCGGTCAGGGGCATGTACCTTGGTGGCAGGCATATCTCCAGTGGGGAGTGTGCAGGAGGTGGCTGATCGACGTCTCTCTCTCTCGTCGATGTTTCTAGCTCTCTATCCCTCTCTCTTCCTCTCTGTAAAAAAATCAATAAAATATATTAAAAAAAAAAAAAGCCAGTTGCCAACCAGCAACAGAGCGGTCATCTGTTCATTTGGTAACACCGTATGGCCCTCCGGTGACTTCAGGAAAATCACAGTGCGACCTCTGAGGGTTTTACCCGTTATTTTAAGTTCCTTTTCCTGATTATAAAAGTCATAGGCACCTATTGTTAAAACTTGACCTCTACCTAAAGAATAAAGAAAGAAAATAAATCTCCCCTCATTCTCAAGCCTCTTTTAGCATCATTGTTTTTTTTTTCTTTCTTGCAATTAGCAGTTACTTTTCATCGTTTCCCTCTGTGTAAAATAGACGGCACACCATATGAGTGTTTTAATCCCTGCTTCTTTTCTGCACATGATATCATAAAACATTCCCCATGTCACTCAGTACGTTTTGAAAACGATGATTATGAATGACGGCCTGAAAGCCCACTGTAACAGGGAGCCACCATGATGGAACTTTCCCCTGGTAGCAGACGTCTAAACTGCCTCCAAGTTTCACTGATAAAAATGTCACGAGGACCAGGGAGATGCTCCATCTTCTAAACCTCGCGATCACCGGACCTGAATCTGGCCGAGTCTTCAGACTGAACGGCCCATTTACAAACACAGAGGACACAGTAGTGACTCTGAAACCAGAAAAAGCCAGATTCTGGGGAGCTGGACAGCACAACTGAACCTTTTTTTTTTTTCCCAACAGATAAACTGTTTGTAGGAGGTGGAGGGTAAGAGGGAGGGGAAAATCTATACATGAAAAATACCAATGACATTGCACTAGGATGCACTGTATTTGGGCCCATATTCAAACACACTTTAAAAAGAGACAGAGAGCCCTAACCGGTTTGGCTCAGTGGATAGAGCATCGACCCACAGACTGAGGGGTCCCAGGTTCGATTCCCATCAAGGGCATGTACCTTGGTGGCGGGCACATCCCCAGTTGGGGGTGTGCAGGAGGCAGCTGATCGATGTTTCTCTCTCATTGATGTTTCTAGCTCTCTATCCCTCTCCTTTCCTCTGTAAAGAAAAAAAAATCAATAAAATAATATATTTTAAAAAAGAGAGAGAAATTAAAACACTAATTTAGATAGTTGATAATACAAAGGAATTATTTTTTTCAGAAGTGATCATAGTATTTGGGGTTATATTAAACACACACACACACACACATACACACTTACCTTTCAAAGACACGTATTGAAAATTTCACATTGGAAAGGATCTGTTTGAGATTTACTTCAAAAATAAGGGGAGTAGGCAGGGGACAGTGTGGGGGAGATGGATGGGCCGAGATTGCCTATTATGGTTGCAGCTGAGGGCTGGGTACATGCAGGGTCCTCTCACTGTCTCTTGACTTTGGTTCATGTTTGATATTTTAAAGTTTAGGGAAAGGAGCAAAGGACCAGGAAGCGCAGCATCATGGGGGCCAAGTGCTGAGCTGAACGGGGAGGAAGGAGCCCTATTCTTGAGTCAGACCGACCTCCCTGTAGTCCCACCTTCCCCACTGGCTGTGTGTCCCTGGGCTACTTCCCTAACCTCTCTGAGCCTCAGAGCCCTCACTCATAAGACGGATATTATATTAGTGTGTCCATGACAACTAGCGATCGAGGAGGCTTTCAAAGGAAAACACTCAGGGATGGCATTTGAATTTCCTTATCGTTTCTTTCAGTAGATATTTTCTACTGTTGTTTTTTTAAAAATATATTTTTATTGATTTTTTTTACAAAGGGGAAGGGAGAGGGATAGAGAGTTAGAAACATCGATGAGAGACATTGATCAGTTGCCTCCTGCATACCCCCTACTGGGGATGTGCCTGCAACCAAGGTACATGCCCTTGACCGGAATCGAACCTGGGACCTTTCAGTCCGCAGGCCGACGCTCTATCCATGGAGACACACCCGTTTCGGCATTTTCTACTGTTATTTTTTTTAATGGTGGCCAGACCTGGGAGGTACCATTAGCATCTTAAGTTATAACAATCAGTTAAAACAGTGGTTCTCAACCTTCCTAAGGCCACGACACTTGCATACAGTTCCTCATGGAGTGGTGACCCCCAACCATGAAATTTTGCTACTGTTATGCATCATGATGCAAATATCTGCATTTTCCGATGGTCTTAGGCGACCCCTGTGAAAGGGTCATTCGACCCCCAAAGGGGTCGCGACCCACAGGTTGAGAACCGCTGAGTTAAAGTGACATCAACTTCATTCTGATGGTAGACAGGCTCTTTCCTGGTCTCCCAACGGAGATCACTAACCGGCTCAGCCCAGGTGCCCGCGGGCAGCGACCTACCCGTGTGGGCAACCACCTCCTGTCACCGTGGGCGTTGGGGGTGAGCTCTCTGCGGCGGGTCATTTTGCCCTGGGGCTTTCCAGCCTGGTGGCCTCCGGCCCCCTCAGCGATCCCAGCATCCAGGGCCGCAGGGCCTGGCCCGCCCCCTCCCAGAAACTGGAGCCGAGCACCGGGGCCCCACAGCGCAGCTCTGGCAGAGGGCACCTCCCCGGCCACAGCCCACACTCCAGTGACTCTCGCATCTTGTGTGAGGGGTTGTCAGACACCCCTCCGGACCCCAGACACCCAGCCAGCCCTCGCTGGCCGGGGGGCCGCTGTCTGCGCGAGGTTAACCGCAGCCTCTTCCTGGTCGCCTGATTCACTGGCCTTCCTGTGGCCGGATAACGGGCTGGGGTTTGGCCGGGCCTGCCGGCTTGCACACTTACAACCGGCGCTGCCGACCCTGCCCAACGGGCGTCCAACCTACCCACCCCCCTTTCTCCTCCGGGTCTCCTGCTTGCCCCCTCCCTCCAGCCAGAAACCCCGGGATCCTTACCCCAGCAGGAAGCTCCCCGCTCTGCCACCGGCCACTGCGAACAGAGGGTCCCCAGGGCCTGTCTGGAGGGCGCTGTGTCCGGTCTGGGCTCCGGGAGACCCACTGCCGGGGCAACACCGGAACACACTTCATTCGGGGGCAGACCCTGGGAGTGCACACGTGCCTCTCATTGAACGTCAGCCCGGGTGTACCTGGCTTGTGTTCTTAAAGCCGCACAACATGAAAAATCTGAGGTCAGGGAGGTGAGATATTGGCCCAAGTTCACAGGCTAAGCCGGTGTTGGGCCAACTGTGGCTCGCGAGCCGCGGTTTGCCGCTCTGTTGACTACTGGGCTCGCCGACCACTGGGCGAAGCAGTCAGAGACCCAAGCCAGCTAACTAGGTCCCCTTGCTCTGCCTCCTAAGGGACTACTGTCCTGTAGGTGACATTTCTCCAGCAGCTCTGAAGCTTGCCGAGGTCTCCGCCTCTGTTTCGGGATGCCTCCCCGGGTTCTTGGGGAGGCCAGTGGGCGGCAGGGTTTCTTTGGTTTGGGGGTTCTTTTGTTTTGTTTTTTGCCAATCTTTGCGTAAAGGCCTTGAAATATACATTCAGCTGAAACCGGTGTGGCTTAGCGGATAGAGCCTCGGCCTGCGGGCTGAAGGGTCCCGGGTTCGATTCCGGTCAAGGGCATGTACCTTGGTTTGCAGGCACATCCGCAGTGGGGGGCATGCAGAAGGCAGCTGATGGATGTTTCTCCCTCATCGATCTTTCTAACTCTCTATCCCTCTCCCGTCCACTCTGTGGGAACACAGGGAGGAAGGGCCTCAGCCTGGTTGGGCCTCAGGGGCCTGGGTTGGGCTAGGAAGACTTCTTAGAGGAGATTTTTTAAAAATATATTTTATTGATTTTTTACAGAGAGGAAGGGAGAGGGATAGAGAGTTAGAAACATCGATGAGAAAGAAACATCGATCAGCTGCCTCCTGCACGCCCCCCACTGGGGATATGCCCACAACCAAGGTACATGCCCTTGACCGGAATCAAACCTGCATAAAGGCCTTGAAATATACAAGGTCCCTCAGCCTGGCCTGCAGGGATTGGGCCTCTAGCCCCTGAGCCAAACCAGTTTCGGCGAGGACAAGATTTTTAAGTTGGGCCTTGAAGGGAAAATATGCGAGTAAGTTTCTTTTCTGAGGGGCTTTTGATCGGCAGGGAAGAGCTAGCTCAGGGAAATGAGGCCAGGATAGGTGTGGGGTGGGGGTCATGAGCACAGGAGGGATGACGGAGGCTCCTGGGAACTTAAATCCCGGCCGAGCTGGCTGGTGCCAGTCCTGGTCCTATAACCTTGGTCCCCTAAGTGCAGGGACCTCGTGTCTCGGGCAGCACTGTCCAATAGGAGTCCCTTGTTGATGCACATGCCCTCCTTGGGTGCGACTGCGTCTGTGACAGGTGGCTGGTGTGTCTGAGGAGCCCATGGCCACTCCTTGGTCTTAATGCAGCTCCGACCGCCGCCCCTGAAGACGGGGTAGCCCTGCATGCTGCTCACCCCAGCTCAGGTCGGAGTCACTTGAGCTGTCTTTGCACGTTGCTGATGCTGAAGTCGGAGTCTCCTGCAGAGATTCTGACTTAGTTCACCTCGGGCAGAGTGTGGGTATCCGAGTCTTCTGATTCAACCCACGTGATTCTCAGGTGGGCCGGGGTTGAGACCAGTGGCCCAAGACTTTGTCCATCACACTCTCTGGAGTGGGGAGGCCGCCGCCTTGTCCAGAGGGGCTTGCATCGCCTGCCCCTCCAGCATCCCTCACCGCCCCCCCCACTCCCATTCTGCCCCCCTCCTCCCAGGCATCCTAGTCTCCTCTCTATTCATGGAAGGATCAGGCCGGGAGGCCCCTCCCACCACCTGCTGCCTCTCTCCCCCTCCCAGCCTCACCCATTCCCAGCGCAGAGACCTTCCTGCTTCACCTCCCAGCTCGGCCAGGACCTGGACAGCAGGGGTCAGAGGTCAGGAGCCTGGTCCTCGCAGGCCCCTCCCCCTTGGACAGAGCCCAACCAGCGGTTTTCCCGGGCTGGGCGAGGCCGGGCGGGGGTGGGGGGGGTGGCAGGGGGGGGGGTGGGGGCTGAGGGCTGGCTGCGCTGGCCTTTCCCGTTACAGGGATGGATGCGCAGAGGCGGGTGTCGGGGTAACAGGGCTGGAGCCTGGAACCTTCCTTCCCCGAGACGGGGTCTCACCCAACAGCTGCTGCCCACCCCCCACGTTTGCCCCCCCCCCGCACCCCACAAACAACTTTTCCCAGGACTCGCGGGTGGCAGCTTGTGCACTTTTATTATTAAATATATAAGCAGCTTCCTATTTTTTTAAATAGATATTTAAATGACTTTATATAAAATAATTCATCACTTCCAAGTGTAAAAACAACATCTCACAGTGTGTGAGCCAATGTTCCCTCTCGGCTTTCTCAGAGAAAAGAAGGGGTTCTGTGCAGCGGGCCGGGAGCCGCCCACCCGAGGCCGTGCCCGAGGCAGGAAAGCGAATCCAACGCCTGCCTTTCGGAGGGAAGCTCTTCGCTTTCTCGACTCTGAAAATACTGTTCGTTGAAGGGGTGAGGGTGGAGCAGGAATGCCTTTTACTGTTTGTTTCCTTCCACGTTTAAACACACACTTTCTGGCATCGAATCTAGAGCCGATGACTAGGAGACAGACCCCACCCCACCCCGAGAGTCCTCTGCTCCTCCCTCCGCTGTCAGGGACCAGTGACCTTCACTTTCAAGGGCAAGAAGGGAAGACGGGGGTTGAAGGGGTGGGAGGGGCCCTGCCTAGCGGCCAGCAGGGCGGTCTCTCCGTGGAGGGCCAGGGCAGCAGGGGGAAGGGACGTAGCTGCACAGAGGGACCAAATGCCACTGACTGTCCTGTCAACTGCCGGCCAGCTCTGGAGCTGGAGCTGCAGCCGGGCGGCCCAGGGACTGAGGCCCTCCGGCAGACTTGGGGATAGATGCTCGGTCACGCTCCCACCCCGCTGGCCTGGTCACAGAGACTGGGGTCCTGGGTGGGTGCGAGAGGGTGAGCACCGGAGTTATCACTGCCTGCCGGGCCCCTCCCAGGGACAGCGTGCTCAGCCCCGGGTGCCCTGCCAGGGTCAGGGGTGGACCCATCATTTCAAAGACCCTCCCTGCGTCTGTCTCTGCCCTCCCCGCCCCCCCTGCTCCCTCCCACGAGTCCCTTCCCTCGTGGGAACGTCAAAGTGCAAAATGCAGAAACCTGGGCCGTCGGCAGCCGAGAGACCTGCTCTGGCGGCGGTCCAGGCGTCCTCCCGCCCCCCCACCCCCACCTGGAGGTCAAGGCCAGATCTGCGGAAGGTCAGGGCTCAGGGGCTCCCTCGGTTGCCAGGACGGTCAGTGCAGAAGCTGGAGGGCAGAGGGCGGACAGATGTGCATCGGTCGGTCGGCCGGCCGGCCGGGCGGGCTGTGCAGCAGGCAGGTCGGGTCTTCACAGTGCAATGGTTTCCTTCGGGAGGCGCGCCCCGGAACTGCCTCTCCGGCAGGTGCTGGAGGGCATGGGGCGGCAGCCAGCCTGGGGCTTCGCCTTGGCATCCAGAGCCCAGCAGGTCCTGAGGGCAGGGCCGGCCTCCCGCTCCTCCTGGCACCGGCGCTGCCAGCGGTTCTCGTCCTGGCTTCGGGGTGCTCGCATTTCCAGGAACCCCGCCGCCCCGCCAATCTCGGGCATCTCTCGCGACATGTGCCTGCTCGTAGGGGCGGGGATCCCTCCCTCGCCACCAGACGGTCCTCAGCCCCGGGCCTCCGGGTCCCTGCCCAGGCGCTGGCTGGAGGGGGCGGAGGGGACTCCTCGGGGCTCGCAGCCCCCCTCCAGCAGACGGGAGCCTCCAGGGCCCACGATAAATATCAGCAGCATGAGGCAGACTCCGGCCTCTCCTGTCCGTCCGGAGTCGGGGAGTCGAGGGTGGAGGGGCCGGCCCAGCTGCTCTGCTCTGGTCCTGGCCGGCAGGAGCCCTCGGGCTGGGCAGGCCACATTGCCAGGAGACGGCGGAGGAGGGGGGGCGGGTGGACGCCCCATCACGACTCCTGCCGCGGAGAGGCTGTCCCGTGCGCCCAGCTGTGGGAGAGAGAGGGGGAGAGAGAGAGAGCCCGTCAGCGAGTGGGAGCGAGGGAGGGGTCACCGAGGACATGCGTGGGGTGCCTGGCGTTCCTGTGGGCTGGGGCCCTGCCCTTGCCGCCCCGGCCACCCAGACACCGCAGGGCCCGGCCGCTTTCTCTGGCCCGGGGCCAGGCCGCCGGCCAGACGCCCTCACCTCCTGCCGCCTCCCGGGACAGCGAGGACCACAGCGGGAGGGGATGGAGGGGGGGGTCGCAGCAGGGGTGCAAGGCCTGGCTCAAGCAGGGCAAGACCGTGTCACTGGCCTTGGCCCGGTGAGCCCTGGGGGAGGTCCAGCAGAGAGAGTTCTGGGGTCCCCCTCATCACAGAGTGGGGCACACCCACCCAGGGGACAGCAGAGCAGAGGTGACTGAGGGGCGGAGCTGGGGGTGGTCCTGGGATAGGGAAACCCCTCCCGATCACATGCTCACCCTAACCAGCCGCCTTCCGGTGGACCCCCCTGCATCTTGCATGTGACTGAGGGCCCCCCCGCCCCGCCCCAGCCCGGCCCCTCACCCGGCACCCTCAGAACGCTTTGTTCTCAGAGCAGAAATCCCCTGGACCCCAGCCAGCAGCCGGACTCTGGGCCCCGCGTGGCGCTCCCCTCTGGGCCGTCCTCGGCCCCCGGGGCCACGGCGGTGACGGGCCAGGCGGGAAGCGGGAGACGGACCGGCCCTCTGGCTCCCGGCCCGTTCCCAGGCTCTGGAGGGACCGGGGGGAGGAGCCCCGGACTGGACGGGAGCCACAGCAGGCACAGCTGGGCCAGAGGGAAGAAGGACCCGGTGGGTGCGCTGCAACGGGGGGAGTGGGGGGGGTTCTCTGAGGGCCCCTCGCCCCCCCGTCTCCTGTCACAGTGGCCATCAGGCCGGCGCTGGCCCTGACTCTCCCGGAGCCGGGCCCAGAGACCACCCTGCCAGTGCCCTCTGACCCCTCTCCACACCACCGGGCAGACCTCAGGGCCCAGATGTGTTCCCTCTGCTCTTTCCCCAGAGGCCGCCCTGGGGTGGCACCTTCATCAGGTCCCCCTCTCCTGGGAGTGGCCCGGCCTAGCGCCCTGCACCTGGGGGCCCTAAGGCCTGGCTTGCACTGGGCCTGGGGTGAAACCTGATAGGTCGCCCCAACTCCTCGGCCAGCCAGTCAGTTAGCCAATCAGCTCTCCAGTCAACAAGTAACCAACGTACTACCAGTGGTTGGCAAACTGCGGCTCGCGAGCCACATGCGGCTCTTTGGCCCTTCGAGTGTGGCTCTTCCACAAAAGACCTCGGCCTGGGCGAGTCTGTTTTGAAGAAGTGGCATTAGGAGAAGTTTAAGTTTAAAAAATGTGGCTCTCTTGCCCAAACCGGTGTGGCTCAGTAGATAGAGCATTGGCCTGTGGACCGAAAGGTCCCAGTTCGATTCTGGTCAAGGGCATGTATCTTGGTTGCGGGCACATCCCCAGTGGAGGGCGTGCAGGAGGCAGCTGACCAATGTTTCTCTCTCTCTCATTGATGTTTCTCTCTATCCCTCTCCTTTCCTCTCTGTAAAAATCAATGAAATATATATATATTTTTAAATGTGGCTCTTAAAAGAAATTTCAGTCGCTGTCCTGTGGATATTTAGCTCTGCTGACTAATGAGTTTGCCGACCACTGACAAGGCGGTTACCAGCTGGTCAGTCAGAGTCACTTAGTTAGCTGGTTAACGGGTTAGTCAGGAGGCTGGTTAACTAGACACGGCTGGCCAGAGTCCCTGGGTCTGCCCGCCCTGACGCCAGGCGGTCAGTGTTTATTGAGTGCTTGCTCGCTCGGCCACGGGCGGAGAAGCCCTCTTGGTATCGGAGCCGGGGCAGAAAAAGAAAGGCCAAAAAAAAGTTAAAGACATCGTCCCTGCCCACATGGGGCTTACAGCCTGATTCGGGGTGCGGGATGTACACATACACATAAAACAAGGATGGAAATGTATAAAAACAACATCCGAGTACTATGTGCGAATCGATACAGTATCCACCAAACACAGGAGGGCAGAGGGGTGTGCAGGACAGGAAGGACCGGAGGAGGACTCAGGGGAAGGAAGACTTCCTACGGCTAATGGTGGGCGGAGGGGAGGGGAGGGAGGAGGACGGGGCTGCCTGGCCTGAGAACCAGGGGCAAGGAGTCACGAGGGCCACATCTTTCTCCACGTGGGCGTGGGTGCCAGAAGGCACCCGTGGGAGGGCCCGGGAGACAGGACTGGGAGGGGGGCGGTTTCGGTGGCTCGGTGAGGGGCAGACACCGACAGAGCTGTTTCCCCAGGACGGAGATCAACTCATCTCTGGTTCAAACAACGCATCTGTCCGAGGAGAGGACAGCCGTCTGGCTTGACAGAGGCCGAGGGGGAAGGGAACTAGGGCTTTTAATAGACCACAAGCTAAAGATGAGACGACAATATGATGCAGTTGTTTCTTTTTTTAAAAAAAAAAGTCCAAAAAAAAACCAAACTTAATCTGTGCGCATAGCAGAATACTGTCCAGGTCAAGGCAGGCAACAGTCCCATGCACTCTGAGCTGGTCAGACCGCGTCTGGAGCACTGTGTCCAGGGCTGGCGCCACACTGGCAGGGGACAGTGACAAACGAGTGTGTCCAGAGGAGGGCGACCAGGACGGTGAGGGGTCTGAAAACCACATCACATAAGGAATGGTTGAGGGCCTTGGCCACACGGAGCTTCCAGGAGTCTTAAAGGGGACTTGGCTAGCTGGCTTCAGACATGAGAGGGCTCTCCTGACAGTAGAGGGGGGATCATCATGGCAGGGGGACGGGAGCTGGCGGGAAGCTGCTACACCTCGCCTGAGGAAGGGCTTCCTCACAGTGGGTGCTCGGGGTGCTAGCGGAGATGGTGGGGAGTGTGCCTGGCTTTCCCAGTGCGTGATCGGACGCCGGGAGGCAGAGAGGGGAGGTCCCTTGGGGGTGGGACGCTCGGCCTAGTGACCTGAGAGCCTCCCAACACTCAGGCTCCATGGATTCAGAGCAGGGAGGGGCCATCTGGGCTGGGGAGAGGGCTCAGACCAGGTGCAAGCAGAACGGGGACGGCGAGAGGCACTCAGAGCAGCAGCGGCTGCCGGGGAGTTTGGGGGCAAAGGGGAGAGGGTAGTTTGAGGTGAAACTGAAATTCCCCAGGAGGTGACGATCTGACAGAAGGGTCTGGGGAGGCTCAGGGCAGAAATAAGAAGCCAACGCATCATGGGCGAGGGTTCGGGGGGCATATGTAAGACTTGGAACAATAAAGAATTATTTAAACAAGCAGCAGCAGCAGCCAACGCAGAGGGATGGGCCCGGCCTCAGACAGGGTGAAGGGATGGAGGGGCCCTGTGGCCCCGGAGAGAGAGGCGGGCCGGCCCCATGGTGGTGGAGAGAGGAGAGAGGGCCTCGGGGAGGTGGTGTACCTCCATGTGAGGGTGAGGGAAAGGACGGAGCTAGTTTTAAGGGGTACAAGGGATCCAAACCAGAGGCTTACCTTATCCTTCCCTCTACACTGGCGTTTCCACCCGTCTGTCCTCTCGTTGGGTCAGGGGGCTGCGGGCGGAGCACAGGGCTGACGTCAGAAGCCAGTGAATCCGGGGAGTGAGGAAACCCCCTGAGTGGGCCCCCCGCCCCCCGCACATGTGCTCTAACCCTCGCAGGTGCAGGAGACCCAGACCTGCCTCGCCCTGCCACCAAATCAGGAGGAATCCCAGACCTTCCTCCTCTCCTCCCCCATCCTGTTCCCCGCTCCACCGCCTCAGAGCAAGTGGGAGAAAGTCCCCCCAAATGTAGAAGGGAAACAGGTGCCAGAAGGCCCCCGCTGCCTGCAGAGCCACCCCAGCCGGGACTCTCACCTGCCCTCTGGCTGCTCCTGGGGAGAATCCGCGGTCTGTAGCTCTCGATGGCTCTGGGGACAGAAAAGGGCAGCTCCCTGAGCAGCTGGGGGGATTGGGGGACATGGTCCCATCTCCAGGCAGGGCTCCCCCCGAGACTGAGAAGCGGGGATCAGCCACAGGAGCTTCCTGAGGCCTCCGTGCTGGTGACCCCCGTCTCCGCCCTGCTAGGCTGCCTCCTACGTCCTGGCCCCAGGCCCTGCCCTGGTCCACACTGCATCGCATCCCTCCACGTGCTTCTGGTCCAGGAATATTCTCTCCGGCTCCCTGCTGCCCCCGCCCTTCCGCTGACCTTTCGCCCTGAGCCCCCCAATCCTGTCCATCTGCTCTCGTCTGTGCTCGGCCAGCCTCCCGGGGTGAGTGTCTGAAAGACCCAGGCTGCCCCCCAGCCAGCCTGTCCGGACCTGCTCCTCCGCCCGCTGTGCCAGGTACCCGGGAGGTGCCCTCCTCTCGGCCACCAGGCCCTCCTTACCCGCCGCCGCCGCCTGTGGAGCAGCAGGCCGCCCACGGCCAGCAGGACGAGCGCGACGCCGGGCACCAGCAGGGGACGGACAAACTCGCCGGCCTGGGGGCTGGCGGGCGGCAGCAGCCCGCCTGTGTCTGCCAAAGGAACGGGGTTCAAATGGGCATGGGGAGCGGCCGCGCCCTCACTGGGTCCTCCTTGCCGCCCGGCGGTGCTCCTCCGCGCCCGGGTGCTCTTCCTGCCCTGCGGCCCCCCGAGGGGTGGCACCCTGTCCCAGGCGGGGCTGCCGGGAAGCCCGGGCTGAGCGGCCAGGGTGGAGGGCCGGCTGGGGCCCCTCGGGTGCAGGGGCAGCGGCCTGGCAGAGCCTGGCTCCTGGGCGTCTCTGGGCGGCACAGGCGGACGGTCTGTCTTGTCAGCTGTGGGGCTCCGGGCCTGGCCAGCCGGTCTCCCGGGGCCCCCCTGGGGCCGGGGGGTGCCAGTCCCCCCCGCTAGCGGCTGGCTCTTGGCTGGTCCTCGGAGTGGAGACGCCGAGAGGAGGTTGCTGTGTCTGGTGGCCTCTGCCCGCTCGCTGCCTTCTCCCAGCCTGGAGGGGGCGGGCTCCGGGCCGTGGGGTGCAGGCCCCTCACTAGCTTCTCCAGAGGCCTCTTCGAGGGCCCAGTTAGCGCTCAACACGGAGCTGAGTACGTCCTCTGTCCCAGACATGGGGGCTCCGACCACCGGCTGGGGCTCCGGCGAACCTCCGACGGGGCCTCCCTCGGCGCCCGGGGTCTCCGGTGACTCCAAGGTCTGGCACGTGCTCCGGGGCGGCCGCTGCTTGGCACTGCCCGGGTCCTCTGGGCGGAGGGGCTGCTCCCGGGGCAAGAGGGAGCTGTCCCCTGTCCCCTCGGAGCCAGCCCGGGGCCAGCCAGCCAGAGGGGCCGCGGCGGGGGCAAGGGGCTGCTGAGGGGAGGCAGAGGCCGGGTCACTGCTAGGGGTGGCTTTGGGGTACAGGCAGTTGCAATCGGGCGTGGTCGCCACATCTGAAAGAACCACAGAGGGAGAGAGAGAAAGACGGAGGAGCTAGAGTCACCGGCCTCCAGCACAGCGCTCCCGGGGGGACCTGAGAGGGTCCCCCCACCCGCTGACTCAGCCCCAGGGCTGAGGGCATGACAGGACGGACACAAGCAGGGAAGGTGCCCATGCGGGGGCTCGTGGGTGAGAACAAAGAGCAGGATGGAGAGGCGCAGCCTGGGGGTCAAGGTCAGGGTCAGGGAAGACCAGAGCACAGCTCTTCCTGGGGTTCCAGGTGGCCAGATGCCAAGCCAGGGGTGAGCAGAGGCCCCGAGGCCCAACACAAGACACCCCGAGCCCCACGGGGTCGGCCGGAAACAGCAAGGTGGTGCCATGCACAGCGGGCGGGAGTGGCTGGGCCGGACGGCGGCCGAGGCTTGAGGCCTCGGTATTGAAACCAGGAGACGGGACTGGGCCACCGGCGGGTGCCAGGTGGCAGGGCTTCAGTCCCTGCCCCGGGGAGCAGGGTGGCACGGACACAGGACACGGGACGCAGAGACGAGGACACGGAGGGTGCACGTGTGCAGCCGGTGCCAGCACGGGGCGCTGGAGTTGGCATGGTGCTCAGACTTCAAATCCAGCCTGTCCCTTGAGGGGACACTCAAGGCATCCTGAGGACTTCGGGAGCCTGCGTATCCTGGTGATTGGCAGCGGGGTTCTCAGAGCCGGGGTCCGGACTCCCAGGCGGAGCCTCTGCTCTCTCCACGGAACACCTCCCCCACTCTGGGGGAGTCCCCCCCATATGCTCCGCCGCCCGGTGGAGACCGAGAGCCTCCATGCCTACAGGGCTCTCCCAGAAGGGCCCCGTTTCCTGCTCCCTAATCTCACAGCCACCAGCCTGGTCCTTCTTGATGCCTTGACATGCAGACATATGTAGGTGTACATGCACACACATGTCAGAAGAGACATGTGCCGAGGACCACCCAGAGATGCACGAAGCCGACATGTGTACACGAAACAAGCACATCTACACACACAGGAGACGAGGAGCAGCCAGGCTGCCTCCGGGGGTCCCACCGCCCCGTCCCCGGTCTGGCACGCGCTCTCCCCTGCCGCCCCCCTGGGCTGGGCCCTTGGCCGCTTACCTGGGACGGAGCACTTGGCGAAGCTGTCGCTGCAGTTCTTGCTGAAAATGCTCTGGTTCATTTTCAGGAGGTGCTTTGTTTCATTAAAAACATTCTTGATCTTCTCCAGCGCCCAGAGGGGGGACTCAGAGAAATTCTGGACGCAGGCCTGGAAGGAGAGCAGGTCCCCGGGGTGAGGCTCAGCGCCGGCCCCGCGTCTCTAGCGCGTCTGTCTCACTTCCGTGGCCTTTCTCACATCATCTGCCTCCTTTTCCCCTTCCATGTCCCCCCTCCCCTCTCCCCGCGTTTGCAGCAGAATCGGTCCGGAGGCCAGGAACTCCCTCCTTTAGTCACGGATCGGTGCCAGGCACCTGGGCATGACCTGGGAGTCAGGCAGTGAAGGAGCTGCCTCCTGCACGCCTCCTACTGGGGATGTGCCCACAACCAAGGTAAGTGCCCTTGACCGGAATCGAACCTGGGACCTTTCAGTCTGCAGTCTGACACTCTATCCACTGAGCCAAACCGGTTTTGGCAATAAAATACATTAAAAAAAAAAAAAAAAAGAACTGACTAAAAGATGAGCAAAAGGTAACCAGGAAAGGAAGCGGAGTTGGAGAGAACTGTCTAGGCAGTGGGAGCAGACTGTGCAAAGGTCCTGAGGCAGGAAAGAGCCTGCTGGACTGTTGGAAGACAAAAAGAAGGCTAGAATGGCTACAGTACTACCATCCAGGAGGAGAGCGGTCAGGGTCAGCCAGGATCGGTCCTGCAGGCCCTGGTGGGCCACGTCAAGAACTGTTGGCCTTACCCATAGGGCCAAGAGAGCCCGGGGGGTATCAGGGAGGTGGGGGGGGGGGTGCCATGGTGTGGAGCATGGCCTGGAGCAGGCCGTGGCTGCGGGTCCTTCTCTAGCGGTGGTGTGTCTCAGAAGGAGGTCCGATGCCGCTTCAGCCCCATCTCTTGAGCTACTCTTTTCTCTTCTGTTCGGGGGATGCAGGCTTCCCACAGGCACTGGGGCACTGGGACACCTCACACACACTCCTGCCTTTCCTCCCAACCTCGGCAGCTCCTTCTCCGCCACCTGCCTTCGCATTCCTCAGGGCTCCGTGGGGGGCCCCTGTCACACACATCAGGCAGTGCCAGGCACGCCTATGGCACCATCTGTGGCCTACTCGCTGATGACTTCCAGATACCAAGCCGCCCCTAATGGAGCTGCACAGGGTAGAACTTTCCGAGGCTGTGAAGCTGAAGGCCTGGCTGCGTGACCATGGCCCGGGCATCGCAGGCCCCTCATCACTGTGGACCAGACACACGATGGCAGGCTGCAGGGATGAGGAGACCTGGGCCTGAGCGAGGTGACTCCGGCCAAATGCACGATCTGGTTTGGGCCCATTTCCTCCTCTGCAAAGTCAAAACTGTGACCCCTGCAGTCTGTCCCCTGGGCACGCACAGGGTGGGTGGCATGTTGAAATGCAAATTCCCGGCCCCACCCGCAGACCCAAGAATCAGACCCTCTGCAAGCAGGTCAAACCCGCAACCTGCGGCCCACAAGCTGCGAGTTTGACATGCTTGCTCGAAGGGTGCGCACGGGGAGTGTGGGTTTTAAATAAGCTCCCCAAGTGAGTCTGAAGAACTTGAATACTGTGAAACCACAGATTTAATATCGCTCTTATTAAAAGAGGCTTCCTCCCTCAGTCCCACACTCCCTCTGGCGACCTCTGTCTTTGCATTTTCCGGAGCCGAGTCCCCGCTCTGTTCACCTTCAGCTGGCACCAGCAGCCAGTGACTCTGACCTCCACGGGGCTACATCCCGTCTCAGGCTGGGACTGGGCCTCCTGCTGGTCTCCCAGCCTCCAAACCTGTTCCCACAGCCCCTTCTCGGCACAGCAAGCCAGCGAGGTCCAGTCACCGGCCTGCTCACCCCGCTGCCTCCCTCTTCAGGCCAAATCCCACCGGGCCAGGACCCCGGCGATCCGCTCCGCCCTCCACTTCCACACCCGGGCCACCTGCACCCCTCTGGGTCCTGACTGTGCATGGCCTGCTCGGTTCTGGGGTGCTCTGACCAGCCTTGTGGCTTCCTAACTTACTCACCATGGGGCCCCCCAAAATTACTTGCTTCCTCAGAAGCCTTCCCTAGCTCTTCCTCCCCACTCTCTTCAATGAGCCCTGTTCCTCCCTCTCAGAGGGGCTCCTTCACGCCCCCCCCCCACTCCTGCAGGTCTTCCCTCCCCTGCTTCTCTCTCCGGCCACGCAGCCCCTGCCGCCCGACACGCCACGTGTTGGACCTGTATCTTGTGAACGGTCTCACCGCCCCCAAACGTAAGCTCCATGATCATGGGGATTTCTGCCCGTCTCTGGTTCCCGGTGTCTAGCACAGTACATGGCACACAGTGGGCACTGGGTAACTATTTGTGGGATGAAGGAAGGCTTGTCATTCTGTTTTGCTTGTTATCATTTAACGGCTGCCAGTCTCGTTTGACGGCACGCTCCATGAGGGTTGGAACCAGGAGTTCTTGTTCCTGGAGACACTGTGGAGGCCTAGCCCTGCGCCTCCCGCACAGCCAGTCCTTAGCAAGGTGTGTGGATGGAGCAATGAACGAGAGAGAGAGAAAGAGAGGAAAAGAGAGAGGGGGGGGGGAGAGCGAGATACTGAGATTAGAGAGATAGGCAGATAGATAGATATGCAGGTAGATACATAGATAGACAGGTAGATAGATAGATTAGATAGACAGACAGACAGGCAGGCATAAATAGGCAGAAGATAGATAGATAGATAGATAGATAGATAGATAGATAGGCAGATAGATAGATAGATAGACAGGCAGATAGATAGGCAGGCAGATAGATAGATAGATAGATAGATAGATAGATAGATAGATAGATAGA
>JAAGEH010000027.1:6306140-6425412 GCA_011751065.1 Lasiurus cinereus
AGATAGATAGATAGATAGATAGATAGATAGATAGATAGATAGATAGACAGACAGACAGGCAGATAGATAGATAGATAGCCAGATAGATAGATGGATGGATAGATGGATAGATAGATAGATAGATAGATAGATAGATAGACAGATAGATAGATAGATAGCAGTGGAATAGGTGAGGAAAGCGATTGCTCTGCCCAGGTGGGAGGGCGGTGACCACCACAGCCAGCCTCTGCCCTGAGCCAGGCTCGGGCCGCAGGGCCTCCTACCGTGTCCTGCTCCTCGTAGACCTGGGGGAAGCAGTCCTTCAGCCTCACGGAGAGCTCCTGGAGCTTCTCCAGGGCGATGGCGTTGGACGTGTTGTCTTTGAAGCTGATGGTGTCCTCCATGATGACTTGCGCCAAGAAAAAGGCTTTCTTGATGTAACACACGTGGTCTTCCTGGAGAAGGAGACCTGGAGTGGGTGGTCTGGCAGGTGCGCCCGTCCCAGCAGACCGAGGGCTGCAGCCTGCCCCTCCCTGACCCCGACCCCGACCCCGACCCTGGGCTGGGGGAGAGGCTGCTGCCCTCAGCTGGCCTTTCACTCTCTCTCTTTGGGATCTGGCACCGTGAGGGTTGGGGTGCAGGGAAGGAAATGTGGATTCTGATTAGAGAGAGTGTCACTTTCTGGAAGGAAATGAATGAAACACAGAGGGTGACTTTGCGCTGGGAGGGTGGCCTCCCGCTCTGGCAGGAGTGTGGATGGGTCAGGTGTGGAGAAAGTCAGAGATGGGGACAACTTCTGGGCATCGCGGTGCCTAGGTATGGGGCACCGAGAGGAACAAACTTGGGAAGAGGGCTGAGGTGGGGGCGCTGGCCAGGCCTTACAGGCTTGTGGGAAGGAAGGAGCCAGGGATGGGCGTAGTGGGTGGGGCCTGGTGCTAATGAACCCCAGGCTGAGCCACCTAGGCTTTCTTCTAGATGAGGGGGCCCCCCCAACAAGCTTGGGGGAGGAAAAAGGAAGTAGCAGGTTAGGGTTCCGAGAGCTCCCCTTAGTGGCGGGATGCGGGGTGCACTGGCAGCAGGGAGGACATCTGGGAAGGACTTGAAGTTGTCAAAGCAACTGATGGGGAGGCCGGCCCAGCATCACTTGGTGTCTGTCGGGCTGGGAGGCGGGGTAGGAGGACAAGGGAAAGGGCTGGACCCATCTCCTGGCTGCTGGTCTGTCAGGTAGTCGGAGGCGACTTCCATAGGCAAAGCCTGCGCCAGGAGCATTGGCCCTGGAGCCAGCCTGCCCGGTGCGGATCAGCCCTCCACCGTTTACCAGCTGTGCTCCCTTCATCTCTCTGGGGACCCTAAACAGGACTTGTGGACCACAGCGCGGTTCCATCACAATTAAATTATAAAAGCGCCTGGCCCATGCCCTGACCGGTGTGGCTCAGTGGATAGAACGTCTGCCTGTGGACTGAAAGGTCTCAGGTTGGATTCTGGTCAAGGGCATGCACCTTTGTTGCGGGCACACCCCCAGTAGGGGGCGAGCAGGAGGCAGCTGATCGATGTTTCTCTCTCATCGATGTTTCTAACTCTATCCCTCTCCCTTCCTCTCTGTAAAATATCAATAAAATATATTTTAAAAAAAGAAAAGAAAAGCGCCTGGCCCATAGGAAGATGTTGGCATGTGCCCGGCCAGGAAAAGGGAGCAGCAGGGGACTTGAGCCCTCACCCTGCCTAGCCCTGGACCCTGGCACCCCAGACTTGGGCACCCAGGGGTCCTCTCACTTCATCCTGCCCGACTCCAGGATTTCTCCAGCCCTCATGCTCCCACACTACCCCCCCTCCCCCTAAGGAGTGCACACCCACTGGGCTCTGGAAGCAGCCGTAACTCACCAACTGGTCCTCATTCACAAACTGGAAGGGGATTTTGCATGAGGTCTCCATCTGACTGTCAATCTGCAAGAGAGGGCGGCCAATGGTGGCTCGGCTGAGCTTGCCTAACAGTGGGGACTAGAGCTTCTGGGGGGATCGGGATCTGAACCTCATCTACTTCCCTAGCCACATACAGAAAGAAAACAGGGGCAGGCCTGCATCTCCCACAGGGCGGCCTGGCAAAGAGCAAGAAGTCTCTTCCTTCTACGTCTCCCTCCGTGGCATCGGCTCCTGTGGGTGGTAGTGCGCTCCCTGCCACAGCAGGGATTCAAGCAGAGGACAGACAAGTTCTGGGCACTCATAATCGGTACGAGCTGGAGTTTAATGCCCCGAAAGACCCTATTGTGCCCCGCAAACCTCCTCCCCCGCCCCCTCGGCAGTGGCTCTGTGATTCTAAGCCTCGGACAGCGGCTCCTGGTCTCCCCCAGTTTCTGTGGCAGCGACGAGCAGGAGGAAAAGAGGCAGGAGGCCCAGCTGGCCTTCACCAGAGGCGCCCCACCCTGCCTGGCTGGCCAGCGGGATGGTCAAGCGTTTCTGAGCAGAACAACGGCCATGAGAGCAAACGGCCGCTGCCTGGCTGAGCCACGCTGGGAATGGCTGATGACTCTGCTGGCCCGGCCGGGAGGCACAGGCTCCTTCCTGGCCAGGGGGAGCTGGTCATCCCAGCCCTAGGGCTGGAGCAGGAGCCAGGACTGCGAGGGCGGAGGGCTGGGAGTCAGGCCGGATCCTCCGCTCCGAATCCGGGAGGCCCTGGTGCCAGGCGGGCGCCCTCATTGGACACCGCAGGCAGACCCCTCAGGGAAGCATCCCATGGAGGGACAGACAGCGGGCTCCAGGTGGAGAATCTGTGATTGACACTCCAGGCAATCCTGTATCCAGGCAACCAGCTGTGAGCTCCCCTGTGCCCGTGCCTGCGGGGGGATTGGAGGCCCAGATCTTCAGAAGGTCAACGAGGGGAGTCTCAGGGGAGCCCTGTCCTGCACAGCCCTATTTCCCCGGTCTCTTTGACCTTCTCCCTGGCTCCTGCCTCAGTTTCCCCCTGAGGAGGAGGCAGGATGGGCCTGGCCACACACTCACCATCTGCTGCAGCAGCTGCAGGTGTCCGTCCCCGATCATGTGGCTACAGTGCTTGGACTCCTCCTCGGCGGTACTCCTGCTCACCAGGAGACAGACCAGCAGGAGCCGGGGGCCCAGCCATGGCTGTGACAGAGAGAGCACCGTTTCTCCTCAGCTCTGCCTCTCCCCAAGCCTTCCCCACCCCCACCTTCACACATACCAGGCCCCAGGCGCTATCCCTCACCCCAGGAGGCAGCCTTCCCCAAATCCAGCTTTCTGGGGATTGCCTAATAGCCCCAGCACAATCTTGCTCTCTCCCTCGATGACAACCTGGGTGCCGCCTCCTCCAAGAAGCCTTCCCAGATTTACCCGGGCCCAGCCTGAACCACACATTGAACTGTAATGAGGACCTGGAAGGGGTGCCTACCAGCCTACACTCCAGTTTCACAAGAAACTCCTTGGATGCAGGCCTGGCTTCTACCCATGTTCCTGCTCTTGCACCATCACACACGGAGCCAGGCACCTCCTGAGCTGCCCATTCCTCTCAAGTTCATGTCCATGCCCTGGCTTCCAGACTGCGAGCAGACACAGATGCCGCGGGGCCCAGCCCTTCCTCCCACCTGGTCCCACACAGGTCTGGCTCTGCTCTTGGAAGCAGCCTCCGTTTCGCTGGGAACCTGTCCCGGGTGGAGACCTTTGGAGCCCAGCGTGTCTGTGTGTCAAAATCAACAGGAGGCAGCGGCCAAGCCAGCCCTCGTCAGTCTGTCCCGACTGACAGCTGTCCAGGGGAGCCCGGTCAGGCCACACAGCCCGCCAGCCAGCTCTTAGCGCCACCAGGAGGTTTTCTGAGCTCTCTCCTCGCTTTCACCCCGGAGGAAAGTCAGAGACCTGGCTCTGACACCCTGCCATTCATTCCCCTTCCTTCCTCTCCCCCTCATCCTCACCCCCTAGTCTCCCCTGCACCCGGGCCCCAAGTCTCCTTCAGATTCAGAGAAATGCTGCTAGGGTGGGGTGAGGGCTGGCCCCTTCCTAGGCGCTGGCCTCTGCCTCAGTCACCGGGAGGATGAGACAAACACCGCAAACCAACGGCAGCGCGTGGAAAAACACAGCCCGCAGGGCCACGCTGATTTGCATAGAACTGAAAGCTCCGTGTTCGCCAGCTCTGGCCGGGGAGAGGAGGCCCTGGCTGGGCGACCAGGGAGGCTGCAGGGAGGAGGGGCCTCGGGGGCCTGGAAAGATGGGGAGACACTGGGGGCTGAGAGGGAAGGGAGGACTGGAAGGAAAGGCACAGCATGGCCCCATCCCGGGGAGGGGGAAGCAGGGGGAGGATGCTCAGGAAGACATCCGTGTCCCAGGCACTTCCGGACAGTGATGTTTGCGGGCCGGGGGCCAGGGGGCCGGGGTGGGGGTGGGGCAATGCTCAGCCTCAGCACTGCCCGGCTTTCGGGGCTACTTCAGGCATTGGTGCGAGGACAGTCCCGCCAGCTGTGAAGAGGCCCTGCCCCTGGCGCCCCAGTTCTGCCTCAGAGGAGGATGTGAATGGGCCCCGGAAGGTTAACCGTCTGGCTTGTCTCTGGCTCAGCTGCCTCTTCTCCCTCCTCCTTTCTTCCTCCCACCCACCAGCCTCGGCCTCTGGGAGCACCCAGGAAGGAGTCTCTGTCCTCCAGGGGCACCCAGGAAGGAGTCTGTCCTCCGGGAGCACCCAGAAAGGAGTCTCTGTTCTCCAGGGGCACCCAGAAAGGAGTCTCTGCCCTCCGGGAGCACCCAGGAAGGAGTCTCTGTCCTCCAGGGGCACCCAGGAAGGAGTCTCTGCCCAGGGCATGGAGATGCTATCCCTCCTCACCTGCCTCCCATCCTGTGCCACCTTCCCCATCAACCAAGCCCCACAGAGGCCTTGGCGTAAGCAGACCCTCCCCCTGCCCCCGCCTCAGCCGGGCGGCTCAGCTGGTTGGAGCGTCATCCCTGTGCACCAGAACGGTGCAGGCTCGATCCCCGGTCAGGTCACAGACCTAGGTTGCAGTTTCCACCCCAGGTCAAGACACCCTTATGGGAGGCAGCTGATCAATGTTTCTCACTCACATGGATGTTTCTCCATCTTCCTCCCGCTCCCTCTCTCTCCCTCTAAAACCGATAAGAAAATGCCCTCAGGTGAGGGTTAAGATACGAGAATAGATAAAATGAGGAGATAAAACCAGCCCCGTTGCTTTCCTCCTCTTCCTTCGGCCCCTGTCTCGGCCTGGCCGCGCCTCCCCTCGCCCTCCCAGCTGCCTCTCAGCCCGTCTCCTCCTCCCTCAGTCGGGCTCTTCCTCCCTGCGGATCTGCTCTGCTCTCCTCGCCCCACCTGCAGCCCCTTCCCCGACCCTGCAGCCCCTTTCCGCCTCTCTTCTCCCCGCTTCCCCTCCCATTCTCCCGGGAGGCCGCTGGCTGCTCCCTCGCATGCCACCCTCACTTCCTAGGAGCCGAGGCAGCTGCTGCCCTCGCCCGGGCCGGCCGCCCCAGCCGCGCAGCCCCGGTCCCCAGCTCCCTCCCCAACACCAGACCTCCCCCACCTTCCTCTGCCACCTCCAAGCCCAAGCTCTCCCTGGGTATGGTGCCGGGGTTTGCAAGAAAAAGATCCAGAGCCATCCTCCGGCAACTCTGGGTTCTGGTCCCCCCGCAACCAGACCCGAGCCAACCACCCTGGTCCCCAACAGCTCCGGCTGTGAGCTGGAACACGCAGCGGCTTGCCCGGCTCCGTCTGGTGCCAGCGGCTCCTGGGCACGAGCCCTGGCATCCTATAAGCCGGCGACCCCTGAACTCTCTCCGTCCAGAAGCGCCCCCTCCCCAGCCGGGCCTCCACACACGTGCGGGGCGATGAGGAAGGTGCCCGCGGGGGAAGGCGCTACACGCGGTCACAGCCACCGTGCGGGTCCTTTGGCGGGAGGTAGAGGGGCGGGGGCTCTGGCTGCCAAGGAACCCCTCTCTCCTGCACGGAGGGGCACGCCGAGCCGCCCGCGTGCCCCTCCGTGCAGGGGGGCAAGGAGCCTTCCCTGTCCCCGGGAAGCCCCACAGCCCGGGAGCCGCGCAGGGCCAAAGCGGGTCTCAGCACGAGCGCCTGCGCCCGCGGGGCCGCTCGCGTGCAAAGATGGGGAGGCGACCGGAGCCTCTGCAGCCGGGGCCCCAGGGGCCTCTGCAGCCGGAGCCCCGGAGCCTCTGCAGCCGGAGCCCCGGAGCCTCTGCAGCCGGAGCCCCAGGAGCCTCTGCAGCCGGAGCCCCTGGAGCCCCTGCAGCCGGAGCCCCAGAACCCCTGCAGCCGGAGCCCCCGGAACCCCATCAGCCGGAGCCCCCGGAACCCCATCAGCCGGAGCCCCCGGAGCCTCTGCAGCCGGAACTCAGGAGCCCCTGCAGCCGGGGCGCCCCTGCAGCCTGCACACGCGGGCACCCGGGCAGCCGGGTCCAGGGGCGGCGCGGCCGGCCGCCGAGCTCCAGCCCCGACCCGGCCCGCGCCGCGCCCGCCGCTTACCGTGGGAGGGCAGCGCCCGGCGGCGCCCCGCGCGGTCATGCGGGCAGCTGGGTCCCGGCCCGGCGCGTCGGCCGCCCTCGCCTGCTCGCTCGCTCGCCCGCCGGCCGCCGAGGCCCGCGCCGCTGCGCCGGGAGTGCGAGAGCCGGCGGCGCCGAGAGCACCAGGCGAACTTTCACTTTCCCAGCCGGCTCCGCCGGCCAGCGCCTCGGCACAGCCTTTTAAGCGACTTAGGCATGTGGTTTATGGGAAATTACGTTGGACCGGCGCCAGACACACACACACACACACACACACACGCACACACACACACGCACACGCAACACACACTCCAGAGGCCCACTGGGCCGCCTCCCCGCCCCCACCCTCGGGCTGGGCTTCCCCGCCCGCCGCCAGTCGCCTCTTCTGCGGCTCCGCTCCGCGCCCTGCGCGCCCTCCAGGCCGCCGCCGCCGCCGCCGCCGCGAGAGAGCTTTTCCTTCCTTCCGCGCTCTCCGGGCGGATCCGGTGAGCGCTCTCTCTCTTTCTAACATTCCTCTCTAGGGACTTTCCCCTAAGGCCTGAAAATTCCCAAATCGGAGCAGGAAAGGGCTGAGAGCAGGGCAAACAGTCCAGGCGGGGCCTCGCTGGCTGTGCTGGGCGCAGCACCTGGTGGAGCCCGAGTCAGCAGGTTTGCAGGCAGCCCCCTCCTTCCCGGGAGCCCCCAAGCAGCCCACCCTCCTTCTTGTCTCCAATTCTGCGGACAGGGGGTAGAGGCCAGAGGCTGGCTACCCAGCCGGGAGGGGAGGGGCTGTGTCCTGGGACCTGGGAGCTCTGCCGTGTGCCAGGAGGCGCTCCTGCACTTGACCTGTGGGTGGTGTAAATACTGGCTGGCACCCTGCTCCCTCCTGGCCGCCCAAACCCCGAGCGACTGGCACCCGGGCCCTAGATTGCCCTTGGTGTTTCTGGAAATGTTTTTACTGAGAAAATGAATCACATTCGGTCTCTGCACAGAATGACTCTGAATGGAATCTAACCAGATGAGTCTCTGAATGACGAGGCCAACTTCAGCTCTTCCTTTCTTCAATTCATTATGATTCAACGTTTCAATCCGCCGTGGGGCCACCCACCCACCTCCTGGGGCATATATGACAGGTGGCTGGTCCCAAAGAGGCATCTCTTGCCACCTGCTCCAGCCTCAAACGGAGATTTCACACCTGCACGCCCTCTTACAGGCCTGGCCCCTGCTAGAAGGGATCCCGCCTGTCTTTAAGGCAAACTCCCCCTCCTCTAGGCTGAAACCACACCACCTCCCCCACCTGCCACGCCTGCGTCCACTTCCCTGTAAGATCAATGGCTCCTCTTCCTGTATTCCCACAGGACTTGGATCCTTCCTCCCTGGTGGCTCTGATAAGCTGTTTGTATTCGTGGATTGATTCATTCTCTACGTTATTTGAAACAGTTTTTAAAGTGGTACTGACTGTTACGTTCTGCCCCCACTGGGGACTGAGTCTGCCTTCAGGCTGGTCCCCTGTTTAGGTATCTCCCCATCAACAGTATCCAGCACACAGCGGGTACCCAATGAATAGCAGCTGAGTGGAAAGAGGCCATTAGGGCATCATTCATTCACTCATTCATTCACTCGGCAAACGTGCACCATGATGACTGCCTATGTGGCGGGCACTGTGCTAGTCCCGGGGATGTGGTGATGGACAGGCCGAGGCGGTCCTTGCTTTCACGAGCTTGGGAGCAGTCAAAGCTAAGAGCCCCGAGGAAGGAGGTCAGGGCTTACTCCCCTCAGCCGTGTTTGTCTCCCTTATAATGCAAGATAACGGGCCCACACCACAGGACTGGTAAGCGGTTACAGGAAGTAGAATAACGTGTAAGATAAGCCTCTTGACTTGTTGGAACGGGGTCAAATGTTACCCGCTTCCTCCTTCACCAACTCCATCCTGGCCCAGACTCCGAGAGGGCCAGACAGCTCTGCATCTGCAAGGCAGCCATCCTCCCTGTCCCCCAAGGCCAGTGTCCCCATCCCCCCAGATGAAATTCTTCACTTACCCTGACTCCACAAGCTGTCTGGCCTGGACCCCTCTGTCATTTGCTGTGTGACTCTGGACAGACATCTCAGCCTCAGTGTCTTCTCCATCTGTGAAATGGAGTCGTTAAATTATCTCTCTCATCAAAGTGTTCAGGAATGAGTGGGGCGATGCCTGGGGTGTTGAGCACAGAACCTGAAGTGCTATACTTATTTTTAAACCTATTTGTATTGATTTCAGAGAGGAAGGGAGAGGGAGAGAGACACTTCAATGATGAGAGAGAATCATTGATGGGCTGCCTCCTGCATGGCCCACACTGGGGATCAAGCCCATAACCCAGGCCTGTGCCCTGACCGGGAATCGAACCTCGACTTCCTGGTTCATAGGCTGACACTCAACTCCTGAGCGACACCAGCCAAGCTATTCTTCTTATCTTCTTATTAGCTGTCCACCTGCACGGGTCTTAAGCTGTGACACAGCCTGGGGCCGTGGATTTGGGAGTTGTTTGCTGGACAACTTTGGAGCAAGCCCTTCCTCCTTCCGAGCCCTCTCTTCTTCGTCTGTCCAATGGCCATGACACGTTTTTTCCAAGATGGTGGTGAGGTCACAGTGACAATTGGGATCTCCAGGCAACGAACAGTACAGAAGTGCTCGGTTGGGAAAGAAGCTGTGGATGCCAGAGCTGCAGAGAGAGGACCGGGCCCGGGTGAACTTGACTCCTAGCTGTCTCATCTCTGGGGAACGCCCGGCCTGGGGCCGCATCCTTCTGTCCTGCCCTGCCAAGGCAACTAACTGCAGGCGGGACTCAAAACTCAATAAATCCAGCAACATCATTTTGAAGTTGATCGTTTTGAATGGCCCAGGAATGATGTTATAAATATGCAAATGGCTCTTGGCAGCAACAAGGTCCCCCACCCCTGCTGTAAAAAGGGGAATTAGTGAATCCGCCTGACCTCAGACCAGCTTTACCACCAAACAAGGGCACACCGCGCCTGGAAATGCTGGTGGCGAGTTCTGGGCACCCCTGGGCAGAGCACTGAGTGGGACTCCTGCCCCCTGCCCCCGGCTGGCGGGCTGGCAGGCCTGGGGAGGGCAGGTCCCAGCTGGATCTCAGGGCCAAGCCAGTGGGATGGTGTCTCCTGCACGGGGCTTAACTGTTCTCACCCGCACAAGCTTGCAAGGGCGCATCCGAGGGCAGGCAATGTGGGGACCCCAGAACGAGAGCTTTGGCACCCCACCTCGCTGGGGGGAGTGAATGGAGGCCCAGACAGGTGAAGCCCCCTCTGCCGGAGACACACATGACCTGGCACCGGCCTGGGTGGGGTGCCTCCCGGGTCGGCTGAGCGGCTGCGCTCTGTGCTGACTACCGCTGGAGTCATGTCCGGAGCTGGGTCCTGGGGGAGGCACGGAGAAATCTGGAACAATCTGAGATTTGGGGTTTCAGTGATTAACTAACGGCGCACCATCAGGGAGGGAGCGCTCCGCTCAGCGGCTGCGGGAGGAGGGCAGAAGGGAGGACCGGAGGGCCGCATGGCAGAGGAATGAGCCGAGGGCGGGAAGAGTCCGGGGGAGAATGGAGATGGATGGCAGGAAGTGGGAGGGCGCCTCCTTTGCCGCTGGTCGCTGGTCGGAATGTCATTTCCTTGAACTTATTTGACAGGCCATTGCCCCGGAGATCTTTCACAGGGAGCTGAGTTCTGCCACAGAGGGCTTGTTCCTTTTCTCTTCTTTTCCCTTTCTGCCCCTCCTTCTCTCTCTCTTTCTTCCCATCTCTCTCCCTTTCCTCCTTCCCTCCCCCTTCTCTCTTTACTTCTTCCCATCTCTCTCCCTTTCCTCCTTCCCATCTCTCTCCCTTTCCTCCTTCCCATCTCTCTCCCTTTCCTCCTTCCCTCCCGCCTTCTCTCTCTGCCATGAAAGTGGCCCATGGCTCTCTGGGAAGTGGCTTGGGGTGGATCACAGCCGCCTTAGGAGCCTGGGCTGCAGGGGACACGTGGCTGCCCTGTCCCCGTGCTCGGCCAGGCACTGTAGAGAGGGCCAGGGTGCACCGAGCCCCCTCCCCACCCCCCCACTCCCCCGGCCTCCCATCCCTCCGGGCCTGGAAGGTAGCAAAGCAGCTTCTTTGTTTGTTGTTAAGCCTCACCTGAAAATGTTTTCCCCTGGATTTTTAGAGAGAGCGGAAGGGTGTGTGAGAGACACACAGAGAGAAACATCGATGAGAGAGAGACACATGGATTGGTTGCCTCCTACATACGCTCCAACCGAGGGCCGGGGATTGAGCCCGCAACCGAAGCATGTGCCCTTGACCGGAATCGAACCCAGGACCCTTCAGTCTGTGGGCTGACACTACCTATTGAGCCAAACCAGCTGGGGCTGGACTGGCTTCCCGGGCTGCCGTGAGGCCCTCGGGTTTGGAAAAGCACCAGGAAGATGTGGAGACCACCCTGCCCCGGGAGCTGTCTGTCTGCCGCCGGCTCTGTCCTCCGCCCGGAGCGCTCTGCCGCCACCAGGCTGGGCACTGTCTCCTGCCGGGGTGGCTCTCAGAGCTGATCACTGACCCAAACCACCCAGAGGTCACACGGATTTTGGCTTCCCCAGGGCCTCCCTGTCCCCTGGGGTCACGGCCCCTCAGCTGAGGACCCTTCTGACATGAAAGTCTGTCCCAACCGCCTCAGAAAAAGAGAACCACCTGCTGGAGTCCAAGGGCCCACTTCCTGTCTGTGGCCTTGCGTGACTTCGGAACAAATGAGGCAGAGAATTACCTGGAAACCGGAAGGAAGAGCCTGTGCCCTGGTCATCGTCATGGACGTAGCAACCCGAGTCCCTCCCGCCCGCTGAGCGCCAGGCCGCCCTGTGCGCAGGCCTCCGGGACTGGCATGGCAGGGGCGGTCCCATACCCGGCCTGGGTGTGAGGAGGGGGACGTGTCTGGGTGCCCGGCTGCTGGAGGCCACTGAGGAAGCCTTAAACCCGGAGAGAGAGCCTGGGAGGTGGAAGGCCTCAGGCCCCAGGCCCCGGTGGGGGACCCATCTTCCTTCCGCCTCATGCAACTGAAGGCTATGCCTGGCCCGCCGTTTGCTCCATCGCCAATGGGAAGGACAAGAAAAGGCTTCCTTGCTGGGCACCAGTCTGGGCGGGTTGGGGAGAGGCGGCCTTGCAGGGGGCCTTGTGGGGGAGGGGAGGCCCCAGGGACACCCCCTCCAGCTTACAGCATTCATCTCTGCGGCTGCCTAAGCCCTTGGCCAGGTCCCAGCCCAGCCCAGGCCCCCTGCCTGGCGACAAAGCCCCTTTCCCTCCGCTGGTGCGGGGCACTCTCCCCGGGGGCAGGAAGGGCCAGCAGTGGTGCGTGGGAACGCAGTGTCACCTCCAAGGCCACACTGCTTGGGGGGGCCTCCCTTCTCTGCCTCCTACTAGCTCTGTGACCCTGGGTGAGTTACTTCCCCGCCCCGCGCCTCAGTTTCCCCATCTGTAAACCGGGGATCACCACGGCACCGTTCTCACAGGGCTTCGCTAAAGCTGAGTGCCGGTCAGCTCGGGCGCCACCATTGTTCAGGAGCTGGCCAGGCCGGAGGGCACTGCACCTGCTGTGGGCTCTGTGCCCCAGGCTCAGTTCAAAGAAGACTCCAGCTGCCGTGCTAATGAATGCCTCCGGGGCAGTGCCCCAGCCAGGGGGCAGTGGGGGGAGGGGGGAGGGGGGCACAGGGCCAAGGCTGCTTCCTCTGCTGCTGTGAATGTCCCTCGGGAGCCTGGGGTGGGGGGGGCTTAATCCTGGGCCAGAGGGATGGACAGCCCCTGCTCACCCTCCCTCAGAGCCCCGGAGATGCTGAGCAGAAAGCGCTGCCTCCTAGGAAGCTTCCCCCTCCCCCAACCACAGAGGGCCCCCAGAGCTGTCATTCATCAGAAAGCCCCCCATTGGGAGCCTCCCCCCACCCCCCGCCCTCTAACATTCAGCTCCTGGTGCTGCGGGCAGAGCAGGCTGGCCATCAGGCCTGCAGTGTCCTCCCCTCTCCTCCTTCCAGGGACAGGAATCAGGCGGGGGGAGGGGGGAGAGGGGGGCGGAGACCTGGCAGGGACACGGTGTGGCAGGAGGGCTCAGAGATGAGAACTCTGTTCCCAGAATTCAATTCCTTCTACCAGCTTCAGTGCCCCCCTCTGTGCTAGAAGCTGGGAGAGGCCCAAGCGGGATGATCTGGCCTCCACAGGGTGCAGCAGGAGGGACACGGGCTGGCCTCAGCTCAGACGAGGACATGCCTTTCTAATTGATTATAGAGACAGAGGAAGGGAGAGAGAGGGAGAGAAGAAACAGGATGTGAAAGAGAAACTCCAGTCGGTTGCCTCCTGTACTTGCCCTCAACCAGAGATCAAACCTGCCACCCAGGCACGTGCCCTGATCCGGAATCGAACCCACAACCTTTTGGTGTACGAGTCGACGCTCTAAACAACCGAGCCCCCTGGCCAGGACCAGCTCAGATCTTGGTCATGCCATTTACTTACTGCAGGCAACTTGCCGTGGTGCTCTGAGCCTCAGTTTCCTCATCTGTAATATGGGGATGGTGATCATTGGGACCTCACATCGCAAACGGCAGGATCAAATCAGAGATTTCCTGGAAAACACTCCACCCGTGGGCTCTCCTGCCACTGTTGGCATCATCAGTAACGGAATGTGGGTTTGAGCTCAGAGCTCCACGTTCAGATCCAGATCTGCCCGTTTCTAGCTGTGAAACCGGGGCCAGGTCGGAACCTCTGTCGAGTTCAGGCTCCTCGTCTGTCCAGTGGGAATCAGACTGACTCAGAGCACCTGGAAAAGTCCAGACAGGGTCCCCCGTGCTGCAGAGTGGACGCAGAGTGACAGCGATGCTATGGTCAGAAGGCACCAGAGTCCACCGTTCCGTGCGCATCTTCTGTTCCATGCGGCTGTAGCTCCCGGCTACGATCAAAATACATATTTGCTGATGGGTCCTGGATGCTCGTGACAACACCCCCTGAAAAAGCCGGAAACCCCAAGCCTCCCAGCCCCACCCTGGACCTGTGCTGCTGGAGGTGGCCTGTCTCCCCTGCAGCTCTTCGCCCCTCCAGGCACACCCCGCCCCCCTTAGGTCAGATACTTGCTTCCCTGAAAGCTCGTAAAACACTCTCACTGAAGTGTGCTTTCACTTACGCCAGCGGACCGTCATGCCAAAGTTATTTTATTATGAAGAGAGCAGAAACCCGTAGGAGAATATTTTTAGAACACAACAATAGAAATCATATTTCAGTTCTTTCTTGAATGGACTGCATGCCTGATTTTTTTTAAGTCGACTTCAAATAGGGGCCCTCCTGGAGCTGAGTGTTGGGGGGATCCTGGAATGTCAGACACGCTGCGGGAGTGAGGAGCGGGAAGGAACATTGGAGCCGGGCCTCTGACATCATCAGCATTTCTCCGGGACATTCATTACTCATTCAGTTAATGAACAATGAACACCTGCTAATCGCCAGGCCCTGGGCGTTAGGGTTAAAATCACTGACCACGAGCCAACCCTCCCCTCGGGCAACAGTGCTGGTTGGGGGTTAGCAGGAAGTGCTTGGGGTGGGCAGTCAGGAAGGCTGCCCGGAGGAGGAGACCCTGCAGCTAGTTAGGAGCAGCAGGGCACCAGGGGCAGAAAGGGGGAAGGGACAATTCAGAGGCGGGACCAGCACGCACAAAGGCCAGGAGGGTGAGCCACAGTGTAGCGGGCTCTGGATAACTCTTCTGGAATGTCTGCAACAGGAAGGGCGAACAGGAGCGGGAGAGGCGAGGCCAGGCCAGGCCCTTCCTCAGGGGCCCGCAGGGCTTACACCTGACATTGACTTTGAGCTCAGAGACGTGGGTTTGGGAGAAGGAGAGAGGATCAGGAAGCTCAGTGCGGCTGAGAGAAGCTCGGTGCTGGGTGGTGGGTCCAGGCGGGGAGGGAAGAAGTCACTGCCACATTCCACACACTAAACCCATGGTCGGCAAACTGTGGCTCGCGAGCCACATGGGGCTCTGTGGCCCCTTGAGTGTGGCTCTTCCACAAAACACCACGGCCTGGGCGAGTCTATGTTGAAGAAGTGGCGTTAGAAGAAGTTTACAAAATGTGGCTCTCAAAAGGAATGTCAATCGTTGTCCTGTGGATATTTGGCTCTGTGGATTAATGAGTTTGCCAACCCCTGCACTAGACAATGAATGATGCTGAGCAGTGCGGGGACCAGGGAGGAGTCAGACCCCCCTTCCCAACCCGGGAGCTCTCGGCTCTTTCTTCCTGGCCTGCTTCCCCCCCCCACTCCCTTCCCAAGTCCTCATGATGTAATCATGTCTTTAGAGGCCATCGGAAATGTCCCCTCCTCAGGAAGTCTGTCGGCTGCTTTCTCCCTCCGCGGGACCCTGGGGTGCTCTGGTTTCTCTCATTTGTGTGTCTCCCTTTTTCTGTCACACTTTTTAAAATATATATATATATTTTATTGATTTCAGAGAGGGAGAGAGAGATGGAAACATCAGTGATGAGAGAGAATCATTGGCTGGCTGCCTCCTGTATGCCCCTGACCGGGATCAAGCCTGCAACCCCGGGCAAGTGCCCTGACCCAGAACTGAACCATGATGACCTCCGGTTCATTGGTCGATCCTCACCCCCTGAGCCAGGCCGGCCGGGCCTGAGACACTCCTTACCTGCCCTCCATCTAAACTGTGAGATGCTTAAGGACAGAGGCAGCTTTCTCTCTCCCAGGCCCCACGGATGCCAGTGCTCCATAAAAGCGAATGAATGGATGAATGACGGAAGGAAGGAGTTTCAAGAACCCAGGTCATTTTCGACCTCCTGTGGCCTGTCCCTAAGCTGAGCGCCTTCCTTCCATGCCACCGGGGCCGGTCCCAGGCTGAATGCTGCGTCACATGCTGGTCACGGGCCCTCTGCCTGGTGGGGGGGGTCATGGGCCCGGCAGGCTGCCAGGGTGCCGGGTGTGAACTGTGGGCCCAGGTTTGGGCAGCACCGGGGACCAGGGGAGGCTCACCAAAGGCCCGGGAGACCGTGTGCTCGCCAGGTGCGGGAGCCACCCAGGCCTGCCTCCCTCGTGGGCTCTGCTCGGGCCCTCGGGTCCCTGCAGGGCCATCCTGTTGGGGGCACCGACAGCCCTTATCTGATGGCAGACCTAGCTCAGGTGGGTCCCAGCCCCTGCTTCAGCCTGTCTTCTGTCATCCGCCACACACCCTACAGAAACCAGATACCCATCGGCTGGACAGATCTTGATCCTGTGTTCACTATGGCCTGGCTCAAGGTTCACCGATGGAATTTCTGAAATAGAGCACAGTCAGCTCTTGGGGACCCCACATGGGCCAGTAGGGCTGAGAGGCAAGGCACACGCTGCTGCCTCCAGCGCATCCTACCCAGCAAGAAGCCCTGTGGGTGGGGGAGCCCCAGGAGAGGGGGAGGGTCAGGAAGGGCTCGCTGGGGGAGGGCGGTCCAGGCAGAGGGAGCAGCAAAGGTGGAGGGGCAGAGGTCCCAGGTGGCCGAGGGTGGGGACAGGAGGCCTGATGGGAAGGGGACTGGAAGGCAGGCAGGAGCCGGGCAGTAGGACGGTCACTGCCCCTTCCCCACCTGTGGAACCGACCCCTCCTTCAGGCCCACTCAGCTGCCACCTTCAAGAATCCCTATTGCACCGCCCATGGGGTTTCCTCCTCCTCGGTCGGGGGCTCTGTGCTCCTCTGACGGCCTCTGGCATGCCCCAGCTGACTGCAGCCTGTGCGTGTGCCTTCCCTGCCGCCTGCGCCAGCCGGGACCTCCTCTAGAGCAGGACAGGCCGTGGGATCTGCTCCCCAATAGCCGAGAGGACCCCGTGGTCCAGGTGTGGGGTCCTGGGATGCAGCACAGACTGAGAGAGACCAGTTGAATGGAATGACCGAGTCCCCCCCAGATCACCTCTGTCCCTTTACGAGACTCACAGGGGGTCAGGGGGCTGCTGATGAGCAAGGACCCCATCCCAAAGGAGGGCAGTCGGCGGTGCCACTGGCTGTGTGACCTTTGGCAGATCTGCAGCCTGACAGCTGTCACAGTAAGGTCTCCTCGGGGCTGTGTCCTGAACAAAGTGGTAACAAATGTGGGAGTTCTGTTTCTCTCTCTCTCTCTCTCTCTCTCTCTCTCTCTCTCTCTCTGCCTCTCATCTTTATTAAGGTATAATTTATATGACCCAAACCATGCATATTTAATGCATACAATTTGATGAACTTGGACATGTGCACATGCCTGTAGCCCCCTCAAGGGAGTGGGCGCATCATCCCTCTGAGGTGCCCTGTGGCCTTGGGTGCCGGTATGGCATGGCCTGTTTTGTGCTGAGCGAGTTCACACGAGCTCCGCCCTCGGAACAGAACTGGAAGCCCACAGCGCGGCGAGCCCTGGCCGGCAGCCTCTCCCCCACCATCCCACTGCCGGTGCCCGGTCTGATCCCAGGACCGTCGTGTGGGGCCATGTTTGTCTGGGACCAATTCTCAACTCCAACCACTTCCGCAGCTGGAGCGCCTGCCAGTGCAGGGCCGCGGGTAAGCTCTTGCCAGCTCTGTCAGAGGGACGGATTCTCTAAGCTGGTCCCGCTGCAGCCTCTACCATCCTTCATTTTCACTGATTTTTTAAAAACGTTTTAAAAGTGATGTTTAGAAAGAAGGGAAAGGAGAGAGGGGCGGGGGAAGAGGGAGAGAGAGAAAAACACTGATCAGCTGCCTCCTGCATTCCCCCACTGGGGATTAGACTGCAACCCTGGCCTGTGCCCTGACTGGGAATCGAACCAGCAACCTTTAGATACCCGAGACGATGCCCGACCCACTGAGCCACACCGGCCAGGGTAGCCCTCACTTCTTTAGGAAGCCTTGCTAGCGGCTGCCCCCAGCTCGCTGTCCTCACAGGCTCCAGCGCCCGTCAGAGCAGCCGGGCCGGAGGGCCCTCACCCCAGCTGGGGCGGCCGTCTCCAGGGCTGCCCGACTCACCAGCACCTGGTACATCAGGCTGCCTGCCATGCGGCACGGTGGGTCCCCGGCCGCCGGCAGGCGAAATGGGCTGGGACAGGGATGCCCCGGCCACTCAGGGGGCCTCCCTCCCACTCTCTGCGTTGCTATCTGGGTGTCCAGGAAGGGAAGGGAAAGCCAGGCCTCTTCCTGTCAACAAGGACCTTGTGCTGCGAGCCGACCCCCGGGGCTGAGTCACCCTCCAGCCGCCAGAGCAGAAAGCGCTGCTCTGCGAGCCTATTGCTGCCAGATGCCTCCGTTGGAGGGAGGGTCTTTCAGCAAACGAGGGGCTCCGAGCCGGCTCCCTGACCCCCCGAGTGGGGTGGTCTCCAAACCCTCCTCTCTCCTCCGGGCCCCGCGGTTTGACCTGCAGGCCACACCGGACTGATGTTCTTAAAGTGACCTTAAACACGGCTTCCACCGCGTCAGTTTGCTTCGGATCTTTGGAGGCTCCTCACGGACTCTGGAGTCAAGTCCAAATGCCTTCGTGTGGCCCCAGCCTCCACTCTGACCTCTGTGCCCTCCATGCCCCTCACGCCCTGCGCCCCAACCAGGGTGGCCCCTTTGCTCCTGATTGGGACAGTGCCCAGGCCACCTCCATTTCCCTGCCTCCCCTGTGCCCCTTCTCCATCACCCCTACGCCAGAATGCCTTTTCCTTCCCGGTGCTCCCATCCTGTGAACCCCATTTCCATCGTCACATCATCCACCCATCCATTCAAGGAATATCTGCTGAGCACCCCACATGCCGAGCTCTGTGCCAAGAGCTGAGGTTTCTGCTGCCAACAAGTTGGGCAAGGCATGCCAGGCCTGTGGACGGTGCAGACATACACAGGCCCTTGCAGAGGAGCGAGGTGAGCTCAGGGTTGAAAAAATCAGAGAGGGCTTGCTGGAGGAGGTGACCGCTGATTTTTTGAGGATGAGTAGGAGTTGGGTGGGCCAGGGGAGCAGGGAGAGGCGGGGATCTGTGGAGGCCCGATCAGGAGACAGTGCCTTCTAGGAACTGAAGGCTGGTCATAAGCCTGGACGGAGGGTGTGTGGGGGAGTGGCGAGAGGAGAGACAGCAGCACGCACAGTGGGCGCCTCATCCTCAGAGCCGTGGGAACCCACGCAGAGGCTCACGGGAGCAGAGCGCGCCTTGATGGTCCAGATTGACAGGCCGTGGCCCACAGGTCGCAGGGGGCCAGTGGCAGGAGGCCTGGGCCGGGAAGCGGCGTTTGTGTGGTCTGGGCAGGAGGCAGTGTTGGCTTAATCCAGGGACAGCCGGGGAACTGAGGCAGAGAGGGAGGGTCTGGAGCTCTTTCCAGCCAATAGGACTTGGTGATTGCTCAGGCGCCGGGGTGGAGGGCAGAGGAGCCCAGGGGGCCCCAGGTTTCTGACTAAGGGGGTGGTTGGTCAGCGGGTCATTTTGCTGAGAGGGGCAGGTGTGTGGATGGGGGGGCAGGGGGTGGGGATGATGAGTGAACACTTGGATGTGTTCAGTGGGACTTCCGGAGGGCAGTCGGGGACACACGAGTGCCCTGGGGGGTGGACCAGGCTGGCTCTCCGCTGAGAGGCCTCTGTTGGACCGACTTGGGGCCCCCGCTGTACATGGTCATTGACCTGGGAGAGGAAGAGCGTGCCCTCGGCCAGGGAGCCGGCCCTGCTCCCCCGCTCCCTGCACCCAGCCCTCGCCTCCCTGACATAGTGCAGGCTGCCTGTGCCTTTTAGCTTTTCTCCCAGTATAAGCACTGTGAATTCCCAACACCGATTAACCCTAACAGCCGGCAGATCCTGTCACTCCCCTGCTCCAAGACTAATCAGAGCATTGCCAGAGGCCAGCGATGTCCCCAGGACAGGATGGGAACCTGACCCACAGAGAGGGGGCAGGCGGGAGAGACATTGAAAAGGGGACTTAACGGGACTGGAGTGGCTGGGTGTGGGGGGAAGAAGGGGGGAGAAAGAGAAGTCGAGGCTGTTCCCAGCTCACCAGCCTGACAGTTCAGACTGGAGGACAAGAGAAGGAGCAGGTTGGGGAGGAAGAAACGGGGCAAGTCTGGGACGCACTGAGCGCATGGCGGCCCGCAGAGCCCCAGGCTGGGAGCCGGAGGCCGAATCCGGTTATTGGTGAGGCAGCCTCCTCCCCACCCCCTCCAGCTCATGTCTCACCCCAGGGCCTTTGCACGTGCTCTTGCCTCCGCCCAAAACTCTCTCCCCTCAGCACTCCGCCCTTGAATAATTCGGGGGTTTATCTGGAGTCGCTCCTGACCCCATCACGTTAACTGCCTACTTTGCCTTAATTTGCATCACAGCCTTTACCACAAGCCAACTTCCTACCCTAAGTTGTTTATTTGCTTTTCCGCTTCCGCCAGGGAATGTGCCTTCCTTCAGGCAGCGGTTCAGTCTGTCTGCTTCACCTTCTCCAGCAGGCCTCGGAGGAGTGCCCAGAGAGGGCACGTGGTCAGCGCTGGGGACCGGTGACTCACGGTGAGTGGGTGGCACTGCTGGGCCAGCAACAGTGGCAGGAGGCGTCTCGGTGGAACCAGAGAGGCAGGCAGGGCAGGAGGAGAAGGGTCTGGGGCAGAACTTGGGGGTGGCAGCATCAACCAGCAGGGGCGGGGAGAGGCCGGTGGAGTGGGCCTAGTATAGGTATTTGTGTTTGCACTGCATACGGGAGCCCCAGGTAGTGCCAGCAATGCCAGGGTGCCAGGGAGCTGAGAGGCGTGGGACGGACCACACAGAATGCTCTGGAAAAGCCCCTTGGAGCCCCTGGTGGCAGCTTCTGTGCAGGGTAGAGACAGACTCCAGGCCTGGAGGGTGTGACCCTGTGACTAGAAGAGGAGCGGAGGGATAAGGAAGGGGAGCTGAGACCGTGCCAGGCCCGGGGCGATCATGGGGTGGGCACGGAGGGCAGGTGAGTTTGGCCATGGCTGAGGATCCAGTCTCTGTCTGACCTGCTCTCCCGGCCCAGCCTTGGCAGTGAACTTCCAACACAGAGTAATCTCAGCAGCCTAACTCAGATCATGTCATCCCCTGCTCACACCCGTTCCTTAGACTAAAACCCACGAACTCAGCCTGATAAACAAGGCCCTGCAGGATCTGCCTTCGGAGCTGACCTCGCTCCCCACGCCCCGCCCTGCTCCCTCCTTCCAGCCGAACAGGCTCCGCTGGTCGTGGAGCCAAAGGCCTCCCTGCCTCCTGGCACTGGCACTGCGTTCCTTGCCTGGCAGCTGTCCCCCAGATCGGCACCTGGCCCTCCCCCCTCCCATATCCAGGTCCCTGTCCACATGACACCTCCCTTAGAGGCCCTGCCTGAGCCTCCTCTAAGGGACTCATCCCCCCTGTTGTCTGACCCGGCTCCGTTTTCCTGAAAGGCAGTGAATGGTATGTATAATGTCTCACATGTTGATTCCTCTGTTTGTTAGTGTGGCTCCCCTCCGCCTGCAAGTGATCCAGGACAGGAATGCTGGGCTCCGAGCCGCCGGCCGCAGAGAGGCCTCTATAAACACCGGGCCGACAGAGGTCTGCTAATTGAGTGATCGCATCGGTAGAGCTAATTTGCAGAGAGCCCTTATGTACATCCAATGCTCCTCACAGTGGCCTTGCCCAGGGGCACCCTCAGCTTCCAGTGAGCCAGCCTAGGAGGGGAGCACCAGATCCCGTGCCCGTGACCCCGCAGGCAATGTGCACAGACCAGGACCCCGTGCCCTTCTCGCTGGGACCCTGAGGACCCTCTACAGAGAGAGCCAGCCCAGACCCTCCCTCCCTTCCTCCTAGTCCAAGTGGGCGATGAGAAGACCGGAGAGAAGTCAGGTGTGCCAGGGACGAAGGCTGGGAGGAGGAGGAGGAAGAGGAGCTGGGAGGGAGAGGGCAGGGCTGAGGGTGGGGCACCCGCCTGGCATGGCACCCGCTTCTAGGCCTAGAGCCCGGAGGGGGCACCCTGGATCTCAATAGCCCTCTTCTTCCTCCCGAGGACAAACAGGGACTTGCCTTGCGAGGAGATGCCCTTGATCCTGAAACCCGACCTTCTGGTATTTTCTCCCTTCTGCTCCCTCCTCCCCCCTCAAAGCTGCTGGGAATTCCCCACTTCCTGATAGGAAAGTCAAGTCTTGGCGGGATTTTCCTCACCCCAGGAATTTAGGACACTCTCCAGCTTTTTCCATAACTTCATCCCGTGCACTCTGCCCCCGGGGTGGCCGCGCTCTCTGCATCCCCCCCAGACACGGGCGCAGGTCCCCTCTGTCCTCTCCGTGAGGTGGCTGACCCAGGGGCTGACGCCATACTGTGGCGCACGCAGCCTCCCAAAGCAACCAGGGAGGAGTTCCTACTGTGCGCCACCCCCCCCCCCCCCCCCCCACTCCTTCCCCCTCTTCTCCAGAGAGTGCCTGACCCGCCTCTGCTGGGGAAGTGTCCCCTCCCTCCCCTGGCCACGTGCAGGGAGGGTGGCTCCAGGCGGGGCTGGGAGGTCTTGGTCAGTCGGCCAGCCCGGCCAGGGGCCCGCGGGGACAGCAGAGACACTGGATCCGGGTCTCACCAGCAGTCACATGAACCGTGAGCACTGTCTGGGCTGAGGCGTGTCCGGGCCAGCTGTTCGCTCGCAGGTCCCCGGAGTACCTGCTAATTGCCAGCATCTCGCTCCCATTCGTTTCAGCAGCTGCTGCCTCGCCAGCCCAGCCCAAGGCACAGATCGGGACAGGAGGGAAGAATGAGCAGACACAGCTCCCTAACAAACAGGGGGTGCTTTTGTGATGCGCCACGTTCTGGTTGGGGGGTGCTGGAGGGGAGGAGGGGTCTCGGAGATAAATTAAGCATCTTTCTGAGCTCAATGAACTTGGATCCTAGCTGGGGAGACAGACACGCTCTGGAAACTGCATGGTGGCCTTACCTGGTCCTTCCCTGTCTTGGCAGCGGCCACGAATCGGTCACGCTTTGTCATCTCCCCCCCCCCCCGGCTCCAGGTCCTCCCCCCCGCCCTCCCATCCCCCACCCCAGAACATGGGCACCTTGAAGACAGGGGCTGGTCAGCTCTTTGTATGCTCAGCGTCTCACCCAGCTAAACCCCTTCACAGATGCTGCATGAACGGTTACCCATTATTACGATCCACACCAATCAGAGAACAGGTAAAGGGCTGCCCACTCTGAGTGGGAGGGTCGGGGAAGGCACCCGGGAAAGGTTTGAGGGCAGCCATGCCCTCCAGGCTGCCAGGGCAGAGCAGAAAGCGGAGGGGACAGCAGATGTGAAGTCTCAGAGGCTGGACAGAATGGGGCTTGTTACAGCCCACACGGCCTGGGGAGGGAGGGCGGGAGGGAGGGAAGATGTGGGTGGCAGGACCCCGGGCCAGGCCACGGGCAGTGGTGAATACCACGCTAAGGAGTCTGACCTTTGCTCTGTGGACAGATCCCCGGGGAAACGGGGAGGATGGGGGTCATGGGGGCCCATCTCGGGGAGATGCTCGGGGAGGCTGTGTGCGGGGTCTGTTTGGAGAAAGCTTGACCAGGAGTGTGCTCGGCTTGGCCGGGGCTCCGCAGGAAGCTGGAGGACTGGGAGAGTCAGGGCCGGGTGGGGAGGGCGTGGCCGGAATGAAGCCATCACTCAGAAAGCCATTGTCATGTTAGTAAGCAGATGACAACAGTGTGAATCAGAACGGGGACAGCAGCAAGAGGACGAGGCCGGAGTGGTGATCCTGTGGATGGAGAAAGTGAGGCTGACACTTCTAGCCAGAGCGGCCAAAAGCACACAGAGAAGGGGCAGGCTGGGGGGTTCAGGGGGGACCCGGGCGCACCATGCTGGTAGGCCATCCTCCGTCCCACGCATGTGGCTGACAGCGACGGATGCTCCAGAGGACTGACTGGGCCGCGTCCAAAGCTGACACACAATCTCTTTCTACAATGGAAACACCTCCCAGTCCCTCCCAGTGTCCCCCACCGCCTCCCTTCCTCCACCCACCACCCTAGCAACCCATGTGGCCCGACAAACAGGGAGGCGTTGCCAGGAGAGGTAAGCTGTGTGGAGGACACCACGGATGACTTCAGTGTCCATGAGTGACCGAGCCCACACCCAGCCTCTCCGTTGTCCTGCGTCTTGGCCACCCACTCCCCGGACGCAGTCACCAGGCAGCATTCCCCCACCTCTGAAGTCACTGCCTCTGACCTTCTCTCCTCTCTGCGTATCCCCTCCATCACTTCGCCTACACCTGTCCACGGACCCCTCCACTGTCTCCCAACCCAGCAACCTCCTTCTCTGTCCACACCCGTCTCTCTCGCAGCTCAGACTGCACACTCCGAACTGCATTCCCCTTCTCCCCCAACATAGCACCTGGCAGAACCCCGCTGCGCGTGAGCCAACTCGAAGCTGCCCAGACCCACCGCATGGGTGGTCGCCCAGCTGGCTTGGGTCCTCGGCGCTGCCTGCGATGTTTTCCCTCGTCAACACATGTTCCACTCCTTGTTCATTCATTTTTGAAAGCCTCAGCCCCTGTCCTCACACCGTCATCGTATTTCCTTCCATCTTCCTTCTCAGCGATGATGCCAGCCCTCCTTCAAGGATAAAATATGAGCCTGGAGGCAGGAGATCCGCCCACTCCCGGTCTCTCCTCCCACCCACCTGCCTGTACCCCCCTTTCCACTTTCCCCCTGTTTAACAGGAGTCCCCCTGCTCTCACCACTGGGGTTCTGGATGCCAGCCCTCGCTGCCATCTCAGGGACCTCCCTGTCCCCTTTTCCTTCCTCTCCAACTTCTCCTCTTCTGTCCATGGCTTCCCCTCAACTTGTAAACAAGGTCAAGTATCTGACAGTCCATCAAGCCCTCCCCTGAGTCTATCCCTTCTCCTATAACACTTTCTCTTTCCTAAGAACACATCTCACAGCCTCCCTCTGCCGACATGTTTTTCCCCATCACAAAACAGACCGGAGCCGCTGCCACCAAGGCCACTAAGGACTTCTCCCGACATCCAGTCAATGTGTTCGGCGCTTGGGTGGGTCATTTTTCTTTCTTCTGCCTTTAGCTTCTAGAACACTCTCCTGCTTTTTCCTCCTCCTTTCTCCTCGACCCAAACCCTAAATACTGGAGTTCATCAGACTCCATTCTAGGCCTTATCTCCTCTCTCTATTGACCCTGAACCCCATTATGCTTCAACTGGGGCTCTCTGCAGACAACTGTCAATCATACACCTCTGTCTAGATCTTGCTCTTGAGCTTACAGTCCATGTATACAACTGCCTGTCAAGTTCAGATCTGGCACATTAAAAATACAGGTGCCAGTTCAATTTCAATGATGATGAAAAGAAATTTAGTATGAGTATTTCCCATACAATCTTTAGGACAGATTCACGCTGTAAAAAAAAAAAAGGTATCTGTTGTGTAACCTGAAGTTCAAATTTAACAGGGCATCTTATTTTCTCAGGCGTGACTTTGACATCTTTATTGGAGGCCCTGCAGGCACCTCCACTTAATATATTCACAGCGGAACTTCCCATGGGAACCACTTGGCCGTACACGGGCTTATCCAAATGAAAAAAGCAGAACTGTCTTTGGCTCCTCTGCTCTCCTTGAACTCCCGAGTTCTCCTAAATATCCCTAAAATCGGCCCACTCCTCTCCAGCGACGGCATCACCCTAGTCCAGACCCCCATCATCTTCACCCACCAGTGTCCTTCCCTCTGGTCCCTACTAGATCGCCACAGAGCGGCCCCAGTATCTTACTGAAATGTACATTTCTTCGTAGTTCTCACTGGTTTAAATGCTAAAGTCTGAAATCCATCCCCTCCCTCCTCCATGCCCTGCATGACGTGGCCTCTTTGTGGGCCACTTCGTCAACCTTCTGCAGTCACTCTGAGCTTCCTTCAGTTCCTCGGAAGTGCTGGGCCCACTTTTTTTTTTTTTTAAATAGCATCTTATTTTGCATACTTTAATTTCAGAACAAAATAAAAAACACACAATACATAACACATCCAAAACGATGTCAAATATGAGAAGAGAGGGCTTGAGGCCGCTGTAAGCTGCCTTAGGAAATGTCAGAAGGATAAAGACCACTAAACATCGGAGGAAACCAGGTGGGTTGGGGGCTCACAGGGCTGCTGGGAGAGCCGGTAGACGCCACAGGACGCCAGGTCTGCAGTAGAAACTCCTAGTCTACTTCTTCCATGCGAGAGGCATCCTCATCACCCTCAAGAGGGGGAGTCTCATCAGGAACAGCAGCACTGGGCTCTTCAGCTATCACTTCGTCTTCATCAGTGCCCAGGCCTCGCTGGATCATGCGGTAGACGCGGTGGGAGTGGGTCTGGGGATCCTCCAGGGAGAAGCCAGAAGAGAGCAGTACCGTGTCAAACAGCAGCAGCACAAGGTCCTTCGTCATTCTTGTCTGCCTCCGCCTTCTGGCGGAGGGTCTCCACCATGGGGTGGTCAGGGTTGGTCTCCAGGTGCTTTTTGGCCACATGTAGCCTCTCGTAGAGTTATCCCTAAGTGCCTGGCTTTCATGATTCGCTCCATGTTAGCTGTGCAGCCGTAGGTGCTCGTCACAGTGCAGCAGGGCGAAGACACCAGCCTATTGGAGGTTGTCACCTTCTCAACCTTCTTAGCCAAGATTTCTTTCATAGGTTTGCAGAGAGAACTCCTGCAGTGTCCACCAGAGTGGGGGGTACGTTCCTGGGGGTTGGGGATGATGTCAGTTTTCAGCTCTTTCCCACTCTCCATCGCCTCTCTTGTCCAAGGCATCAGAAGCACTGCTACTCAACTCCCGGAGGAAAATGGCCTTGTTAGAACAGAAAGTATTGATGATGAGAGACATTGGTTGAGCAATTTCTGCCTGAAAGGCAAAAGTCTTCACCTCCTCCTCTCCATGGCGCACCACTTCCTCCGGCATCTTGAAAGGAAAGAGGTCCAAGTTCAGGAGAGACTGTACTCGGCTCCCAAACCTCAAACTGCATCCGAGCCAGGATGACTCAAGAGTTGGGCCCACTCTTGCCTTGGGCCATTCCACATGCTGTTCCCTCTGTCTGGAATGATCGCTCCCCCACTTTTCCTCTGAGCTCCCCGTGATCATTAGTCTCAGCTCCTGTCCTTCACTCCTCCTCGGGCTCATGTTTCTCTGCTGGGACAGTTGTCACTCTCTCGTCACCTGCGGGTGCCCAGTCCTCTGAGACTGTGAGCTCTCCGAGAGCAGGACCCTCTCTGTCCTCTCTGTTGTATCCGGAGCCCCCTAATACAGTCCCTGGTCCGGAGAAGGAGCTCAGTTCATATTGAGGGATGAAAGAGAGGGTAGCATTTCTCCTTGTTCAGCCTGGGAGGTCTCAGCACAGAGCACTCTCCAGAACTGGAATTTTTTCCGGACGGATTTAGTGTTTACACACCACCATGTCCCTCCGTGGGGTGTCTCAGTCCTCCAGACCTCAGTCCTCAGCATCAGGAACTCAGACCTGTCAGGGTTGTCTCAACCCTGCGTGTCGATAGTGGGAAGCAGAAGGCAGAGTGGCCAGAGACAAGAGGGAGGGTGGGCAGCCTCCTACAGGAAGGTGGTGGCCGGCGCTGGTGAACCGAGGCCAAGACCCAGCCACCAGGGCAGCCTCGTGTCCAGGCCCAGCTCCTGAAGTGTGGCCTCCAGCTCAGCTTTCCCACGTCCCATGGCAGCTTCCCATGGTGGATGGTGAGGCTCCGAAGTGCACCTGTCAAGCAGGCCCTTGCAAGCGAAGGCCTGGAACAGAAGGAGAGCTCAGGGCTGTAGAGTCACCAACAAGCAGGTGGACATCAGAGCTGCCTGAGCAGGGAGGGGGCCCCGGAAGACCACGGGATGTCAAGGAGAAGAGACCAAAGAGAATTTGGGGTCACCTGGCTTAAGGGATTCAGAGGAAGAGTGAGCTACGCAAAGACATGGACAAAGAGGAAGTGGACCGGTAGACAGAGAACCAGGAGGTGCCGAGGCCGGAAGCCCAGGGGTAACGTTGAAGAAGCACCAGGGTTGAGCAACGGTCAGCTGCCCAAGAGGGTGAGCTCTGAAAAGTGGAAGCGAGGGTTGGAAAATGAGACGTCAGGGGTGGCCTTTGAAAAGAAAAATGAGCGCATCTCTCTGGTCCCAGCCCCTCCTACCTTCACTCGGAGGCCCCTCCACGGGCAGGAAGAGTGCTGTCCCCACCCACCCGTTTCTATAAGCGGGAGAACTGTTTACGATTTGGGGAACCGTCAGGGGGAGAAAGAAACCCCAGGCAAGCAAGGTCATCGCCAGCCCATGGTTAGTGTCTCATCTGCAGAACCTGGAACTACTGCTGAGGAAGGTGGGGGGATGGTCCCCACATTTCAGAGGCGTGTTGTCTACTGGAGGTTTCCCAGCACCACTGTCAGGACAGGGGGCTGCCAGGCTGACCCCTTGTATTGAGAGGACTCCTGCAGTCCTTCTCTGTGCCCCTCCTGGCCACCACCAGTCTTTTGTACCCAGCCTCCCCCTTCTGGGATCCCCAGAACCTGCCTGCAGAAAGGGCCACACTCTCCCCACTTCTTTTTATTTTAAGATAGTTTTTATTGTTGATAGTATCACAGATATTTCCCATTTTTCTCCCATTTACTCCCCTTCTCCCAGCCCCACACTGCCCTCGCCCCCCAAGGTCTTCACTACCCTATTGCCCATGTCCCATATCCATGGGCTATGCACATAATTATTAAAATTCTTTAGTGTATTTCTTCTCGTCCTCCCAACCCCACATTGAGGAATGTCAGCCTATTCCATGCCTCCACGCTTCGGGTCTCATTTTGCTTCTCCCTAGTTCTCTGCTCCCTTTACTCCAAAGACAAACCCACAACACACTCTTCACGCACATCTACGTCAGGGAAATGGACAGCAAAACCAACAGCCAGTTCAGCGGGTTGGGATTACAAGGCCCGACCACTTCCAAAGCTCTTACAGCTGCGTGTCACTCCTGGCCTTTGCTCCTGATCCCTCCTAGGAACCTCGTGGCCTTGACCTCATGGCTTTGTTCCTGAGAGTAAGGCCCCCTTTTCCTCTTCACCCCATTTGAGACATGCACCCCTCTGTCCCAGTGAGACCCTCATCTTCAGTAGGTATCAGTCCCTTGGACCCCTTAAGCCAGAGAGACCGTTTCACAAGCTTCGGACTCACTCAGGAAAGTCCTAAGGGGAGGAATTCCCTCCCAGAAGGACACAGGATGGACGAATCTTTCACAATCTTATTTTATAAATACCACTTTTATCCATGACACTTCCATGCTCAAAAGCTGTCAAGGGTCCCCTGTGGCCTGGGAGCTGGGGACAAGGCGATCCTTCACTGGTGTGTCTGTCTGGGTAGGTTCCTGGGGGGAGAAAGTGCCTTCCTTGGGGAGGAGGGAGGTTAGAGGGAGTCTACTGGTTTCTCTGCCCCAGAGGCCCCACTGAACTTGGGCATGCCCTCCTGGCAACACTGCCCTGCCGTGGCTTCCCACACATGAGGAGTGGGAGCGTGGCCAAGGAGAGAAGGGGTGCTGGAGTACAGAGGGAGCTCAGAAGGCCTTGGCCATGGCCTCCTGTGTGGCCACCTGCACGGGATTGGAGACAAGTTTGGCAGCTGAGCCTCCACGGCCTGAATGAACATCTGGCCCCAACGTGGCCCAGCAGTCAGGAGCCTGGAGCTCCAGCACCTCTGCCAAGAACTCTGCTCACCTCAGGCAAGGACTCTGCTCTCCAGCCTTCGCCTCCTTAGCAGTAGCAAAATTAGTTATGAAGTAGCAACGAAGATAATTTTATGGTGGGGGGTCACCACAACATGAGGAGCTGTATTAAAGGGTCGCGGCATTAGGAAGGTTGAGAACCACTGCTCTAGGCCAACAAGGGCCAATAGGCACGTCCCCATGTGCCAGCTTGAACCTGTTGGCGATGGCACATTGAGAAGGCGGCTGCATTCAGAGCTGGCGGGAAACAGTACCAGAGTCAATACCAATGGCTCCATGGCGCTATGTATGCCATGCATTTGCCAGACTCGATCAATGGTCTTTGCGTCTTCCACCCTTTGGCTGCAGCCATTGCCCCTTCCCAGAATCCCTTTCTGCTTCTCTGTCTGACTCCTTCCAACAGCCACATTCCTCGAGAAGCTGGGGTAGCCCAGCCGGTGTGGCTGAGTGGTTGAGTGTCAACCTATGAACCAGGAGGTAAGGGTTCGATTCCCGGTCAGGGTACATGCCCATATCCCCAGTGTGGGTCGCACAGGAGGCAGCCAATCAATGATCCTCATTATTGTTTTTCTCTCTTCCTCTCTGAAATCAATAAAAAAATATATATATTTTTTAAAAAGAAGCTGAGGTACCTCCCAGCCCTCGGAAGCCTCTTCCCCCTTACACTTTTGAAAGGTAATGGCTTTTGAGGGGACCTCTGGTTTGTTTCTAGTTTTAGAGACAATGGGAAGGGCTGCTGTGCACAAAAACGAAGTTACAGAACAAAACAAGAAAAGGGTAATGATTCTCTGGTCCTTTGACACTGAGCCCAGGCTCCCTGTAAGGTCAAGTTCATTCTGGTGGGTTTATGTGTTCCCTCCCCAAGGGGACTGTGACTTCTGGGCACCCCCTTGGACCTCTGTCTCCTGCCTCCCTCGCCCAGAGCTGGCCCCGGGGCCGGTGTCAGGGGAACTTGCTGAGCGGAACATGTTGATGCAGAACGAAGACCAGCTGGTCAGATCCGGGCCCCTAGGAATGAGTTGGGTGCCTGAGCCGAGGAGGCAGAGAGGATGCAGATCCCACGGGCTTAGTCAGACCTAATGAGACCGTTTCCCTAGAAGTCCGTTTCAAAATAGCAAGGAACTTGTCTGGGAGAGGAGGTGGGGAAGTTCCAGCTGCGGGGAAAGTGTGAGGGTTCGGGAGTGGAAACCAAAGACTCAGCTTGGGAAATCTCTCTGGAGGCCGGCTCTGATCCTTCCTTCCATGCGAGGCCCTTCGCGCTTTGCCAAATGGCTCTGTTTTTTCCTGCCTGTGTGCCATCTCCCCCGGCCACGTGGGCTGGCTGCCCTCGCGCCGACGAGCGATCGATGAGAGATCCATCAGTCAATACGCGGAAGATGCTGGCGGTGCCTGGCTTGATGGCCAGCAGCCTGAGCACCCTGAGAGCCGCAATTCAGGGCCGGACCTGGGAGGCTGCCAGGGTCTCTCAGTCTTGATTTATGGGAAGTCACTCCCTGGCTCCTGCTGGCTGTTCAGTGGGGACACTGTCTGTGTGGCTGGCACGGTAGGGGTGGGGGGGGGAGGGCAGAAGGAAAGAAAGGAAATAAAAGACCAGATGCCTGAGGTTCAGGCCCGGCGGGTAGGGACCCTCCCCCACCGCCTCCCATTGTATTTGGTCACCCAGGGTTTGCTGTTGAAATCATGCTGATCTGATGTGTGTGCTTGTTTACTCTCCCTTCGACTCCAAAGGCCCCTGAGAGGCAGACACTGGCTGCTATTTCTGGTATCTGCCCCTCCACCCCACCCCACCCGACGCAGGCTCCCAGCATGACCCTGGGCTCACGTGAAGTCGGGACACAGCCCCTAACCGGGCTGCCTGGCTGGCTGGGTGGAGGAGAAGCAGGGGGTCATTAATCCTAGAAGGAAAGCCTCCCAGAGAAGTCTCAGCGCCTGCTCCCCAAGGCCCACAAACGTCCCTGTGGCACCGGGGCCAGCTCGGCGCCTCCGGGGCCTGCTCCTGCCACGGCTGGCTCCGCGGGCCGCCCTCCCCGGCCTCTCTGGGGAGACGCTCGCCTTCGGCTCTGAGGTCTCAGCTGGCTCCGTGCGCGCTGCTCCAAAGCCAATCTGAATGAGTGTGGCCACCTCCCTGTTTTGCGAGTCCGCTGCCTGCAAACATCTCACCGCCTTCCTGCACAGCTCAGGGCCCGCTCCCTTTGGAGAGAGACAGCCTGGGCCGCCCCCCACGTTCCTTCTCCGGGCCTTCCCTCGCCCCCTCTCACTGAGCAGGTTTTGCGGGGCCCTGACTCTGGCGGTACGCGGGGCAGTGACCTGTTAAGAGACAAGCAAGAGGGGCCCTGCCCTCCGGCAGCTCCGAATCCATTGGGGTGACCAGAACACAACACTCATTGCGAAACCCTTCGAGGCAACGCTCGCTTGATAAGCACCACATGTGTGCAGACAGCCTGTCCCAGCCCAGTCTGGGCTCTCTTGGGTGGGCCAGGGGCTGGGAGGGACCCACCGGAAAAAAAAAAATAGGGAGAACATTCTTCCAAGAGCAGGGAGAGCCAACCCGCTCATCCGCCCATCGGCTGTGTGACTCTGGGCGAGTCACCTAACCCCGTGGGTTCGAGTTCGTAGCCACAGACCAAGGCTCTGGACAGTCTGGGATTCGGACAGGGGATGGCAAAGCTGTAGCCCCGTTGCTAGGCAGAGAAGGGCTTGGGGAACTCAAGGCCCAGGCCAGCAGGGATGGGCACGGGACCTGACTCCCCATGACCATTAGGAGGGGGGGCCCCACCGGAGAGGCTGTGAGCCGACCTCTGACCCCAGTTCCGAGGCTGCGGTGGGCAAGGAAAGGAGAGATCTGGCTGGGGGAGGGCGGGTGTGGGGGCTGAGGAGCCTCATGAGCACCCACAGGACACGAACAAAGCCAGCCCCCCTCCAGCCGGAGCTGTTTATTTGCAAACAGCAGAGTGTGCACTGGCCACTGTGCTCCCGCCTCCCGGGCCAACAGAGGCTGTCTGTGTGCTGCCCCGCCCCCTCCCCGCTGTCTCTGGCCTCCACCGGGCTTGACACTGTGCAACACCCCCCCCCCCCGCCCCGGCTCTCTGCAGGGCCTCCCCGAGCACGGAACCTGCACAGACTCTGCTCCACACCAGTGCCGGGGTCAAGGGTAGTTTGGAAGGGAGGTCGGAAGGGGGACGGCAGCAGTATATTCGCAGGGACGGTGTGTGCTCCATCACATCCCAGGTGCCTGCCTGTGCCATGCTCAGCATCCCCACCCCCATCCCACATCTCAAGTCCAGGTTCAGCGGTGGGCCTGGCCATGTCCATCCGCACTGGGGAGTCAGGGCTACAAGGACCTCCGAAGTGGCCCCCTGAGGTCCCAAAGCCCCGAGACCAGGAGACCAAGCCTCCCTCACGTTTTGGCAAAGTCAGGGCCTGGCCCGGTGCAGTGAAGCCAAACAGCCTCACTCCAGCGATTCTGGACTTCGGGGTAAGCCCCTTCGCTATAGGGGTGCACCAGGGAGGCAAGTACTTGAGGGAGAGGTAGTCCCCCTGACCAAGCAAGACCCTGTTTTCTTCTCCGAAGGCAGAAACTGGCTGAGACGCTGGGTCAAGTCTGGGCGCTGGGGCAAAGGAGCGACACCCAGGGACAGGGAGGGAGGCCCAGCGCAGGCCAGGGGAGACATCCATCTCCCCGTTTTGGGAAGGGAGCCTGAGACAGGTGCCTGGTTGGAACAGAGGCTTGGGGGGGGAGGGATGGGAGAGACTGGGTGTGAAGCCAACAGAGAGGAAAGTGGATGCCCTGTTCAGCCCAGGACCACCCCTCCGGGCACAGATGCCTTTTCCTGGCCCACAAGCTCAGCTCCTGGCTGCTCTCTGCCTCCAAGCGCAGGGGAATCGGGAAGGTTCTGCAGACACACCAGCACGCCCCTCCCTTCCCGGCCCCAAGGCTTAGGCTCTCCCGGCAGGCTGACCCCACCCTGAACTGGAGGGGAGGCTCCGGAGATGGGGAGGCCTCTGGTAAGAATGCTGATTGGCCCAGGGTGGCTTGGGGTTTGAGGCTGAGTGTGGGTGCAGGAGAGAGCAGACCTTGGGCCCGGAGCTTTGAAGTTAGGCAGCTGAGAGGCCAGGCAGTGAACCCGGCGGGTGGCCTCTGACCCTCCCTGACCTCTGAACTTTGGTTTTGTTCAGTGAGGATGATCCCTACGCTGTAGTTATGAGAATTCCAGCAGGCTGTGTGTGTGTGTGTGTGTGTGTGTGTGTGTGTGTGTGTGTAGAGAGAGAAAGAGAGAGGAAAGAAGCGCCGGGCGCAGTGTAAGTGCTTCCACCTGGTCACAGCCTCCCTTGGGACTTGGGCAGGTGGCAGGGTTGTATACCCAGCTCCTTAGCACAACTTCCATGAGGAGCCCAAATCCCACCCCGAGCCTGGCTCCTGGCTAAGCAGCCCCCGAGTGGAATCCGGTGCACAGGCCAGGCCGTGGGCGGGACAGGTCTCTCGGTGTCTTCCTTGAAGTCACCTCCAAAGGAGTCCAGCCAGGCTGGCGTGGCTCAATGGTTGAGCATTGACCTATGAACCAGGAGGTCATGGTTCGATTCCCGGTCAGGGCACGTGCCCAGGTTGTGGGCTTGGTCCCTAACAGGGGACATGCAGGAAGCAGCCGATCAGTGATGAGACAAACTCTCTCATCATTGATGTTTCTCTCTCGCTCTCCCTCTCCCTTCCTCTCTGAAATCAATAAACATGTAATAAAATAAAAAAGGGAGGTCTAGGGTGTCCCTGGGTAGGTAGTGGCATTCTGGTCCCTGAGGTCATGCTGTGCTTCTGGATTTCAACCTTCCAACACCTTCTCCCTACCCATGTGCACACCCACGTGCGTGCGTACGCACACACACACGCACACACAGCATCCAATGGTCCCATATCTGAGTAAGGTCAGGGTCACCCCTCGGCGTCCACCTGTCTGCCAGTCAACCATGCATCTAGTGGTCCGGGAAGACGAAGGAAATGCCGAGAGTGGGAAGCAGCACTCCAGCGTGGGCGCTGTGATGGTGGGGGTGGGGTGGGGAGGGTGTCTCAGAGCTGACTGTACTCACAGGAATCCCAGGCTTTTACTGCAACAGCTGCTGTCCCCCCTGCATTCTCCTTCTTGTCACCCTCTGACTCACGGGCCCACCTGGCTGCCCAGGACCTCTGAGGAAGGCCCCAAACACGCCAGTCCTGCCCCCCGCTCTCCCCCCGCTCCCCCCCCCACCCTTCAGTTCACACGTCCAAATCAGGAGCTTTAAAGTGTGTCCCAAAGAGGTCCCCGCATATAGGAAACATCAGGCCTGGAGCTCTGGAGCTGTGAGGCAGCTTGGTGCGGGGGAAAGAGGAAGTGAGGGGCAAGGTCAGACAAGGTCAGGCGAGGTGCGGGAACTGATGTCCTGAGTCCTGGGGACAGGATGTGCCAACAGCCACGGGGTTGGAGCAGCATGGGGCCTCTGGGCTCTGCCACCTACCTACCGAGTGACCACGGTCAGTAAGTTACCCTCTCTGGGCAGAGGGACTGATTCCTCCCTTCGGGGATCAACGCTGCTCTCAGCACTCAGGGCGTGGTGTCCCCTGCCCGGCGCAGGGTAAGGGGTGTCAGGACCGAATGAGATCAGGGTGGCAGGTGGCTGACCCAGGCCCTGGCCCGGGGGAGGTGGTCAGTAGCTCCCACAACACACATGATCTCAGCTCACGGCTGCTCCATCCTTCCAGGAACTCGGGCCAAGAACGTGGAGTCATTACTGACTCCTTCTCTCACATCCTCCCCCGGAAGCACTGGCGACTCCTGCCGTCTCTTCTCCCCACCTCCTCACACCCCGCTGGGTCCCAGCCCGCCCCTCCTCCCCTCCCGCCGGGTCTCTCACTGCCCTTCAGTCCGGCTGGGCTCTGTAGGTCGCAGATCACACCTCCATGGCTCCCTGTCACTTAGCAAATCTTTGCAATGAGTGCTGGTGATCTGCCCCCCTCACCTCTGCTCCCCCACTACCCTCCCCCGCCCCATCCCCCTGGCCGACGCCTGCTCCTCCGCGCTCACTCGGGTCTGGTGTCCCCTGCCTGAGCCAGGGGTGCACGTTCTCCATACCCACGTGACTCAGCGTCCCCGTCCCTGTGAGGCCACCTGGACTGCCAGTTACACTGCTCCTCACCCCAGCCAGGACCCCCTCAGCCTGACCCTGTGCCCACAGCACTTAACACCTTCCAGAACACCACGCGCCTGCCTGCTTACGCTGGTTAATGCCTGTGGTCTGTCTCTCTCACTAGAACGTAAGCCCCAAAGATCTGGGTTTTGCTCCCTCTGTATCACAGGTTCCTAGAGGCATTGTGTGAATGACAGAATCTCACCACAACCCTATGAGGTGGTTAAGGCAATCAACTCCTTTTAAAAAATTTATGTTATGCCGAAACCGGTTTGGCTCAGTGGATAGGGCGTCAGCCTGCGGACTGAAAGGTCCCAGGTTCGATTCTGATCAAGGGCACGTACCTTGATTGCGGCCACATCCCCAGTAGGGGGCGTCCCTGAGGCAACTGATGGATGTTTCTCTCTCATTGATGTTTCTAACTCTCTATCCCTCTCCCTTCCTCTCTGTAAAAAAAAAAAAAAAAAAATCAATAAAATATATTAAAAAAAATTTATGTTATCATCAATTTGAGGGAAGGAGGGAAAGAGAGAAATATCATGTAAGAAACATGGATCAACCACCTCTTGCATGCCCCTTACTGGGGACTGGGCCCAGAACCTGGGCATGTGGCCTGACCGGGAATCGAACTGGCGACCCTTCAGTGCATGGGACAACACTCCACCAACTGAGCCACCAGCCAGGGTGGCGATCAACCCCTTTTAATGACAGAAAACCCCAGGCTTTCTACAGTTAAGTTCTGCCCTTCCCTGGTGCCTGGAGACAGGGTGGGGGTGACAGTGGAACATGGCTCCCCAGCCCCTCGGTCCCCTCCCCTTTCTGTTCCTCCCGCCCTGGGCTGCTGCCCTTCAGCTCTGGCACAAGCGCAGAGGCAAACCCCTGCCCCTGGCTCCCTCCTGCACAGCTGAGGCCAACTGGAGCTCTCCTGAGCTTTTACTACTTCCTACCAGGAGAGAAAATTCGGGAAATTAGCACCGAGGTACAAAAATCATAAAATCAGTCTGCTTGATGGAGTGCAGCACAAGGAAACAGTCTGGTTTCCAGTACCTTCTGAGGTGTCAGCATTCTTTTTTTAAAAAAATATATACTTTTATTGATTTCAGAGAGTAAGGAAGAGGGAAAGAGAAAGAGAAACATCAATGATGAGAGAGAATCATTGATTGGCTATCTCCTGCACGCCCTCCACCGGGGATCGAGCCTGCAACCCGGACATGTGCCCTTGATAGGAATCAAACCTGGGACCCTTCAGTTTCCAGGCTGACGCTCTACCCCCTGAGCCACACCAGCGAGGGCCAGGTGTCAGCATTCCTGCCACGGGTGCCAGGATAACAAGAGAAACAGCGGCAGCGGCGCCTTTGATGTGGCTGCCTTCTGCAAAGGCCTCCCTTGCCCGGTCAGGTCACCCCTGCCCGGGACTTGGAATCTGATCACCAGGAAGCTTTACTTTTAATTAAACAATGACCCTTTGGGCTCCCAACTACAGTACCTTGTTGCAAACGCAGCTGGGAATGGGGCAGCTGGAACACAGAGGGAAACTGAGGCTCCAAGCGGGGCCGTCTCTGGAGGTTCCACCAAATCGGTACACGATCCCAGGGAAACTGATGCCCTGGAAGGAGTGTCTTTGGAGGCAGACTCCTTGTACCTTCTTGGGAAATTTTGCTTGGCACAATGAAATCCATAAAGGACCTACTGTGTGCTAGGCACTGTGCTCCGTAATGAGGATACTGTGGTAACTAGACGGATAGGGCTCCTGTCCTCGTGGGGCCTACTGTCTTCAGGGGAGATAGACATTAAGCAAATGCGCAAATAATGGTTCTTGCTAAAAACTGGTTTAGCTCAGTGAATAGAGTGTCGGCCTGCGGGCTAAAAGGTCCCAGAATCGATTCCGGTCGGGGGCACGTGGCTTGGTTGTGGGCACCTCCCCGGTGGGGGGTGTGCAGGAGGCGGCTGATCAGTGTTTGTTTCTCATCAATGTTTCTAGCTCTCTAATTCTCTCCCTTCCTCTCTGTAAAAAATCAATAAAATATTAAAAAAAAAACAAATAATGGTTCTTAACCACAGAGGCCAGAGTTCCAAAGGAGAAGCACGCTGTGCCATGAAAATGTACGACAGGAGAACCTGACTGTGTGCAAGGCGGGGGAGGGGGTGTCCCAGGCTTTGAGTGAGCGCTGGCTGCAGGACACTGTCAAAAACGGTCTCCCCAGCTGTCCCTGCACGAGGCCGGACAGAGATGGGGCCCTGAGGCCCTTGGCAGCGGGCAGACCCCGGGGTCGGGGGTAAGACCTGGCCATGATGGGGCAGGGGGGTCCTGAGGGTGCAGCCTGGGCTCTGCCCCACATTCCTGCCGGACGCAGCCCAGCCCCCAGCACCCCGAGCCAGCCAGCAGGCTCCTGGCTCTCGGCCCGTGGATGCAGCGGGGCAGGGCTCCATGACCTCACTGTACTGGTGTCCTCTAATCCCGCCAGCAGGAGCAGAAAACAAACACCGAAAAGTCCCCTAGCGCTCCCAGATGCCTGCGCAGGAAGACTCGAGCTCGGGCTGTGGGCAGAGTGCCCGGCGCAGGAGGCCTGAATGGGATCTGAAAGTGCTTGCTGCTCGCTGCAAAATACCAGAGATTGCTCAACATTCCTCTGACCCCAGGAGCCGGGATTTGGCAGGAGGAGGTGAGAGCTGGGGACCTGGAGCCTGTGGGCCTGCCATGGAGCTCAGGACTGACGGGGAACTCCACCCCCACCCTTGCTCTGCTTCCTGGGTACAGACCCTACTCCACACACACACACACAGGGCGTGGAGGTGGCGTGGACTCTGGTGGGTCTGGAAGGAGGACAAGAGAAACCTGCAGGCTTTCGTGGAGGAGAAAAGACGATTCTGTCCTCTGGGGACAACTGCCAGGTCCCCCAGAAAAATCATTCTACGACACACTCAGCAGCAAGGGGTGCTGCCTGCAGCCTGCCAGCCGAGGCTGATCAGAGAGGCACTCCCAGGCCGCCTGATGGGACTGGATGGCTGGAGTTAGAGCGAGGAGCTGATGGTATGGAGGTCCTCAGCGTGGGGGAGTGTAATGATGGGGACGCCTTCAGAAGACAAAGGGGGAGTGGAGAAGAGGATTGGGATGTGGAGAACAGGAATTTGGTTTGGGAATACTGCATATTTTAAAACAAACGACAACAGACCCGGGGGATAAATAAGCAAAAGCATTTCCCCAAAAGAAAACACGCAAACAGCTCAAGAATAAGTAAGTGTCGATCTCATCATTCCGTTAACTAAGACCCTGTTGGGTGAAAAATAATCGAAATTCAAGTTTTACAAGTTTAGCTGAAAAGAAGTTAGGAATGATTCACAAAACACTGGAAGAGCGAGGAGCAGCTGGGACCGGTCCTCACAGCCTGACAAGGTTCACTCCGTCTCAGCTGTCTTTCTCCCACATGCCAACCTTCACTCTCTCGGACGGGTACTGTCGGTGTGGCAGGAAGAGTGGTTTTGGGGAGCTCCTCTCGTCACGGCTCACGGCTCCCCCTCCAGAGAGCTACTAAGACCTGCTCTTTCTGGTCTCAAGGTCAAACATGTCAAGGGCTCGGATTCACCGACATGGTCCATAGCCCAGGCCCAGGGTGAGCTATATGACTGGCCACCTTAGGCCACATGCCCTTCCTTGGGCTGATCACCAGTGTCCGCGGCAGATGCAGCAGAGAATGGGCTCACATGTTCATCAGGAAAAATGCTACTCAGAAGGTGACAATGCTCTTCTGGGCCTGCAGCCCTAAGTAACTCCCTGGATTCCAGCACACCCTCATGCAGTTTTCCACACAATGATGCCCCTCGATGCCCTTTCTTTCTTCCTTTCTTTCTTAATATATATATTTTTTATTAATTTCAGAGAGAGGAAGGGAGAGGTAGAGAGAAACATCAATGGTGAGAGAGAATCATGGATCGGCTGCCTCCTGCACACCCCACACTAGGGATCGAGTCCACAATCCAGGCCTGTGCCCTGACCAGAAATCGAACCGTGACTTCCTGGTTCACAGGATGATGCTCAGTCACTGAGCCACGCCGGCCGGGCTCAGTGCCCTTTCTCACCACAGTGCAATCAGCCCCTTCCCAGCAGGGTGTGATTCACGACACCCAGCTACTGCAGCTCCCAGTCCAGAACCTACTAGACGGGAACGCTCCTTGTGCTGGGGTGGTTTTTGTTTATTCTCGACGTTCTGCAGGCTTCGAACAGCACACGTAGGTGTGGGCTTACGGCTTTTCCCACTCGGCATCCAGGAGCACCTTCTGTCTCAGGATGCTGGAGAGTTTGCCGCTCTGTCTTCAGGCTTCCCCGTCTGCTCTCACCCCGTCCTTTGCGCCTCCTCCTGCACGGAAACTCTCAAACTCTTCTCCATGGCTCACAATTCCCCTTTCACACTCCCAGTGTTTCGTTGTTGTTGTTAATCTCCTGTGCTGAGATTGGGTGAATCCCTCCATCTTCCAAAGCACCAATTATTCATCCAACTATGTTGGGCCTAGAGCTTCCTCCATCTGTTCGTTTTTTTTTATGTCAAGTCCCGGATTTTTTCCACTTCCAGGGTTTCTAATCTAAGTCTTGTCCATCTCCTTTGAGGGTTGCAAACACGCTTACTTTCCAGTCATTTTCACTCTGCTCTATCATGTCCTTTTCGTGTGGAGGCGGTTCACCTCTGGCTGATTGCTTTGGTTGGCAGGCTTCCTTCTCATTTGTTCTCCGGTTTCGTTTGTTTCCTGGCCGCGGAGATGTTTATCTTCTTTTGAAACGAGTCCTTTTATTTCTCTTTCATGCTTCACTCTTCACTGGACAGGGGAGGTTCTGGGCTCAGGCCCTGCAGACTGCCTGTGCACACCCCTAGGCTTACTAGCTGGCCAACCTCAGACCCCCACCTCTCTGAGCCCGTTCCCCCTGTAACTGAGGGGGAATAATAGCCCATACCTAAAAGCGTTGTTGGGCCCTAACCCGTCTGGCTCAATGGATAGAGCGTCAGCCTACAGACTGAAGGTCCCAGGTTCGATTCCGGACAAGGGCATGTACCTTGGTTGCGGGCACATTCCCAGTAGAGGGTGTACAGGAGGCAGCTGATAGATGTTTCTCTCTCATCAATGTTTCTAACTCTCTATCCCTCTCCCTTCCTCTCTCTAAAAAAGCAATAAAACATATTTTTTAAAAATAAAAAATGAAAGGGTTGTTGGGAGCATGGAGTGAGCCCTCAAACAGTGCCTTGAACATAGCTGCATGTTAAGTATGATTTCTACGGAAAAAGTGAGCAGGTGGGAGTGTTGTTCGAACCATTCATTCAGTGGCTACTGACAGCACGTCCCAGTCCAGGATTCCTGCGTGTGCCTGTCCCTCATGGTCAGGTCTTCTCACGGGTCCTCATGATCTTGTAACCGCCAAGCGCTGGTTATGTGCTCACTGTAAGCACCAACCACCTCCACCTCACCTCATGTTCAAGGCTGGTGGGAATGGCAACTGCAATAACCGCTATTTAAAGGAGGCGACACGCTGTGCTCACCGACCTGACATTGGACCATATCTGGATGGACGAGATGGTGGGTCAGGGCTGAGGCTGGGGCATCCGCTGTATCTGGGCACAGAGGGACGGAGGTCTCTGGGCGCTAGTCCAACTCTCCAGGGTCGGCCTGCTGGGAGCATCTTCTTGCCCACATTCATGAGGCCCCTCGTGAGGTGTGGATGGGGCATGTCTGGAAAGGATCCCCCCAATCTCACCCACCACTTCGTGTGATAGAGGTTCCCAAACCAGCTGGATGGGGAATCTCCTGGGCAATTGGGCGCAAAGACACGTTCTCCATCACACCCCAGATCCACTGGCTCTCCAACAAGGTGCTTGGGACTCTTTTTTAAATTTCAACTTTCATTCAACAAACCAAATCCAAGAACTTTTCGATGCCTGAGAGAGTGCTGCCTCACAACGGAACCATCAATTCATGGCTGCAGGCCCATGGCTGAAGTCTGGCCGTGTCCCGTCCCAAGTGCTCCCACGTCGCCAGGAACAGAAAGCTCGGCGTGAGGGTTCCAGCCCAAGCCTCCCTACCAAAGGCACCTCCTCCGCTCCTCCGCCACTCCTGCAGCTCCGGGAACCGGGGTTTGCGTGGGGGCCCCTTCCAATCCCAGGTCAGAGCTCCGCACTGCTGCCATCAAGGTCACCTTCACCCCGACCTCGGAGCCTCCAGGAGCAGGCCTGGCTCAGGGCCGCGGCGTGGCACCCGTACAGGCACAACCGGTGCAATGCTCCATACCGACCGGTCGCCTCCTCGGCTTCTTTCTGGCCGCCAGCGGCTTCTCCTGCTTCTCAGCTCCGAGACCACCGCCTCCGAGGGCAAGCCACAGTGCCCGGCCTGGGAACAGGGTGGAGACACGGCCATGGAGCAGCCGACAGCCCCTCTGGGAACTCCAACCCCCATCTATTTTTAATAGCCATCCCAGGTGATTCTTATCATCAGGGAATTTTTAAGACAATGGCGTTTGGGGTGAAGCAATCAGACGTTTGGCAGACTTGGCCTTTTTTTTTTTTTTTTGCACTTCAATCCTGAAAACCTTGATCATCTCACTGTGAGCTTCATGAGGGCGCCATGAAGTATAAAGGGCATCCTGGACCCCATCCACATGATTCTACCCTTCCTCTGGGCTCAACAAGAAACGTGGGGATGAAGGCACCTGGTCCTGCCCCTGCTCGGGGACATTCATGCCCCTCGGGGCAGGGGAGAGGCTGGGAATTCCTCATTTCTTGCTCAGGGGCATTCCTATCCCCTGTGGAGTGGGGGAGAGGTTGGAGTGCCTCATCAGGCAGAGAGTGTACGACATGAGGCGCTCAGCTAATGTGGCCCCTCACTGGGGAGCTGGTCGATTTCCAGTCCCAGTCTGGGTTGCCATCTCTGTATGAAGATTCTTCTTGGCTTTCTTCTCCCGTCAGCATCGTCCTCGCCAATGGGTTTTGTGGGAAGAGCAGAAACGTGCCACTGGCTAGGCTATAGCTCGCCTCTCAGGAAGTGAGAAGGAGAGAGAAATAGAAATATTAATGATCACTGATTGGCTGCCTCCTGCATGGCCCCTACTAGGGATTGAACCTGCAACCCGGGCATATGTTCTTGACCAGAATCGAACCTGGGACCCTTCAGTCTGCAGGCCGACGCTCTATCCACTGGGCCAAACCAGCTAGGACTAAAGTCTATTAATTAAAAAGAAGAGGATGCAAAACAATCATAGATACACTATAGTTTTTAAAACCACATGGATATGCAGAACGGCCTACCACAGGTTACACTATGGAGGGTGGGACTCTTTGCAGGTGATTTCTATCTGCCTTTTAATTTATTGTTCAATTGCTCTAAGGTGCAGAGCATTGGATTCCATGTAATCCTTGTCTCATGACACTTTCTCATCATGAGTTCAGGCGTAGCCACTTTTATTTACTTATTAGTCTGGTTATTTTGATCATGGAATACATAACCAGGATCCTAATACTTAAAACAATAGCATCCCTAAATATATCTCCGCATCGCGCGCGCGCGCGCGTGCACACACACACACACACACACACACACACAGACGCACACACACACTCCAGAAATGCTCCCTATTCAAGATAACCATGACCTCAAATCCCATGTTTATCTCTTGTCTGTGTTTTGTTTTGAATATAGTTGTGGGGCATCCAATGTGGGATGGCTGCTCTAAACATTTGTGTGCATGCAGATCTGGTCTTCAACTCACCCGGGTCAACGCTAAGGGGTGGGATGGCTGGGTCCTCAGAATATTGTTTTATAAGAAACTGCCAAACTGCTCTCCAGAGTGGCTGCCCCGCGTGGCGTTCCCACCAGCAACGAAGGAGAGTTCTTGTGGCTCCCGCTCCCGCCAGCCTTCGGCCTGGTCAGTGTTCTGGCTGCGTTGACGTGCTGGCTGCTGGCCATTCTGAGAGGTGTGAATGGTATTTCCTTCTTGTTTTAATTTGCAAATTCCTATTAACTATGATGTTGATCATCTTTCCAGATGCTATTTACCACGCCGTCTGTCTTCTTTGCTGAAATGTCTGTTCAGGTCTTTGGTCCATTTTTTTTTTTAATTGGTTTGTTTCCTTCTCCCATTTGACGTCAGTAAATCCTTCCTACTCGTCCTTTAGACCTTAACCCAGTGACCCCACCCCACTATGTACCTCTTCTTCTTCACAGTTACCACCGTTGCAACTGGATGGGTATCTAATTTTTTTGAGGGCTGGCTGTTTCCCTGCGTCTGGAAGAGCAAGCACGGACCTGGCTTTGTTCCCTGGACGAGCTGAGCGCTGCGCCGGACACCCGTAGGTGCTATATTTGTGGAGTGAGGGATAAACCGAGAACCGCACTGAGGAAGAAGGTGGAGTCGGGGAGAAGGTCATCTAAAGAAACTACTTTGAACAGTTTGACCCGAATTTCAAAGAGTGTGTAGGAGGAGGCAGAGGACCGAAACCACAGTCAAAAGGCACAAACCCTGTAAGACCGGGGTCAGGAATACTAATGTGTAAACTGAGCTGAGGCTCACACGAACGACTAGGACCGCAGAAAGGCTGTTTTAGGAACTATTTGGAGCAAGAAAAAGAACTTGAAGGAAGAATCAGGCCGCACACGTAGTGGGAGGGGCCTCGCTTTCGATGCAGAATGTTTTTCTCCCTCGAGGGGAGTCACTCTTAAGCTGGAAAGTGCAAAGGCAAATTCCAGGAGAAGCCTGTCCAGTCACAGGTCGGTGGTGAGGTGAGGGGGCCTCTGGCCACGTCACGTGAGCTTCGGTTCAGGATGAACCTTCCAGAACCAGGAGACATGATGGTAGAGCCACGGTCCATGATGTGTGAGAAATCTGAAAAAGTGTCAGGGAAATGTGCACTGTTGCTCAATTTTCAAAAGGAGAAAGACTTGCATTCAGGTAAGTTCAGTTTCCTTTGACTTTGGAGCTTGACACTGACTCGTGGCAGAGAGGGTTTGGAGGAGGAGCCCATGCGTGGCCCGTGTAGACAGGGGGGTTGCCCGCATTCAGGTCGCAGGGACACAGACGCAGCAGCAGAGAGAGCCTGGGTCCCTCGCCACGCACGGCACAGACCAGGCCACCACACACAGGCAGCAGCGAGAGAGAGATTTTTGTTTCATTGTTTTACTGGACTGAGGGGTGTCCCCCCAAAACTTATGTCCACCTTAGACTGTGATTTTATTTGGAAGCAGGGTCACTGCAGATAGAATTAGGTCTGAGGCGGTCATACTGGAATAGGACGGGCCTACTTCTAATCGGACTGGAATCCTAAGAAGAAGGGAGACACACAGCCACCTGGGTGACCGTGGAGAGAGAGATTACCAAGATACCCCACAAGGCACAGGACACCAAGGACTGTCCCCACACCAGAATCTGCGAGAGAGGCTCCGAGTCTCTGGGCGGAACCGAGCTGCCAGCACCTCGATTTCTGACTCCAGCCTCCTAAGAACTTGGGAGAGAATCCGTTTTTGTTTTAAGGCATCAAGTTTGTGGGACTTTGGAATGGCCATCCTAGATACACACCAATGTGGGCATGTGAGGTTGGGGAAATGAGAAGATTACTAAGCAGCTGTTCAATCTGTTTGGATAAGTGAAGACAGTGCTGAAATGGCATCTTGTAGACGAAGTGGAGCAACGTGGGTGAGAGGTGACTCAAGGTGAAGGGTCGCAACCAGCGCAGCTAGACGAATCCGTGCTGACCTGCAGACCGTGTGCCTCTGCCCCTCCTGGTGATGCAGGTAACTCTGCAACTGTGATCTCTCCAAAAGCAAAATGATGCAAAGTCCGTAGAGATAATAGATATCATATTCCACATTCACATTGATCAAGAGAGCTAAAAGGATGACCCAAACGCCCCTAGGCAAAACTTTATGGGGAAATATATCGTCAGATCTTTAGGTTCAAAAAGTCAATTTGCAAGAATGAGCCAGAGGAGACCTGGGTTGGAAGAAGCTCAGGTGGGAAATTTTCTGAGATGTGCAGGTGATATAGCAGCTTTGAAGGACACGGCGGTGTGAGTTGATTACTCAAAAAAGAACAGAAGGCACGGCTGGTGTGGCTCAGGGGTTGAGCATCATCAACCTATGAACCAGGAGGTCAGGGCACATGCCCTGGATGTGGGCTCGATCCCTATTGAGGCAGCCGATCAATCAATGATTCTCTCTCATCATTGATGTTTCTATCGCTCTCTCCCTCTCTCTTCTTTTCTGAAACCAATAAAAATACATATATATATTTAAAGTTTTTAAAAAGTAACAAAAGCTTAGATCACATTCACCCAGATGTACCAGTAACCCTAACGCATTAATCACGTTCCTTACCGATAGGTTGAAATAGTTTAATATGGGTCACAGAAGTGTTTCCTGGGAAAACCAGACGATGAACGACTCATTGATACACAGGCGTGACGAGGTGAGGGTAGCAGCGAGGGAAGGAGGGCAGTTTCCAGGAACATGCTAGCATGGAGGAAATATGCCATGAGCAGCCTCCAGATCCCACACTGACCCTTCCCAGTGGTGCCCTTCCAGGCGGCTCTGTTGGAGGAGCTGAGGCGGATCAGGTAGGAGCTGCAGGCAGGGCCACTGCCCCAAACAACAAGGCAAACCTGCAGGTGAGCAACAAGGAGTGAGCTGCCATACTGCCAGGTCTCCCAGCACTCTGGCTTCTGCCTCCCCACCTGGCACAAACCTCTTTGTGGCCCACCCAGCTCCCAACTCTGCAGAGCAGGGAGTTCTGGGAAATGTAGTTCCAGCTAAACTGACATTGTGCGAATCCAACTTCCGAAAGACTACGTTATGCCTTTCCCCCTAGAAATACACTTATAGAAAAAAATGATAAAAAGAACTCCTTATACCCTTCACCCAGCTTTCCCAAATGTCAGCATCTTACACAGCACAGTATAATGGTCCAGACCGGGAAATGAACCTTGATACTACTAATTCCCAGGCCTTTTTCAAATTAAGTTCCTTGTCCCCCCTAATCTCCCTTTTCTGGTCCAGAACCCAATCCAGGCTCCCCTACAGCACTTGCTGGCACATCTTCTTCAACCTGGGACAGTACGTCCGTCTTTAGAGACTTTTCCAGAGTAAACGTGACACACCAGAACATGTCTAGAACATAAGGGTCTGGAAAGCCAGAAGCCGGAAGACCCGGTGCTGAAATGAGCTGTCCGCCTGGACAGAAGTCTGCAGGGAGTGCATTAGCTGTCTTTAAAGTGGTCTACAAACGCTGGAGGACCATCATGCAGAAAATCGAGTGTTGCCCCAGGAAAGTGGTCGGCAAACTCATTAGTCAACCACTGCCCCAGGAGATGTAAACAGAACTAAGAGGCACCGCCCAGAACAGAGGTTTCAACCTGTGGGTTGCGACCCCTTTGGGGGTCGAATGACCCTTTCACAGGGGTTGCCTAAGACCATCGGAAAATGCAGGTATTTACATCACGATGCATCACAGTAGCAAAATTTCATGGTTGGGGGTCACCACCCCATGAGGAACTGTATGCAAGGGTCTCGGCCTTAGGAAGGTTGAGAACCCACTGACCCAGAATATTCTAACCATACCCTGGGCCTTGCAGCACTGAGCTGGGTCAGGGCAGACAGACAGGCTGAGTAACCAGAAGCCAGGCAGGGGAGGGTCGGGGTGGGGTTAGAGTGGCAGAGCAGAAGTAGCCATGGAGCAGCGGACCAGGCCCTTGTGACTTAGGGACGGTGACTTACGGATGTCAGACTCGGGGGAAAGCAGGTCGAGGCTTGGTTGGCAGGCCTCACGGAGAAGGTCAGGAGACTAGAGCAGGAGCAGAGGGCCCCTCCTCTACCAGGTCTGCAGCCCAAACCCACTATTTAACAGGCAGCTTGTGACACTGCCAGTAGCCCAAGCGGCGGGCCATCCGTCCGGTGTGTCTACGCTACAGCTCTCTGACCTCTCCTGAGAGGGGACAGGGGAGGGGCTCTGGAGGGACAGTGGGGTGTTCTTTGGTCTGGAGGTTCTGAGCTGGGAACAAAGGCACAGGGACACCTCCTAGGGCAGCGGTTCTCAACCTGTGGGCCGCGACCCCTTTGGGGGTCCAACGACCCTTTCACAGGGGTCGCCTAAGACCATCGGAAAACACCTATTTCCCATGGTCTTAGGAACCAACAGACCACTCCTCAGTGCAGCAAAATGTAGCCATGTCGTTTACTGTTGTTATATTAAGACTGTTACCCATGCTACACCACGATTCAAGACAAAATTTCATTTATTTGTCATTAGAAATAAATATTCCACAATATCTAATTACATATTGTTTTTGTGATTCATCCCTACGCTTTAATGATGTTCCATTTGTAACAATGAACATACATCCTGCCTATCCGATATTTACATGACAGTTCATCACAGTAGCAACATGACAGTGATGAAGCAGCCACGGAAATCATTTTATGGTTGGGGGTCACCACCCCATGAGGAGCTGTATGTCTTAAAGGGTCGCAGCCTGAGGAAGGTTGAGAACCACTGTCCTAGGGGGTGCTGCGGCATGCCGGGGGGCGGGGGGGGGGTGAAAGTCACCAAATCCACGACTCCGACCCAAGTCTGGGCAGTCCCTGGGGCTGTCTGGCCAGGGTTCTTCGGCGGCATGTTCATACCACATCTACTTCTGAAATGGATGTCACCACTGAATCACGCGGCCAATGAAATCGGGGACGAGGAAAAAGCAAGTAGCTGCTGATGAGGTTAGGGTGGCGTTTCCTTTCCGTTCTTCCAGACCAACCCTGCCATAGAGGCGTTTTCCTGCCAGGTTGGCTCAGCAAGCCTTTACCTGGCCGTTAACCGACATCCTCACGAGATGCAGCTAAGGACTGTTATCACCACGCGGCAGCCTCGACACGGATCAGCAAGCAGGTCCTGCCTGCCCTTCACCCATCCTCCCTCCCTCCAGCCAGCCATTTGAATCTTCGCCCATCAAGCCAACTGCTGGTTTCACTTCCACGCCGTGCCAGATTGCGTGTTGATTGCCGGGGGTCTACGCCTACTACTGATGATGATAACCGCTATACACAAAAAGCCAGCCTCGGGGCAAGCCGGACGACCGGAAACCGGAAACCGGAAACCGGAAACCGGAAACCGGACCACCGCGGGCCCCGCCCCCCAGGCAACATGATAGGCTGCGAGCTTGATGGGGGGAAAAGTCGAAGAAATAAGGGGGAAAGGTGGTCTTAAGGGTCTGCACGAGTAGGTTTGGAGGTGCTGGGGGAGGAAGAGGAAGAGGAAGAGGAAGATGCGGTTGGAAAACGGCTCGGCACGGTACCTTGCTCATGGCGAACCCCGGGCGAGAACCCTGGACCGGCGGTCGTTTCACGAGTTCACACGGGACCGACCTGCTCGTGGCAGCGGCCGTGCCCCCCGAGACTTCACACTGACTCCAACCAGTGAACAGCCATCAACGCCCAAGAGCAGAAAAACCCGCTGCAACTCGAGGCCCCGGGACCTGCCACTCCGCCATGTAGGTTGGCGCGAGAAGAGCCGGAAGTGGGCGCAGGGGATTGTGGGATTGTCGGGGCCGCCGGGGGCGCTGTGCCGTGAGCCTGTTGTTGCGTGGGCGCCTCCTCAGCCCCGAGTCCCGCAGTCTCGCGGTACTGGAACGACGACGACGAGACTTGGGGCGGGAAATGGTGTTTCCGTTGAGGTTTGCCGTCCCCCGGCTGCGAGGGAAGATCAGGAGGAAAGGTTCCGTGTGTGACCTTTGGTTCGAGGCGGAGGAAGAAGATGGGAGGGTGACGAATGAGAAACTTGGGAGACAGGCCAGGGCACTTTGCCCAGACTGTTGAGAGCTCAGAATTAAGAGTTTAATTGGGAGAGAAATCCTGCTAATAGCCCCTGATGCCTGAAATCTGAGCACTCACTTTTAGATTTTTAGTTCAAGGTTTTGGAGATTGCTTATTGAAACATTCCTGGTTGGAGAGGGTTTGTATAGAAGCCCATAAGTATCAAGTATTTGCAGTGTTTACCATGCTTAGCTCTCTGTAAGGAATATGGAATCATGTTAAACACCTCATGTTCTCAAGAAACTTGAATTTTAAAATATAAATATTAAAAAATAAAAAAAGAAGAAGCTTGAGCTTTAGGGGTGAAAACAGGCAGGCAGGCAGGCAAGCGGTTAGGAACCAGAGGTCCCAGATTGTGAGAGGTGCAGGCCAGGCTGAAGGACCCCCCACCCTGCATGCATGAATTTCGTGCACCAGGCCTCTAGTAATAATAACAAAGACATCTTTCCTGCTCTCGGGGGGCATATTGTTTAGTGGAGGGGAGGGGGATGGAGGTAACAAAACAATGAAACTGTCACTGGGTGAAACACCCTTAAGCTAAGGAAGGTTTGATTTCTATTTAAAACTCACCCAACTGAGCAATTTTTAGAGATGATTCAAAGTCATCTGCAAAGAATAAGTGAAGTTATTTGAACTTCCACATGCAGGTTCAGGCTTTATGTGACTCATGAAACATTCTTGGCACTGGAATGGGATTCAATGAGATTCAATGGAATAACTACGTCTCAAGTGCCAGCTAAGCGGGAAAGGATAGATACCCACCCCCCTACCACCCCTTTTCAGAATCAGGATCAGGAAGCACCTCTCTGATGGGCTGACATGGTTCCCACCTCAGGACCACTCGTGGGAAAAGCCACCAAGGGCTGCCTCCCAGGAGGGAAGGCGACTGTGAAGACGTGACCTGACTTCTGACCTGGTAACCCCAGCAGGGAGCCCAAGTGTGGAGTGTTCTTGGCTGAGCGCCACAACTGAGACCCTGGGAGTGTCTTCTCTGGAAAACCAGCAGGGCCTGTGCGTGGATCTGAACTATCAACACCAGCGCAGCCCTGAGCTGTGTGGGGCTGTCTGTGGTCAAAGGTCAACACTCGTGGCCATCCAAGACCCTGAGCTCCAGGCACGTCTCTGTCCCTCATTGGTTGCCGGAGTTGGCTCAAGGTCCCCAGCCGTGACCTGGGGTCGTTACACTTAGGTCTGTAGAGCTTCAAAGCTGGCTTCACAGGCGTCATGGGAAGGCTCTCTGTGACTGAAACAAGGGTGTGAGTCGGGAACCGTCTCACCAGCATTTTCCCATCCATCGTCGGGGCTGAGGCTTGACTACCTATCTGATTTCCACCTTGATCTTGGGTGAGAAATTGCTGATGGGGTCTTTTTTTTTAAATATATTTTATTGATTTTTCATAGAGAGTTAGAGACTTCGATGAGAGAGAGATATCGATCAGCCGCCTCTTGCATGCCCCCCACTGGGGATGTACCCGCAACCAGGATACATGCCCTTGACCGGAATCGAACCTGGGCCCCTTCAGTCCGCAGGCCGACGCTCTATCCACTGAGCCAAACCGGTTTTGGTTGCTGATGGAGTCTTAAGTCACTCATTGTCTTGCTCTACTTTAGACGGTAGCATTATTTGCTTTTTTTTTTTTTTTATCCTGGTGTTTCTAAGCCCATATTTCCTGTAAAAATAGGGTAACCCAATGCTCCTCAGAGGATGAGTGTGTTACGTGCCCCTTTTGTGTTAACTCGTTTTATTCTAACAGCAGGCCTATGGGATGTGTACAGTTACCATCCCCAGTTTACAGAGAGGAAATAGGCGCACAGAGAAGTTAAGTAACTTGGCCAACGTCACACAGCTGGGAAATCGTGGAGCCAGCATTCGAACCCACAATGCCAGTCCCAGGGCCTTGCTCCCGAGTGCTGAACTATCCTGTCTGGTGATTGTGGTGGAGACACGAATCCAGTCGCATCTCAGCCAGGAGAGTAGCTGAGAGTAATGAAATGTAGGTTTCTTTGAGTCTGTGCTGACCCTTGGCCAAACAGGGCCCAGTTCCACCTGTTTTTCTAAATCACCTCCATATCTTATTTCCCTTTATTTGCTTTCGCGAAATGGTCACTTTTTTAAAAATATATATATATTTCTTTGTTGATTTCAGAGAGGAAAGAAGAGGGAGAGAGAGATAGAACCATCAATGATGAGAGAGAATCATTGATTGGCTGCCTCCTGCTTGCCCCTACTGGGGGATTGAGCCCACAACCAAGGCCTGTGAATCGAATCTGGGATCCTTCAGTCCGCAGGCCGATGCTCTATCCACTGAACCAAACCAGCCAGGGCAAATGGTCACTTTAATAATGCAAAATGGTCAAATGCAAGAGAGAGAGAGAGAGAGAGAGAGAGAGAGGCAGGCTTGGGGAGGGAAACAAGATTAACATAATACCATGTATTATAAATAATAGCTTGGGTCCAGCTGGACATACAAAATCAGGCCAAATAAGGGGAAAAATGCCGATCTCCTTTGGAGTAACATGTTTTGAAACTAACATTATGCCCCTGAGAGACTTAGCGAAAAATAAGAATTTCCCACGTCAAAGAATCCTGGGAATGATCGAGGCCGGGGCCCCAGAGACAGCCAGCGTGAAACAGAAAGAGAAGTCCGAAGCAGTCGGTACCCAGGCGAAAGGTACAGGAAGGAAAGGCAGAGAAGCAGGCAGGAAACCGTGTTGCCAGGGAAACTCACAGGTGCTGGAGGATGCCGCCCAGAGCATCGGGTGCTATTGGGCTCCGGGCTGAACGTGTCAGTACTTTTCAAACTACAGGTCATAGCTCATTAGTGGGTAATGAAATCAGCTTCGTGTTTTAAGACTAGAGTTTGTTAACCATGCCATTGACTAGAACATTGTCTTTCACGCGATCTGTCGAGGACAATCTGCCTCGTTTTTTTAAAAATTCCAATGTCACGGACTGATGCTTCCGTCACATGCAGTCAAACAGTAGAAATGAATCACGAGGAGGAGGACCAGGCTCTTGGACGGCACAGCAATATCCAGTTGCTGTAACGGTCTCTGAAAAACACTCCGTTAGTTGGCAGCTTTATTGAGGCATAACGCTCAGAGCATACAACTCACCCATTGAAAGTGAACAATTCCATGGGGTGCAGTGCATTCACAGAGCTGTACGCCATCACCACAGCCATCTGTAGGACCCTGAAAGGACCCTTCTGCCCATGAGCTGTTAAGCCCTTTTCCCTCTGGATCCCCCCTCACCCACCCACCCATCACGTGACCACACCCTGGATCCATCTTCAGCTGACGGACAGTTAGGTAGTTTCCACCTTTGGGCTGTTATGAACCATGCTGCTTTGAACATAGGTTGTCATTTCTCTTGGGTAGATGCGATTAGGAGTGGGATTGCTGGGTCATATAACTCAAGGTTTATCTTCCTTCCTTCCTTCCTTTCTTCCTAACTTCCTTTCTTTCTTCCTATCTTTCCTTCTTTATTTATTTTCATATTTATTTTTATTGATTTCAGAGAGAAAGGGAGAGAGAGAGAGATAGAAACATCAGTGATGAGAGAGAATCCTCTGTTGGCTGCCTCCTGCACACCCCCTCTCCCCTTGGGCATGCATATGCCCTGTCCAGAATCAAACAGCGACCCCTTGGTTCCTGGGTCGATGCTCAACCACTGAGCTGCACCCGGCTGGGCTAGGTTTACCTTTTCAGGGAACCAGCAAGCTATTTCCACAGCTGCCGCTCTGTTTCGGCTTCTCAGGACAGGGTCTACGGGTCCCATTTCTTCGCACCATCACCAGCACTCCTCCTGTGGGCCGTCCTAGCGGGTGGGAGGGGATCTCTCCCCGTGGTCTGTGTTCGCATTTCCATGATCGCTCACAACCGTCGAGCATCTTTTGGTGTGCTAAACCCCAGCTCTGAATTTCTGCCCGCGATGTTCTCACGTCGAGTAGCACCGGCCAGAAAGTATGCGCGCCCCTCACGGAATGCGGTCAAGTGCCGTTTGAGCAAATGCTTGTTGTGGTCCCACACGTGCGTTTTTGTGCTCAGGGTCAAGACACAGAATGTAATATATTTTAAAAAATAAAAATAAGCCGAGACCGGTTTGGCTCAGTGGATGGAGCGTCAGGCTGCGGACTGAAGGGTCCCAGGTTCGATTCTGGTCGGGGGCATGTACCTTGGTTGCAGGCACTTCTCCAGGGTGGGGCGTGCAGGAGGCAGCTGATCGATGTTTCTCTCTCATTGATGTTTCTGACTTTCTATCCCTCTCCCTTCCTCTCTGTAAAAAATCAATAAAATATATTTTTTAAAAAAAACAAAAAAAACTGGGTAGTGTGGCTGCTGCAAGTAGTGGGTTTGCTCTGAGGAATTCCGAGAGGCCGGCTGTTGATTCCTTTCCCTACCCAGGTGTCCCCTCGGCGAGGTGTCCGGCACACGCTCAGCTTACAGGTGTGCTTGTATCTTCATACATGCGCGCACGCACCCATGTTCACCCATGCTCACCCGTGTTCAGAAGCACCGTGTTCACAGGAGCCCGCCGAGGAAGCGATCCAGAGGTCCCTGGAAGGACGCGTGGATTTTCAAAAATGCGAGACAAACCTCCCGTGGAATGTTATTCAGACTCTCAACACCAGGGAGTCCTGGCAGAGGCTACCACATGGCTAACACGTCATGCTAAGTGAAATGAGCCCGTCGCCAAAAAGACTGTCTGGTTTGTCCCCAAGTAGCCAAACTCAGAGCCGCAGAAGGGGAGGATGGTGGTGGCCAGAGGCTGGGGGAGGGGGAAGGGAGAGTTGTTATTCGAAGTATACTCAGTCCCAGTTTTGCAAGATGAAAATATTCTGGCGATCGCTTACACAATGTGCACACACTTCACACCACTCAACCCCACCCTGAAGGAGTGAGCGCGGGTCAAGTTCACGATCCGTGTTGTTGTTTCTTTAACCACAAGGGAAAATAGAGATGAAAATGTTAAGATGATGCCGCGTGGAAGTCACATCACTGAGCAGGCACAGAACTTGGCATTGAAACCTGCCACCTCCCCCTTCAGAGCTGGGGGCACGGGGGGTGCGTCAGCCCTGGCCCCTGGGCTGCCACTGGTTCTCGGTGTATGGGGGAGGGGGGGGGCCCGGGGGGCGGGGGTGGGTTGGGGTGAAGGGGCCGATAAAAAACAGGGCAGCCGAAACCGGTTTGGCTCAGTGGATAGAGTGTGAGCCTGCAGACTGAAAGGTCCCAGGTTCGATTCCAGTTAAGGCATGTACCTTGGTTGCGGGCACGTCCCCAGTAGGGGGCGTGCAGGAGGCGGCTGATCGATGTCTCTTATCGATGTTTCTAACTCTCTATCCCTCTCCCTTCCTCTCTGTAAAAAATCAATAAAATATATTTTTTTAAAAAAGAGAGAGATAGCTGTTTAAAAAAAAAAAAGACAGAGGGCAAAGCTGAGAGCTGTGCTTCTCACATGCTGTGACATGCCACTGACAGCCCCTTCCCATCGCTCTCCTGTCTGCCTATCCGCCTGTCTGCCTGTCTGCCTATCCGCCTGTCCGCCTGTTTGCCTGTCTGTCTTCTGGGCAGAAGCCCGTGTGCAGAGCAACGGTGAGGCTCCTATGGACCACCTCCGGGCCCTGAAATGACCCCCCTCCCCTCCCCCCCAGCAACACACACACACCTGCGAACAGGACTTTCTGCTCCTTGGGAAATTCTCTGAACTTGAGGCATCAAGCCTGGGGCTCCTGGTCAGAATCGTGTGCCAGCTCAGCCTGGCATCCAGTCTCGCAGGGCAGGCGGCAGCGGAGACCTGTGCGGGGTTTTCGGTGTGTTCCCAGAGGACCAGCGGGACTTTCTGTCCCTGGAAACTTCCCCGGTTCAGGCAGGGCCTCCGCGCTTGGCCCCGGGCTGGGCTCTCGTAAAACACAGGCATTCCTGAGCTCCTACGAATGCTCTTACCGCTCACTCCCCACACGGCTTCCCAGGAGTTTGCATGTACAGAGTGCCCATCCAGCCTTTTCGTTGGATTCGCGTCTCTGCTCTTACAGAAGAAGTGTTCAAGGAGCACCTACTATGCGCCAGGCACTGTCTCAGGTTCTTTCTTTCACCGAATCTCCATGTAGTCAGCAGCCCGGGGTGGTAGTGGGAGGGTAGGGGGGGGGACTCGATGCCTGGTGCTTTCCCAGAGCATCTTCTGGTCGTCTTTGCCTCAGTGTGACCATCGCACCCTGGCAGACAGCAGGCTCTCCTGGGGCGAATACCCGGGGGGAGTGCACCTCAAAGAGTCAGGCCTGCCCCTCAGAGGAGCGTGCCATCAAGGAGCGAGGTGAGAGGCTGTGGAATGGGAGACCCGGGACGATGTGGTTTCTGCTCTGAGCCGGCCGCCCCACTGAACTTCCTGGGCTCCGGGTCCCCCTCCAGAGCCCCGGCTCTCTCTGCTGCAGTGGGCGAGGTCACTGGCTGGAGAGGCAGCCAGCTCCGGGCGCAGGTCTCTGCGAAGGCCGGGCCTCCTCATCGATTCGGTGGGGAGGATGCGCACCTGCCGGGGTGGCTGTGAGGACCCCGAGTGCCATGTCCACGTAGTGCTACACCCACGCCGAGGCCGGGACCAGAACTCGCAAATGCCGCGGTGGCTGCGTCCGTGACCTCGACCTCCGGGCCCACCGCCAGCCCCTCCCTGGCCCCCTTTCTCACCCAGTCCTGCTCCAGCAAATCCCCCACCCTGGAAACCTGCGGGGAACTCCATCGGAACCGGAGAGGCGGCTGGGACAGGTGTGGCCAGAGGCTGAACCCCAGCCCCCTCCTCCCTGCTGACGTCATCAGCATCCTGGCGTCCCACTTGGCCCTCGGGAAGGAGCTGTGGGTTCAGCCGCCAGCCCGGGCTGGGAAAACCGTGGCCCCGGGTCCAGGGGCCGCCCATCCCGCACAGACAGGCTGGGGCTGGGGAGACCCGAGCCCAGGCCAGAGGCCCCGCCCCGCTGGGCTCCCACCCGGGGGGCATTGGGCACAAGCCCAGTCTCCGGGTGTCCAGCCCCTCCTTTGTGCTGGAGTGACGTCCTGGAGGAGTCCCCGTCCTCAGAGTCCTGCCCCGCCCCCTCCCCCCGCCCTGGGGTCCCGCACACCTGGGAACACTCTCACCCTGCCAGGGAGTCCCACCCTCTCTCTGGAGGAGGCACCTGAATTCACACCCCAGCCACCTTGGGGTCTCTTCAGGAAACGACAACGAAGTGGTCTTTGTGTGGACATGGCGTGGCACCGTGGGGAGCCGTGGGGAGATGTGGGGAGCCGTGGGGAACCGTGTGGAGCCGTGGGGAGCCGTGGGGAGCCGTGGGGAGCCGTGGGGAACTGTGGGGAGCCGTGGGGAGCCGTGGGGAACCGTGGGGAGCTGGGGGGAACCGTGGGGAGCCGTGGGGAACCGTGGGGAGCCGTGGGGAGCCGTGGGGAGCCGTGGGGAGCTGTGGGCTCTGCAGCCACACTAGTCATTCCTCGTTCTTCAACCCCTGGGGCCCTCAGCTTCCTCACTGATAGCGACTGTGGTACCTGCCCCACCGTGGCTATGGGGAGTAAGTAACACGTGACCCGTGGAAGTCCCCAACACGCTGGTGCACGCGGAGGATGCTCAGCGGGCCACCGCTCGGCCACAGCTCAGCCAACCGGCCAGCCGGCACCCTGTCCCTTTCAGAGGCTGCTCCCCGGCCCAGAAACCGCGGGAGGGAGGGCGATGCCGGGGCAACGCCTGGGTGGGTGAGGCAACCCCGAACCCTGGCAAACCCAGGCCATGCCAGGGACACCTCCCCGGCCCTGCGACAGGGTGGGGGGTCGCCTGGGGCCGGCACGGCTGTCTGAGGGGGAGCGGAGGCCCTCGGGCTGCTGCTGGAGGGCGCGCTGACCGTCGTTCTGGGGACTCCCCGCCGGCCTGTCAGCGATCAGCGCGCAGCTCCTTCCAGCCCAGCTCCCTCCAGAAGCTTCTGGCTGGGTCCGCGGGAGGCAGAGCGGCGGCTGGGCCAGCGGCTGCCACGAACCAAGGCGTGCTCACCAGGGGAGGCAGGGCGCGGGCGGGGTGCCCTCGTTCAGTCCGTGCCCGGGCCCAGGGTGGGGCGCTGACTGTTTCTCCAGAAGCTTCGTGGGCCTCTGGGCCCCAGCACAGCTACCAGAGGACGCGGGAGACAGGGAGGCGCCAGGCCGGGCGGCGGCAGCCCCTCTGATGGCTGTGATGACTGCGTGTTGGAAGTCACTGCTGGCCCGTCGGGGAGCAGGGCCCACGGGCCTGGGTGCGGGGCCGGCCAGTGACTCTCTCTGCCCCGGTTGCCTTGTCTTAAATGAGGACCCTGTACCCCCCACGTAGGCAACGTAGGGCCCCAGGGCTGCAGTGTCAGCTGTCCCTTTAACGTCCCCAAATAGTGGCCTTGGAGCGAATCCCCCCCCCCCCCGGTTCTGTAGTCATGAGATTGGATCATCATCTGGCCGGTGCGTTTCCCGTTACCCAGCTTTCTCCGTCCATTTCCGGCCTTATCTCCGTGGCCGTGTCGTCGGCCCGCTGCGGGAAGAGCGGTGGACCATGTGGAAATTTCCAGCAGCCCGAAGGGGAGGCCGCAAGTCAGATGGGAGCGCTCCCAGGAGAGCGACGTCGAGGAAGCGGCTGCAGTCAGCGGGGCGTGAGGGGTGGATGGGATGGCTCGGCTGGGGAGGGAACCCCAGCAAACAGCCAGGAGACGCCGGATCGGACACGGTAGGAGCAGGGCTGGCCGGGCTGGATGATGATGCTGAGCATCAAAACAAGTGACTAAGGCTGGCCATCGGAGCAATTCTGTCACACGTGGCTCATCGGGAACGGAAACGGAACAAAAAGGAAAGCGTTGGGAGAAGCTTGCCAACACTTTTGTTTTCTGCTGTGGCACCGCGGTCTGTCACACGTTAACTATTTCCAAATCACGGCGCAGCTCCTGAATGTGTGTACGCTTCCAGCTTGCAGCGCTAACTCACCCAGGAGGCTGTATCTCATCCTTCCTCACACCAGTCCCTGTGGTGATGGGTCTGCACCCGGGGAACGGTTCACTGCTGTTCAAAACTCGTTTTTTCTAGAAAAGTAAGCATTTGGTATTACATTTCAGATTTTTTTTTTTAATCATCCCCAAAAGAGGAAAAAAAAAATTGGTGTGGCCAAGACTGATTTGGTTCAGTGGATAGAGCGTCAGCCTGCAGACTGAAAGGTCCCAGGTTCGATTCTGGCCAAGGGCATGTATCTTGGTTGCAGGCACATCCCCAGTAGGCGGCGTGCAGGAGGCAGCGGATTGATATCTCTCTCTCATCGATGTTTCTAACCCTCTATCCCTCTCCCTTTCTCTCTGTAAAAAATCAATTTAAAAAATGTAAAAAAAAAAATTGGTGTAGATGATAAATATACAGGGTTTATTATACTTTTATTTTTGCTTGATATAGGTGTCAATATGTCTATCATAAATTTTTTTTTGTAACAGTTAAAAAGCAAACAAAAAAAAAACCCTCTGGCAGATATTTCGGAAGCACGGGATGTGAGGCACGAGAACATAGTGGTGGAGAACAGGGACCTGGACTTTCAAACCTGGCTTCCTCGCTGTGTGACCTTTGGTGAGTCACTTAACCTCTCTGCGCCTCCATTTCTGCATCTGTAAAATGGAGGCAATGATAGGACCCCCGTCATGGGGGTTGCTTCGGAGTAGGGCAAGTGCCCCTAAGAGTTGGGTGGTGATGTGCATCTGGAACCTTTATGGCTTGCAAAGCTCTCTCCCTCTCCGACCTTCCCGGATGTCTGTCCCACGTTCCCTTGCAACTCACCCTGCGGTTGAACCACAGTCTCCAGCAGGGCCTTTGAGAGAGGAGAGGGGTCACCTGCCTGCGTTGCCCTCCGGGGCCCTGGGGGTGTGGCATGACCCCTTAGAACAGTGGTTCTCAACCTTCCTAAGGCCGCTACCCTTGCATACAGTTCCTCACGGGGTGGTGACCCCCAACCATGAAATGTTGCTACTGTGATGCATCATGATGTAAATATCTGCATTTTCCGATGGTCTTAGGCGACCCCTGTGAAAGGGTCGTTCAACCCCCAAAGGGGTCGCGACCCACAGGTTGAGAACCGCTGCCTTAGAGCTATTAAATAATCAATCCAGGGCAACAGTCCTGCCTTGGGTACCGGGGATGCGTGGAACCTGCTCTATACAAGAACCTCTTCTCCCCACCTCGCAGTCTCAGCCTCGTGCGGTTTAGCCTGGTCCCGCCCTCTGCCCTTCTGTCCCACATGGGCCCCCAGACACAGGCGGGGCACACGGGACCCCAAGCCAAGGACTGTTTGCCTCAGGCAGGCCACTGGGGAAGGATACGGGTCGGAGGCGCCAGCTAGAGGAGCGGGGTGTGGCAGGGAAAGGACGGGGTGCAGAAACTGGCGAGGCCCACGGCAGGGCCGCAAGCAGCTATGTGGCTGGTGGACACCCAACCAGAGGCGAGGATTCCATCCATCAGGTATTTGTGGCACCTACTCAGGGCATCGAGGGCCGGCTGCGTCCCTGGGCCAGGCCTGTCCTGCCGCTTCGTGTGGCTCGCAGAGCAGACCCGGTTCAGAGGCCCCAGGCCAGGCCTGTGCGGAGGGCCGAGCGATGCTGGACCCGAGCTCGCAGCCAACGAGGGCCCCACCCTTTACACAGAGCTGGCTGAGTCACAGGCCATGGGGGATGCTGCCCAGGGCAACCCTGGGGCTAGGGGCGCGGGGCAGAGAGGGGTGGTGACTGAATTCACTTCCAAACTACAGCAGGAGGCCGCCAGGCCCGAGAAGAGGCAGCAGCAGGCCCTCAAAGCCCATGTCTATTTTCTTCCTTTCCCCCACCCCAGCCTCACGTCCCCAAACTGAGGATGCTGAGGCTCAGGGTGGGAGCGGTGGGGGGGAGGGAGGTGCAGGGAGCGCTGAGACCTGGCTTGTCCTTTTCCCCACACCCCCCTGGTCTCTGTCACCAGCCTGGCAAAGCACTGTCACAGACATCCAGAGTCACGGGGCCCCCCTGGTACAGAGGAGGAAACGGAGGTTCAGGGATGGCGAGTGGCCGCTTGGCAAACAGCTGGACAGTGGTAGAATCTGGACTCGGACCCGGGCCGGTCCGATGCCATGCTCTGCCCATTAGACCAAGGTCCTCTCTCACTCTTCACCCACCTTCAGGTCCAGCTGGTGGGTTGGGGATCGATCGCCCCACCTGAGGCAGTCACGCCTGCTGATTTCTGCCCTGGCGCCCACCATGCCCGCAGGTAGCTCCTTCAGTTACCCCAGTCCTGGGCGGGGGGAGGGGGAGGGGGACAAAAGATCCTTGCCCGTTCTCTCCTTCTTTAAGAAATGCCACCTCACCCCTATGTCCATAGCAGCACAATTTACAACAGCTACCATTTGGAAACAGCCTAGGTGCCCGTCAGCAGATGAGTGGATCAGAAAACTGTGGTACATCTACACCATGGAATTCCATGCTGCCATTAAAAAGAAGGAACTCTTACCATTTGCAGCAACCTGGATGGAACTGGAGCGCCTTATGCTAAGTGAAATAAGCCTGTCTATGAAGGAGAAGCATCACATGATCTCACTCATTGGTTGAGAATAAAGAACATTGTAAACTGATGAACAAAAGGATAGACACAGAGGCAGTAAAGCATCAAACAGACTGTCAAATTACAGCGGGAAGGTTAGGGAGAGGTGGGGTAGATAAGAGATCAATCAAAGGACTTGTATGCATGCATCTAAGCACAACCAATGAACATAGACACTGGGGGCTTGGGGGATGCCTGGGAGAGAGGCGGGCAACGGGGAGATAGGTATACATGTAACACAATAAAAAAAAAAAAAGAAATGCCACCTCCTCTGTGAAGCCCTCCATCACAACCCAGCAGAGCCAGCCCCTCCGTGGGCTCCGCATGCTCCGATGCTGACCCGCTAAACGGGAACTAACCATGATGCACCTGTCCCCTGCCGGCCCAGAGCAGCCTCCCCTCTCCTCCCGGGCCGGGGAAGGAAGGATGAGAGGAAGGGAGGCCAGTGTCGGACCACAGGGCACTCCCTCATTCAGAAGGCGCTTGCATCAGGAGGGCACTCTAGCATCCAGAGAAGCTGGAGAGGCCGAGGCCAACAGAAAGGGTGACCTCACCGGCCCTCGAGTCACCCAAAGGTCACATGTCCCGCTCCCACTGGGCCTCCCCGTGAGGACGTGACTCAGCAGCCCCTCGGCTCCCCCTCCACATGCTCTCCTGGGGGACGGGCCCGCTCAGGGGGTCATGTCTCCTCCGGGGCCCTGGGTGTCCACTGCCCCTGGCAGCGCCCTGGCCCACCTGTCCCTCACCCTGGCCCTGTGCCCTGCCTCCACAGCGCCAGTCCGGGTCCCCCCCACCCGCCCCCAGACCTCCTCCCGGGCTCAGATGGAGCCAGGGCGCAGCCAAGTCTGAACCAGTGACTCACCCCGACCTCTGGGCCCTGCGTTGGGTGAGGACAATGGCGCCAGCAGTCTTCCCGCCCTCCCTCCTCCGCCGAGGCCAACAGCACGGGCCCTCCCTCCTGCAGAGCCAGCCCCTCCCAGGGGGGACCCTGGCACACAGCTCCAGGGCACCCCGAGAGGAGGCTACCCCAGCGTGTGGCCTGAGCAGCCTCCAGCCCCTCCTTGCACATGCTCCCCATGTGCACGGAACTTTTAGGGTGAGAAGCCGTTCCCTGGTGAGGCCTAAGCTGCCGCCGCCTTCCCGGGAGGCCAGCTGGTCCTGCCTGCTTATGCGCATCGGCCCAGGGAGCCGCCCGCAGAGCTGGCGGGCAGGTCTGGCCGAGGCACCGCTCCTGGGCACAGCTTCAGGACCAAGAGTGGCCCCGGGTCCAGAGAGCTGAAGCCAACCACCCATTTCCACGAGGGAAAGAGGAAATGCCACCTGGACCTCTGGGTCCGGCCTGGGGCGCCCTTGAATGCCAAGGCCTCGGGAAGGGGTGAGCCTGGGCTGACCAGCCTCCCTGCAGAAAGAGGCCCCCAGAGCTCTGGCCTCCACCTGTTAGGTTAGAACCAAGGCCGGCCCTAACCGGTTTGGCTCCGTGGATGGAGCATAGGCCTGCGGACTGAAGGGTCCCAGGTTCGATTCTGGTCAAGGGCATGTACCTTGGTGGCAGGCACATCCCCAGTGGGAGGTGTGCAGGAGGCAGCTGATGGATGTTTCTAACTCTCTATCCCTCCTCTTTCCTCTCTGTAACAAATCAATAAAATATATTAACTTTTAACTCTCTATCCCTCTTCCTTCTAACTCTCTATCCCTCTTCCTTCCTCTCTGTAACAAATCAATAAAATATATTTTAAAAAAAAGAACCAAGGCTGGCCGGCCTGGGGGTTCTCCAGTGCAGGCTCCCTCTCCGACACCTCTCTCCCTCTCCGACACCCCTCTCCCGCCCCCGCCCCGTTCCTTGAATCCTTGTCCCCAGCCCAGGCAGCTGCCATCAGCGCTGGCCCGGAGCACAGACAACTGCGGGCCTGACTCATCGGCACCAAGGACAGTCCCCTCGGCCGCCTGGCACCAGCCACATCTGTTCCTCCCGCCGCTCAGCCCGCCAGCCACGCCGGCTCCGGGCCCCGCGGGGAGCCGAGCTGGCGCAGGCAGGACGGTTGCACCACGGGTCCCCGTCTCGCTGGGCCGCCAGCACACCCTTCTCCCGCCAAGCCTGTGTGGCCGCCGGGCCCCGCCAGCCGGCACCTCCTAGGCCCTCCGCACGCCACTCCTGCAGGGGCTGGCTTTTTCCAAAGAAAGCATGACCCCGGGGCACCCCGGCTTCAAGCCTTCCATGGCAGCCCGTGGCCCTGGCACGAAGGCCTCGCACTGCCACCCGGCACTGGGCGCCTCCACGGTCAGATGGCCAGGGTGGCCAGGATGCCATCCGCCTCTCCTGCGTGCCTCCCCTGGCACTGCTCCTCTGCTCCACCCGCCCAGAACGCTCTCCATTTCCCGAGAGGGCGCGGCTCTGTCACCTGCCCTTGTGCATGCTGTTCCCACCCAAGGCCAGGCCTTTCCCTTCACTTCCTGTCTGGCTCTGACATGCTTTCAGCATTTGCCCTTCGGGCCTTCCCTGGCCTTCCAGCAAGGCCAAGTGCTTCCTGCCACCCCTGAAAGGGCAGACGCCACTCGTAGGAAGGCAGGAGCCACAGCCCCGCACCTTTCAGGGCAGAGTGGGCCGGCGGCGGCTGGTGGTCACCTGACCCGGCTGCCCCAAGGATCTCAACTCCTCCAAGAAAAGAACAAGAAGCATCAGGATCAGCGGTTCTCAATCTGTGGGTCGCGACCCCTTTGGGAGTCGAACAACCCTTTCACAGGGGTCACCTAAGACCATCGGAAAATGCAGATATTTACATCACGATGCATCACAGTAGCAACATTTCATGGTTGGGGGTCACCACCACAGGAGGAACTGTATGCAAGGGTCTCGGCCTTAGGAAGGTTGAGAACCGCTGGTCTGGATGGTATCTGGGCTTGCCCCTAAAGGACCATCCCTCCCTCCTCCCTGACCCCCACTCTGGCTGGGCTCATTCAGCAGGAAACACCCAGCCCCCCGCCTGGGGTAGAGATGGCTTTTGCGCTCACCCCAAGACTTTCCCAAACCCCTCCCCTTGACCCTCTTTTAAGGGCAGGAAAGAGGCCCAGCTGAGCACAAAGGGAGAATTCCTTGGCTCTTCGTGGCCTGAGGCTGTGGCTCTCTGGGGAGCCCTGTTGGGGGGGGGGGGGGTAAAGGCGGGGGATGAGGGGTGGGAAAAGCAGTCTGATGACCCCTATGGCCAGCCCCTGGTGTGTATTGGGGGGGCTGAGGGAAGATGGGGGGCCAGTTATGCTAAGAACAGGGACTCTGGAGTCCGACTCATGTGATTCCACTCCAGGCCCTGCCCCGGCTGAGTCCTTTGAGTCTCGGTCTTCTCATCTGTAAAATGGGCTAACAGCGTGGCCCATGAGGTGTTGGGACCTGGCAGAGAGAAGTGCCCAGCCTCTGAGAGTCCCTCGGGAGACTGTGGGCAGTACAGCCAGGATGGGCCCACATACCGCACAGGCCGGGTTCCTGGGTGGAGGGGTCCCCCTCAGTCACACTCAGGTCACCAGGCCCAGAAAGTACAGTGGTACCTCGAGATATGAGTGCCCTAACATACGAGATTTTTGAGATACGAGCCGTCGAGCCAGCGATTTTTGTTTTGAAATACGGGCAACATTTGAGATAGGAGTCATCGCGCAGATCAGCCGGCTGCACACGACCCACCAGTTTACCGCGACTCCAGCATCTCATAGTTTCCCACGCCTCAAGGTTATAGAACGAATTAAACTCGTATCTCGAGGTACCACTGTACATGCCAGCCCGCAGCTCCTGTGCAGCCACAGAGAAGAGGAGAGACAGACAGTCGGAGCTGCATATCCAGCCTGCTGGGCTCACCCCCTTAAGCACTTTTCCCACTGCCCCAGTACCCCGGGCACCACTGCCCCAGTATCCCGGGCACCACTGCCCCAATATCCCGGGCACCTCACCCTTGACCTCGGGCCCCTGTGCTGCCCTTTCCTCCCTCCCCTTGGTGTCCAGCAGCTGGTCTCTTTCCCCGCTGCCTTACTTCCTGGGACCGGGGGGCTGGGAGGCTGGGCCCGGGGGCTGCGAAGGCCCTGCTCATGGTCTTCCTGGCCAAGACCAAAGTGTCCCGTGACCATCTATCTGGGTTCCTCAAAGCCACACTGCCAGGTCTGCGGGAGAGCGCGCTCCCCTGGACTCCACCCGTCCCCACGGCCAGGGGCCTCCCAGCAGGGGGTCAGGCGGGGCAGGGGCAGGACACAGGGTGCCATGGGCACTGACTAGCTGGGTGGCCTTTCTGTGGAAGGAGGAGCACACAGCCCCTCCAGGATGGGGGTGAGGGCGGAGAAAGGGGTCTGAGCTGCCAGCCACAGCACAGAGCCGGGCCGCGGGGGCCGCCGTGCCCAGAGGGAGGTCACAGGCTGCAGGCGGCCCTGGGAGTTCTGCTCCCCGAAGGCAGCCCCCCCCGGAGATGCGATCTTTTCCTCACACGCTCAGGCTCCGGGCAGCTGGCCAGGCTCCCCCACCCGCCTCCTCCCTGGCCGGCCCAGCAGGGACGCCAAGGCCCTCGGCCCTTACCCTTAGAGAAAGAGCCCAGGACAGAGGGAAGGAGGGGCAGGTGCAGCGGAGGCTGGACTTGGACTCTGGTCCCTGGAGAAGCAGAAGGGGGGACGGGGCGGGGCGGGCCAAGGGGTCCAGATCCGTTCAGGATGCCCCATCCTAGCACCCCCCCGCCAGCAATGCGAAGGCTGGGATGGGGCGGGATGGAGCAGCATCCACCCGGCCTCCCTGGGACTCAGGAACCCTCTGGCCGGAGTCTCTGCCGGCCACTCACCGCCTGTGCAGGACAGGGGGCCAGGGGGCGGGGCAGGCTGGAGAGGGGGCCCATTCTCCCTGCCTCTCCCTCCCCTCTGAGGCACTCCAGAAAGTCTTCTCAGGGTGCCCGTTTTTCTGGGCAAGAAACACTTGGTCAGGCCAGGCCAGGTCAGAGCTGCCAGGCTGTGACCTTTTCAGTGGGTTTTCCATCCTCTCCCAGAATGCCGCACTCAGGCCACCGGCCCCATCTGCAGCAGAAGGAAGGGGAGGGGGGGATGTCTCTTTAACTGGGGCAACAACTCTGAGATGAGTCTTTTTAACCCCTAGTTTGCCAGGGAGGGAGCAGAGTCTAAGGGGTGAGCTGGCGGGGGTGAGGGCTGGCTTTCCTGGCTTAGGGCTCGCTGCCTCTCTCCAGGAAACTCAGCACAAGGCTTGCTGGGATTTGCAGAACAATATGCTTTTGCAAAAGGCTTTCACGTATCAAAGCGCATCTGATCCCTGGCTTACTGGGCAAGTCTGGGGTACAGAGACAGTCCCTCCCTCCAGCCTGGGGGTCGAGGACCAGAGGCCAGGTCTCCTCACTTCAAGCTCTCGTCTCTGTTCATCCCAAGCAGCCCAGCCCATTCTGTGCCCAGGCAGCAAGCTTGGGCACCCTTCCTATTCACCCCTGGGTCCTCCCCTCTCCCCCACCCCACTCAGGGACAGCAGAAGAAGGAGGCTGCGGGGTCACCTTCTGGTCTCAGCACCCAGAGCCACCTTCAGGGTACCTGATCTATTCACCTGTCCCTGTCCTGTCCCAGCAAGCCGGTGGGGTAACCTAGGTCTGGCCCACACCCCAGGCTGAGGACTGGCATCGGTTTCTCGGTGGCGTCCATCTGAGGGCTGTGCCCCAGTCTGAAGGCTTAGCTCCCGCCCTGCTCACAGCCCCAGGCTGGGCAATCCCCCCCCCACCCCCTCCTCCCCCAGCAGGAGGAGTTGGACAGCAGCAGCAGGGCAGAGAGGTCAGCCCGGACTGGAGAGGTCAGACCCCACTCCTCAGGCTGCTCCCTGCGCCAGACCGGTCGCTGGGCACAGAGAAAAGGCCTTGGCCGCCGGCTGGCCAGCGCTGGCTTCCCCAGCCCACTCCCACCAGCCCACCTACCCTGTTTCCCCGAAAGTAAGATATCCCCCAAAAATGAGACCTACTTCCAGTTTTGCCTCTCGCTGTCATAGAAGGCATCCCCCCGAAAATAAGGCTTCCCTCGAACATAAGGCCTCCATCTGACTCCTGATTTAAAGAGACCTCGCCCTGCCTGAACAGCTCCGGCTGCACTGCGGCCCATCAGGGAGCTGGTTAGTGATGACAACTGCTACCGTACCGTAGACAGGTCATCCATTTCCTTTTTTTTGTTCAACAATAAATGTGTACCGTATTCTTCTTCACAGAGAAATAAGACATCCCCTGAAAATAAGACCTAGCGCCTCTTTGGGAGCAAACATTAATATAAGACACTGTCTTATTTCCGGGGAAACAGGGTACGATAGCAGATGAGAGAACCCTGGAGCCCCTCGGCCTGGGTTCCCACCACAGCCCAGCCACCCCTTCACTGTGTGACGCTGGGCAAGTTTTTAACCTCTCTGAGCCTCCGTGTCCTTATCATTAAAATGAATACAAAAATATCGCACCGGCCCCGGAGGACAGTCATGAGAAGCATGTGAGCTAGTCCATGTAAGGTGCTTAGGACACTTTGTTAAGCGCTGCAGGCGTAGTTGGCTTCTTATGACCACTATTGTCATTGCTATTTTCTGACCCAGGGAGGCCTCTTATTCAAAGGACGGTCACTCTCCCTAACCGGGTGACTCTCTATAAGGGGGTTACATCAGATGGAAATTGCCATTAATAGTAGTTCCCTCTTGGGCCAGTCACCAATCCTGCGAGCACGTGGCGGTGGGAAATGTGACTGTTGTGAGCGTGGAAAATGCAACTACTCGGCAGAACTCCGTTTTTAGAAACTGGGAAGTTATTTTGAGCAGAGGGCTGGCTCTCGTGTGTGTGTGTGTGTGTGTGTGTGTGTGTGTGTGTGTGTGTGTGTTTAATAGCCTCTGCACTCTAACAATACAGTCCCCGTGACTAGCTCTCAGGAGAAACCAGGGCACAGTGGGGAGCCCGGCCAGGCTTCTGTGGTTGCTGGGCAACGCCTCTGGCCTCTCACCCCCACGGGGGGCCCAGTGGAGAGCCAGCCGAGGGTGGGCTCCAGGGTGTCTAGAGAAAGCAGCCCCCTTTTCATTTCAGCCTGAGCAGCGTGTAATGTGGGAGGCAATCAGCACGGAGGAGCATTGGTACTGCCACAGGCGCGCCTCAGTCTCTAGAGCTATCTGGATGTTTCCTGTGGCCGCTGAAACTTTGGCGACCGTGAATTTGGCGGCTTGAAATGTTGTTCTCTTTCGCTACTGCAAGCCAGAAGTTCAACATCGGTACCGCTGGGCCCAGATCAAGGTGTCAGTAGGGCTATGTGCTCTCCAGAGGCTTGCTTGGTTCTGCTCCTTGCCTCTTGCCACTTGGTGTGGCTGCCAGCATTCCTTGGCTTGCAGCCACATCACCCCAGCCCCTGCCTCCGCGGTCACGTTCCCTTCTCTTTTTCTGTGTCAACTCTTCTTCTCCCGCTTCTTACATGGACCCTGGTGATCGCATCTGAGACCTACCTGGATCCTTCTCACCATCTCAGGAGTCTTCATCTCACACCTGCTAAGATCTTTTTTTTTTTCCATATAAGTTAACATTTATAGACTCCAAGGGATTAGGATCTGACATTTCTGAGGATTGATATTGAGCCCAGCAACCGAGCCAATGCTTTCCTCCAACAAAATTGGCTAGTGAGTTGCCCCCATCTCCCTGGCAGCTGCCCCCTCACTCTACCTGGCACCACACACCAAGGCAGGAACAACCGAGCACCAGACGCTGACCGCAAGGCCCTGCCCCTCCTGGAGGTATCGTGTGTAAACCCGAAACAGAGCTTCTGGGAGGAGCGGGGTGTTGGACTGACAGGCAATGGCAGCATCCTATAGGCCTCCAGTTATCACCTCCAAAAAATAAATAAAAATAAAAAAGAGGAACTAAAAACCAGAGGCCAGAACTGTGAGAACTTTAGCAAAAAAAAAAAAGAACCTTTACTTTTTCATCACACCATAAAAATTCAATAAAGACATGGGAAAAATAGAAAATGCTAATCTTTCAGAATCCTAGCCTCCTTTTTAATGCTGCGACCCTTTAATACAGTTGCTCACGTTGTGGTGACCCCCAACCATAAAATTATTTCCGTTGCTACTTCATAACTGTCATCTTGCTACTGTTATGAACTGTAATGTAACTAACAGATATGCAGAATGTATTTTCATTGTTACAAATTGAACATAATTAAAGCCTAGTGATTAATCACAAAAACAATATGTAATTATATATTGTGAAATATTTATTTCTAATTATAAATAAATGAAATTTTTGTCTTGAATCGTGGTGTAGCATGGGTAACAGTCTTCATACGACAACAGGAAACTACATTGCTACACTTTGGAAATAGGTGTTTTCTGATGGTCTTAGACGACCCCTGTGAAAGAGTCGTTTGGGGTCGCGACCCAAAGGTTGAGAACCACTGCTCTAGAGATAAGAAAACTTTCTATAGAAAGCAATCTTTCTCCTAGATCTTTTTCTATTCCACCAGAATGAGACTATATATATATAAAGTGAAAGTGTAATGATGCTATACATTCTGCTCTTTGACCTGTTTGCTCCTGTAAGCGGTATATTTTGGGCACCTTCCACAGCAGTATAAGTAGCATTCCTAAAGGCTCCTGGGGGTACCACTGGGTGGACGGACCATGAATTAGTTACCCTAAGGCACTTGGGTTTTTTTTCCAATTTTTCAGCTGAAACAAAGGTGGTAAGACGATTCAGTGAGATGCTAGTATCTGACTGGCTACCAGAGGCTCCCAACGATGGGGAGGCACCCTTCTCCTTGCTCCGCAGACCGCCCCGATCATGCCAAAGCAATCAGACGTTGGGGAAGAATGAACGGGCCTTTGTCTTCCCAGGCCGAGCCTCAGGGAGACAAGAAACCGCATTGTCCAAGGCGGGGAAGGGCTCTGTGTTCTCAGGGAAGCTTCCACGGCAAACACACAGACATCGCCTCCTGGCCTGGCTTAGACACGGAGAGAGAATGGATTGTCTCCCGCAGCAGAAAAGACTGGGTGGGATTCAGGTGCGGTTCGATCCAGGGGCTCACGATATCCTCAGGCCCTGGTTCCCTGTTTCTGTGGTTCTTTCGGTTCAGTTCTGCTCGGTGGGTTAGCTTTGCCACAGGCTCATTTCCTCCTGGTAGTTAAAAGAGCCATAGCAGTTCAAGCTTGCCCCCCACCCCGCCCGCCTACTCATGGCACTACGCATAGGAAAAGAAAAAAAAAAATCTCAGGCTTAGGCCTCTGGCAAAACTCACGAGCTGCATCCCGATTGGACCCGTTCGGGTCAGGTGCCCGCACTGAACAGTCACGCGGAGGTGGGCAGATGGAATGTCTTGACAGACTTACTGGAGGCCGCCCTGTGAATGCTTTGCCAAGTCAGAGGTGTGAATGCTTTTCCCAAGTCAAAGGGATTTTCCAATAACAATCAGGAGGCTGGGAAAGAGGAAGGAGGGAGGGATGGGAAGTTTGTCGGTGTCATTAGGGAGGCTTGATGGACTGTGTCAACCCCACGCTTGGTGCCTGTGGAACCCCAAGGTGGGTGGAACCCAAACACAGTGTCTGGGAAGCAACTTCATCTCCCTAAAATGGACCGTGAGCATCGTGGAGGGTAGGAGGGGTGAGTGTACACCCTTCTTCTAGGTCCTAGAATCTAGGATCAATTCCTAGAAATCCCACGGCAGGGTCAAAGGGCTGGCATATCCAAACTTTGATAGATGTTGCTCAATTACCCTCCCATCTGGTTTCTACCCATCTCTCTTTCCAGCTGGTTAGTGTACGAGAGTGTCCGCTAACCTGCATCTGGTCGATGCTAAATATCGCCCACCTTTCAAATGCCTGCCATATATATTTTTTTTAATATATTTTATTGACTTTTTACCGAGAGGAAGGGAGAAGGATAGAGAGTCAGAAACATGGATGAGAGAGAAACTTCGACCAGCTGCTTCCTGCACGCTCCCTACTGGGGATGTGCCCGCCACCAAGGTACCTGCCCTTGACCGGAATCGAACCTGGGACCCTTCAGTCCGCAGGTTCAGACGCTCTATCCACTGAGCCACACCGGTTTCTGCAAAGGCCTGCCGTCTTGACCGAGTTCACTTGGTCTGTAAACACGGATCCCCGTTGCTCGCCTGTGAGTTACCTGCGGGGCCTGGGCGCCTTTGTTGCTGACTTGTGAAAGCCCTTTGTGAGGAGGGAGACAAACCCTTTGTCTCGTCCGCCCTCCCGCCGCACACAGTTCCCCCAGCCCGGCCCCCCGGTGTTGACTCTGCAGACAGAGCCTCCGTTGTCCGGAACGTTGCGAATCTCATGTGGTTCGATGCATCGGGCTTTTGCCGGTTTTCTCAAAGGTTTGAGCCATAACCTCCAAAATGGCCACCCGTGGGCGCCTCCCTGCTTTCTGTGGTTCCTCTGGATGCCTGCGGGTCTTCTCTATCTGGAATTCATCGTACCGTGCGCGCATACGTGTGTAATCCGTGTGTGTTTCTATCTGGTTTGCTCCGGTGAGCAGCTGGTGGGGAGGGAAGGGCCTTCTGAGGCTCCAGAACCTCCGACTTTCCCGGGGGCTGTGATTGGGGTTAACATCCCGTTTCCATCAAGTGACCAGAAGGGATGGGGAGAAGGTCTGGTTTCTTCCAGTTCAGGGACAGACAGCTGGGAAAGGGGGGGGGCGGAGGGCAGTCCTCAGACAAGGCTGGGAGGCAGGGGTGCGGTATCGAGAGGCCGGAAGCGGCGGAGCCCCCGCAGCAAATCAGGGAGCAGAAGGAAGGTCCCCGTAGGGTCCCCTGTACCCATGCCCCGTGCCAGGGAGCGGCCCCAATCTGTCTGCCCAGGAGTCTGGGCTCATTCATGCGTTTTTGCTTCTGCAAATATTTATTGATTATCTGCTTCGAGATCAAGAAAGGATCTGTCATTAACAGTCGTTCTCACCTGCCGGGGAGGGCAGGGCACCATGGCTGGGTTACCTGCCTCCTGAGGGTGTCAGGGGGGAGGTCGGAGGTCAGACGGGCCTTGAGGGAAGGGCACCTGGCCCTTAATTTGTGCGGACAAATGAAAAAGACGTGTGCAGGGCGGGAAAGCAGCCATCCTGGCCCCCGTCTAAGGGGCTGGAGCCCCAGAAACTTCCACAAGGGCCTCTGTCCCTCTCTGCCCCTGCACGCCCATTGCTCTGGAAGGTGGCTGAATGAATGAGCGAGGGGGTGCATGCAGGAGCCCGTGATGGTGGAGAGAGGGTGCAGCGCTGAGCTGCAGGGACCTGGCTGAGGACTAGGAGGTTTGGGGGGGGGGAAGGCAGAGGCTCACAGCAGGAGCGAAGCCCCCCATCTGCCTCCGTGCAAACAGGGCTGGCTGAGAAGGGGCATCCCCACCCAGTGCCAGGCCTGGAACCCCCTGTGCCCTGCGGGAGAGCCTCCCGCAGGCAGCCCCTCACCACGCAGGGCCGCTGCTCCCACTCGGAAGCTGCAGCAACTGCAGACGGCGGTGGTCACCCCCCTCCCCCCGAATTCCCCAATTCCCACAGCGCTTCTTGCTGACTCACTGCAGGCCCTGTCCCAGCTTCCTGCCCGCGGGCGGGCGAGGAAGGGGGTTTTGGGGGGGAGGAACGATAAGGAGACACATCTGGACCCAGGAATGCTCTGCTGCCCTCAAGGGACTGTCTGAGGGCCGCGGAGACCCTGTGGTCTCTCACGCGGTCACAGCCAGACCCTCCCCCACCGGTTCAGAGAATGCCAACCCCCCCCCCCCGCCCTGGCCCAGCCGCACCCCCATGGCTGTGTAAAGCACCATCAGCGCCTGCCTGCCGGGTCGGCACTCCCCTGTGACCTGTGCCCTCGCCTGCGGCTGGGTGTCCCCTGTGCCCAGTGGTTCTCAACCTGGGGGTCGCGACCCCTTTGAGGGTCGAACGACCCTTTCACAGGGGTCGCCTAAGAGCCTCGGAAAATGCAGATATTGACATCACGATGCATCACAGGAGCAAAATTTCATGGTTGGGGGTCACCACCCCATGAGGGACTGTATGCAAGGGTCTCGGCCTGAGGAAGGTGGAGAACCACTGCCTGTGCCGCTGAGTGTGGCGGAACGGGACTGTGGCTGTGCAGGGTAAGAGCCTGCGTGTGAGTGTGGGTCACCCAGGTCCCTGCAGGCCCTGCCCGGTCACCCCGCCCTGTGCAGCACGCAGTCCGCCGTGTGGTCCAGGCCGAGGAGGGGGCGAGCACGCGTGGCTGTGAGCAGGTGTGTGTTTTCGGGTGACGGTGTCCTGGCCTCGCTGGCCTGTGCTGTGTGTGTGTGCTTATGCTGTTGCCCATGTGCTGGAGCGTGTTTGCAGGGGACTGTGTGGGGGGAGGGGGAGGCGGGGGGCTTTGTAGGGTCCTTCAGGGCCACGTGGCACAGGCCCAAGGAGGCCAGGGGTCTCAGCACCTGCTCCACGGAGGCTGGGGGACAGGGGTGTCGGTCCCGTGCTCCCTGCTTTGCCGGGTTCTGCCCCTGAGGTGCTCCCAATGGCTCCCGCCGAGGAGAGGAAGTGGATGGAGCGCTCTCTGGGGTCACGGAGGGGTTCTAGCGTGTTTTCTTGGAAACGGGCTGCGGGAGTGCCGCCCATCTGCGCCCTGGCTCCGGCCCAGCTGCCTCCCACCCCCGCAGGGACACGGCCGGCGGCTCCCGGGCCTGGCCGCCCGCTCCCGCCCTCCCCTTATCTTCCGGGGGTGCCCGGCCGCCCCGCACCCAGAGGCCCTGCTTCCCCGGCCTGCACACGTCTGTTTCATTTCTCCGCACAAATTAAAGGCTGTTTGTTGCTTTGGGGTGGGGTTTGTTTTTTTTTCAGGCTATTTTTTAATCGCTTGGCCATGGAGCGCCTTTAAAAGGGATTAACTCCAACCCCTTCGGGGAGAGCAGGCGGCCCGATAAAATCACCCCGCAAGAGTGGACTGCCGCCTCCTCGTTCCACCTGGCGGACTCGCCTTCAAGGGCCCTCCCTGCTCCCGACAGGTGAGCCCACTCAGGAGAGAGCCGGCCCCCCGCTTCCCCAGCTGAGGGTCCCTGCAAAGAAGAGACTCCAGCTCTCGGGGCCTTGGCTTTGCCCAGAAAAGACGGGGATCATCCCTGATCCCTCCGGTGTGTCCCCTGCAGCAGAGAGTGGGATAACAGCTGCCCAGATGTGCAAGCCTCAAACCACGCCTGCGCCTGCTGGGAAAGAGCCTCTGGGCCCCTCGTGGGCGTGGCAGGTGCGGGTCGGGCTGAGCAGGAGTGGCGGGCACGCAGCCAGCAGGGGTGGAGCGCCCTGACTCAGGGAGAAAATGCTGGAAGCGGGGCAGAGGGGCAGAAGGCTCAGCGAGGGCTAGGAGCCGGGCCGCCCCGGAGGGTGCTGGCACCCCTGGCCCGCAGGCCCAGATGGCAGGGTTGTCATGGAGACAGAACCCTGGACCAGCCGTGCAGGACACCTGGGCTCTGTCCTAACTCTGCCCCTTGGAGCTGTGTGACCCGGAGAAGCCACTCCCCCTCCCTGAACTGAAACAGTGGAGGCAATAAATACGCAAAGCGCAGAGCCCAGCGGCCTGAGGAGGTGCCCGCCAGACAGGACTGGGCCTCCCGCCTCCTGGAGACCACAGCCTACAGCCCCCTCCTTGGGGGGTCTTCGGCCCTTCCCAACCTGGTGAGGGGGGGGCGGTCCATGTCTCTGAGAGAATCCATCCTTTCTTCCCCAGGAGAACTGGCGGGGTCCCCGCACCCAGGTCCCACAAAGCCCCTGCTGGAGGCGGGCGGCCACAGGAAGGGAAGAAAGCCGGGGGTCTGGGTAGATGGACCAAGCGTGGCATCCAGGGCTGGAGGCGCGGGTACCTGCTAAGACCTCCTGCACCTTCCGGACGCGTCCATCCCACCTGCACCCGCCCCCACCCCGTGTGCCCTGGGGCTGGCGCTTGCTGCAGCTCCTTCCGCTGGGAGCCGTGGTTCTCCACCTTCCTCAGGCCGCGACCCTTGCATCCAGCTCCTCGTGTGGTGGTGACCCCCAACCATGAAATTATTTCCGTGGCTACTTCCCAACGGTAATTTTGCTACTGCTATGAATCATAATGTAAATACCTGTGTTTCCTGAGGGTCTTAGGCGACCCCTGTGAAAGGGTCGTTCGACCCCCCCAAGGGGTTGCGACCCCCAGGTTGAGAACCGCTGGCTTGGAGCCTGGAGCACCGGAGCCCAACCCCTCAGCCTCAGCCCCAGGAACGCAGCACCAGCGGCCAGGAGCGTGAGTAAGAGACAGGCCTCGCCTTCCAAGGACGGTTGACAGCCGTGGGGTGAATACCACACACGGCACGTTCACCTGCCTCCCACGGGCAGACAGAAGGCGGGAACGGCTGAGCAGTCCCAGGGGACAGCCCACGGGGTACGGTGGGGAGTGCCTCTCTGCACGGCACGTGCATGATGAGCAAGTGTGTGAGCTTTGTGGTCAGGATTCCCCGTGAAAGGGCTCTCCGCTGTGCAAAACCACCCAGTTCCAAGAAGACACCTGGTCCCGGGGACCCAGGACCCCCCTATGACTGGCCTGTGACCGCCCAGGCCTCAGAGCCCACTTCCTGCTGCATCACCGGTGGACAGGAGCTGCGGCCGGTGACTCTCCTCCCTTACACATCCCAGACATCTATCTGGCAAGGGCCAGAGGGGTGGGGGGCCCCGCGGGCGGGGGAGGCCTGAGGGGGATGAGAGCAGGAATGAGAAAGGAGCCCCCGGCCCCCCCCCTGCCCCGGCCCCAGCTTCTGTCCGCGCTGGCTCCGCAGGCCGAGATCCTTGCTGGCGCGCACGGACTGGGCCTCAGAGGGAGCGGGCAGCGCATGCCACGGAGGATTTTATCCTTCCGTTTTCGTTTTTCCATCACAGCTGACATCCGACATGGTGTTTGTGGCACTCATGTCAGGCGAGCAGGAGGGTGGTTAGACACTCCTCTAACTCTGCCGAGCGGTCTCTCCGCTGTTCCAAGTGCCCTCCTGGCCCCAGACACAGTCAGTGTCGTATGGGGTGGACTGTGTTCCCCGTTTTCACTGCCCCGGAGCCACTTGGCTGCTGCTAGTTTCTACGTCCTCATCCCGTGCCCTTGGTGCACCCAGTCCTCCAGTCCCCCCCCCCCTTTCTGGCAACCAGCAGCCCGTTCTCTGTGTCCATGAGTCTGTTTCTGTTTCGTTTGCGTTGTTCTTTAGATTCCCCGTGTAAGTGAAATCACATGGCTTTCCAGAAATCCTTCCCGGAGGCCAGGGCAGGGCCTGGGACAGGAGGCGGGGGCCGTCCCTCCCCAGGGACGCACCACTGTGCGCTCGCCTCTGCCGCCCGGATGCCGCCGCCGGTGCGCCTGCCGGGCCAGGCCGCCCGGATGCCAGGCTCCCAGGGCGCGTGGCTGGGAAGAGGGGGCCGGGATAGGTGAAGGGACCCAGGCCCCACTCCACCAGCCGGGGACCTGGACCAGCCAGCCCCACGCCCCGGCCTCAGGGTGCTTTCCTGTAAAGGGGGGATGGTGAGCGCGCTCACACTGGTCCGGACTGGGCGCATGGTCGTCTGTGTACGGAGCCCAGCGTGGAGCCCCCCCGCCTGGGGCAGGCTGCCCGCCTGGGTTTCTGAGAGTCAGCGGCCAGAACCCCAAACCCGGCCACTGAGCTGCCAGGCACCAGCCATCAAGCAATGCATGAGGGCTGCCTCCGCAGGTGGTGGAGTCCCTGCCAGGGCCTGAGGGGCACACACACTCACACACACACCACACACACTCACACACACACACCACACACCACACACACACACTCATACACACACACTCACACACACTTAGACTCACACACTCATACGCACACTCATATACACACTCACACTCATACACACACTCACACACAAACTCATACTCATACACACACTCATACACACTCACACACACACCACACACACTCACACACTCACACACTCACACACCACACACCACACACACACACTCACACTCACACACACACTCATACTCTCATACACACGCTCATACACACACTCACACACCACACACACACCACACACTCACGTACACTTACACACTCACACACTCACACACACACTCACACGCTCATGCACACACACACATACTCACACACAAACTCACACTCACATACTCATACACACTCATACACACTCACACACACTCACACATGCTCACACACATACATACACACACTCACTCTCACACCCACTCACACTCACATTCACACACACAGCCTACAGCCTCCCTGGAGAGAAGCAGCCTGGGGCCCGTGGGAGCCCAGGTCCGCACTCGGGGACCCCCAGGTCTGCACTCGGGGACCCAGATCTGCACTCGGGGGCTCAGGTCCACGCTTGGAGGCTGTCTCAGGTGGTGGAGGGGGACAGAGGACAAGGGGCTCTGCTCTGCCTAGAACGGTGGGCCCAGCTGGGGGGACTTGCTGAGCGTCACGCGCTCTCTGACACGTGTCCTTAGGTGGGACCTTGGGAGCAACAGGAGAGGAGCTCGCCGCCCCACAGGGCACCGGGCCGTAGTGGCCTGATCACCAGGAAGCGGCTGCCTGCCTGGGTGCCCGCTGGCCGAGAGCCGGCCCGGCCCGCCTGCCTGGAGCCTCCAGCCCTCTGCCCGCCTGCGATGCTGCCTCCGTGCCGGGCACCCAGCCTGGGGATGGCGCGGCCGCTGCCGCGGCCGCTGCCTGTGATTCTCATCACCGTCTCCCGTTCCCAGGAAGCGGTTCCGGAGCACCAGGCCAGGTCTGCCCTGCGGGCAGGCTCTTCAAAAGGAAGGAAACCAAAGGGAGCAAAGGCTGCAGGTGAGGCAGGTGCAGCAGGTTCGGGGGGGCCCAGGGGCAAGGTGTGAATGCCTGGGGTGGGGGGCTGCTTGCCCAGCTCTCCAGGCCCAGAGGCAGTGAGGCGAGGGCGGCGGAGTCTCCCTCCAGGGAAATCCCAGGGAAAGGAGGGGCAGGTCTGCCACCGCTGCTGAGGCTGAGAGAGGACCCTCCTGGGAAGGACCAAGCACAGAGGATCGGAGTCACGGGAGGAGCACAGCCCTGCCCAGCGCCCGCTGCTCTGCCCAGGGAGGCCCTCTTGAGCTGGGGCAGCTCAGAGCTGGGGTAGCTCAGAGGTGGGGTAGCTCAGAGGTGGGGCAGCTCAGAGCTGGGGTAGCTCAGTGGTGGGGTAGCTCAGAGGTGGGGCAGCTCAGAGGTGGGGTAGCTCAGAGGTAGGGTAGCTCAGGGGTGGGGCAGCTCAGAGCTGGGGCAGCTCAGAGCTGGGGTAGCTCAGTGGTGGGGCAGCTCAGAGGTGGGGTAGCTCAGAACTGGGGCAGCTCAGAGCTGGGGCAGCTCAGAGGTTGGGTAGCTCAGAGCTGGGGTAGCTCAGAGATGGGGTAGCTCAGAGGTGGGGTAGCTCAGAGGTGGGGTAGCTCAGAGCTGGGGTAGCTCAGAGCTGGGGTAGCTCGGAGCTGGGATAGCTCAGAGCTGGGGTAGCTCAGTGGTGGGATAGCTCAGAGGTAGGGTAACTCAGAGCTGGGGTAGCTCAGAGCTGGGGTAGCTCAGAGTTGGGGTAGCTCAGAGCTGGGGTAGCTCAGAGCTGGGGTAGCTCAGAGCTGGGGCAGCTCAGAGCTGGGGTAGCTCAGAGCTGGGGTAACCGCCTCCTTCTCACAGGAACCCTTGCCAGCTCTGCCCGCATCCGCCAGCCTCCGCACTGACTGGCCAACTTCCCTTCTCTGGTCGCATCAGCCCTCGTGAGTGTGGCATCTCAGCCGCATCCCAGAGCTCAAAGGGGGACCTCCGTGCCTGGGTTTCTGGGGTGGCGGGGGGGGGGGGGCTGCTTTATTGCCTTGCGTTCCTTCCGCTCCATCTTTCCATTTCTTTTATCTCGTCTGGTGGAATGCATTCTCTCTTTACAAACATTCTTGTGAAGGTGTGAAATGTTTCAAATACTTGGGAGAGCTGCGGGAAGGCGGGCGGGCGGTCGTGGGCGGCCTGGTGTCCGCCAGCGGCCTTATCGATCCTCCGTGCGGGGCCGAGTCTTCATTTCTCCCCTTTTGTTGTGGGGACAGAGGCCAGCGTGAACCTGGCCACCACAGGAGTCACTTCTGTTTCTCGTGGCAACCGAACCTTGCACACACGGCTAAAGGGCCAGGACACCCTCCCCCTCCATCCCTCATCCGTCCCCCATCCCCCCAGGCCCTTCTTCCTTCTCGGTGACGACGGTTCTGAGTGCGATTCTCCTAGCAAAGGGATGCGTGTTTCCCAGGGAAGACACCCCATCCAGGCCCTCCCCCTCCCCTTCTCGCCTTAGAGCCACGCCCCCCGAGGTGACCGCTGGAAGACTTCTTCCACTCCAGGCATCGCTCCTCCTTGGAAAGCCTACGAACTTGCTTTCTCTCCGGACACGAGCGAATTCGCATGGTGCATCCACTCGCCCGCGTGCCTTGGACCTCCGGTGACTGGCTGGTGCCCGGACCCTCCTCCGTGTGCGTCCCTGTAAACCGACCGTGTTCCTCCTAACAGCCGCGCGTCACCCCACTTACTCCAGCGCGTTCCTCGAATGGGCATTTAGGTGGTTTCCAGCAGCTCAGCTCTTCCAACCAGCCCGGCTGACCATTCCGGACAAACGGTGTTGCTGGCTCGTGGGGACTCGGCACCCCGGTAGACCCTCCCGTGTAAACCCCTGGAAGCGGAGTTCCCGGGTAAGAGGGATGGAACATGGGGCCTCGTGAAAGATGCTGCCAGGCCTCCCCGATGCACACGGTCAGCGTAACCCCAACCAGCAGCAGGTGAGAGCTGGGGCAGCTCAGAGGTGGGGTAGCTCAGAGCTGGGGTAGCTCAGAACTGGGGCAGCTCAGAGGTGGGGTAGCTCGTGCCCTCGGGAATACGTCTCCTCCTACGGACATCAGCCTCTTTCTTGAACTGTGGGCTTTCCCCCTGTCCCCTCGAGTTTTGTGGGTCTCTCTCTCTCTTTCTCTCTCTTTACAGTTGAGTCGTTAATCCATCTGGAATTCATTTCCGATGGAGCAAGAAAGCTGTTCTTCTCGGCTAACATGCATTGATGTTCCTATTCTGTACGTGGACTGCGTTCGGGACCAAGAGAAAGGAGACGCAGGTAACTCCCACCCCTCACAGCCACCGCCGCCTGCGGTCGCCACCCCTCTGAGGACTCGCTCACCTGCAGGCCAACTCCGTGGGTTGAGTCCTGGGGCATCGGTCATGGGCACAGACGCCCTGCAGGAACCCACTCAGCCATCTCAGGGGCTGCGGCCTGGAACTTTGGTTTTCCCCCGGGAGAAGTGGGTTGCACGTGTGGGAAGAGGCAGACACACATCTCTGGTGGCCGGAGGAGCGGACCGTGACGGACGGCAAGCCGTTTAGCCCTGTCCTCCCTCTTCCACGGGGAGCACGTGGCTGCCCTCAGGGGGGACAGGGTTTCCCAGCCTCGTGCATTCGGATCAGGAAAATGGGAGGCGGACTGGCCCGTGCCCCTCTGTCTATAAGGGTTTTATTTTTTTTTAATATATATATTTTATTGATTTTTTACAGAGAGGAAGGGAGCGGGGTAGAAAGTCAGAAACATCGATGAGAGACATCCATCAGCCGCCTCCTGCACGCCCCCCACTGGAGATGTGCCCGCAACCAAGATACACGCCCTTGACAGGAATGGAACCTGGGACCTTTCAGCCCGCAGGCCGATGCTCTATCCACTGAGCCAAACCGGTTTCGGCTGTCTATAAGGGTTTTAGAACTCGATGCAAAGTCTTCAAACCTCTGCCTGTCAAGAGGTGAGTGTCTATGACCTTCCACTTGGGCATCTTCAAGGGCAAAGCCATGGGCCTCGCGCCCTGACCATACTTGCTCTGGGAGCTCCGAGCTTCCATAAAAGGAGCCCCACTCCCCTGAGGTCATCGAGGCGAAGGGGTCACGGGTTGGTGCCCCAGGACAGGCCCCGAGGAGCCCCATCCTCCGCCCGAGGGCCGGTGAGGGAAGAGGCCCCTGGATGGATGATTCAGCCCCAAGGGTCTGAGTCAGTCTTCCCACCCGAGGCCCAGACACCACGGGGCCGAGAGACCAGCCCCCCGCCCTGCGTCCTGTGCAAATTCCCCCGCATTCCTCGCCAGCCCGCAGCCTCTGCGAGGACCGGGAAACACCGGGTGGTTTACGGCGAGCCAGGCAGGGCCAGCGTGTTGGTGATACAGGATGCCATCTCTCCGAGGCCTAGAACACGCTTCCCCCTGCCTGCGGGCTCCCGCCCGGCTGCGGCCATGGTTCAGCCTCAACTCCACTGGTGACAGCACCCGGGGACCGAGGAGCGATGGGGTGGAAGCGGCCTGCAGGCCTGAAGGGCCCCATGGAACGCGGCTGCTGCCGGCTGATGAGAAGCCACACCTCGAGGAGGCGGGGAGAGGGGCATCGCTGTCTTTAGTCTCTGCCATGTCCACAGCGAGCAAGGCAGGACAGGGAGATGTGAAACCAAGTCCAGGGGCTCTGGCCAGTGTGGGCGGATGGGGGCAGCAACCCCTGGGTGGGGGACGGCCTGGGGCAGGGTGACCCCTGGGAAGCCGATGGAGACCCCAGTGTGGTGGGGGCCGTGGAGCCAGGGAGAAGTGATTGAGGCTGAGAGAGATGTGGGAGGTGGTTGATGGGATTTGGGGGGTTACGGGAAACTGATTGAGAGGCAGGAGTCAAGGACCAAATGCCCGTGAGATGATTGACATCTGGCCCGCGAGTAAATGATAATGTCGTGGCCAAAGGAACCCTAGACGTGGCCGAGGTCAAAGCAGGAGGAAGGGGGGGCTGGGATGGCCAGGGGGTGCCCGGGAGCGAGCCACCTTCCGCACCTCGAGATCCCGGCCTAGAGTATGGAAACAGCAACCACACACGATTTTAGCTTCTATCCACGGACACCAATCATAATTTGCTTTTTTAAAAAAATATACATATTTTTTTTTATTGATTTCAGAAAGGTGGGGAAAGGGAGAGATAGAAACATCAAGGATGATAGGGAATCACTGATCGGCTACCTCCTTCCCACCCCACCCCTCCCACCCTCCTACTAGGGATCGAGCCTGCAACCCAGGCATGTGCTCGGACCCGGAACTGAACCGTGACCTCCTGGTACATATGTCAGCGCTCAACCACTGAGCCGCACCAGCCAGGCTGCAATTTGCTTTGCTTTTCCCAGATCTGTGAATGAGGGCGCAACAGATCCCAAACCCAGGCTCGGTTTAATGCTTGAAATACGATCCCTTAAACAAAGAAAATGAACTACTGTTTAAAAAAAAGAGAGAGAGACAGACAGATGTGAGGAGGGGGGCCGGGGGCTCCCGTACCCTGGATTCCCATCCTCCCACCTCCGCCAGCCTGTGGGCACACCCACGACTTCCCCTGGCACGGCAGCCCAGGGAGCGATGGAGACACACGGCACGCAGGCATGCCCCGGGCACCAGGTTGCCTGCCGCTCCCGCCTGCTATCTCTTCCCCAACAGGCACGCTCCGGGACGCGGACCACGTAGGAGCTGAGGCCGTGACGGCCACGGCCACCCGGTGCCAGAAAGTTCCCCCAGGATGTGGCCGCCACAGCCAACGCTCTCAGGCCTCCACAGTGCAGGCCTGGCCCGTGGTGGGTGCGGGGGACGTTTCGAGGACCTCAAACAAGGAGACCACAATCTGAGGCTGTCCCAGTCATCTTCGGGGCGTGGCCGGGACCGTTAGCCCTCAGAGTCCTGTTGCTAAGAGATTATGAACCAAAAAAATAACCCCGGCTCTCGGCGTGCCGGGACAGCACCATAGCAACCGTCCCCACGGAAGACTGTCCCGGTATTGATAACTCCTCGTAAAAGCCGGGGAACGGGGCAGCCGGGAGGCAGCCTGGCCACCAGGCACACCCTCTGCCCACGACGGTTGGGGCCAGGGTTTTTGCATAAAAACCAAACAGACGCGGTGACAAAGCCGTAAGGGCCGTTATGTAACATCTCCATGATTCAGAGAGCCCTCCCCTCGGCCGGCAGGCGTTTGCCACGGGCCCGTTATCTGCCTGTTGCGTGCACGCGTCTGACCGTCCCGGCCGCACACGGCTGCAAGCCTCGCGGAGCGGTAACCACCGCGGTTGGCTGGGCGCCCGTGGGCGACCATCGATCAAGCGATGGATCACAGCCGTTTGCGGCCGCCACCTCCGTTAGTGCTCTGTTGCCGGGGCAACAGGAACTGGTCACCTAGCAGCAGCCCACGAGAGAGCCCAGGGAAGTGAGCAATCGGGGCGCCTGCTGCAAAACACGGGGTGTCTGTCATCCGGCCCTCGGGGGTTCCCCAGGAATAAGCAGCTCTTCCGCTTCAAGTCCCCCCACCCCTCCAACCCGAGGCTCCTGGGTCACCTCCGGGTGGAGGCTCCGGGCCCAGGGACTGGGGCAAAGTCGCTGTTGAAATCCTAGCAGATGACACCTCTGCCCCTGTCCTGATCCGTCTGCCACCAGCCCCCACCTGGCCAGGGCCTGCCACCGTCCCTCGCGGTCTACATTTATCTCGGTTGGTGGGCCCCAAGGAAGCGGGGTTCTTGCTCCCCCAGGTCCAGAGAGACAGGGGGAAGTGTCCCAGTCACACAGCGAGGAGTCAGGACCCGACGGTGCTTCCCGCCCCAAAGACCCCAAGCGCCTGCCACACCCTATGCCCGGGGAACCGCCGGGTGGGGCAAAGGCGCCCAGAAAGGGGTCCCTGTGTCCATGGGCCAACCCCGGTGACCCTCCGCGGGGCAGAAGCAAGGCCTCAGGCCAGCTGCTTCCCTTTGGCATGCCAGTGCCTTCCGAGAAACCCGGGCACCGCCAGGGGCCACCTTCCCCGTAGGTCAGGAGGCGGAGATCAAGCCGGGACGGGCGGCGGGCAGGGTGTGTGGGGACCATCTGGACAATCGCTAACCCCTGCAGCCGCCACAGGTGGCACAACGGTGTCACGTCCGCCAGCCTCCACTGCCACTCAGGACCCGGGGTGCCCAGTAAGCGGAGGCTATTGAGGTCTCCGGGGGTGCCTGGCCGGTACAGTGAGGGCCTCTGGGTCAGTGGTTCTCAACCTTCCTAAGGCCCCAGCCCTTTAAGACAGCTCCTCATGGGGTGGTGACCCCCACCTATAACATGATTTCCGTTGCTGCTTCATCACTGTCATTGTGCTCCTCTTATGAACTGTCATGTAAATATCTGATAGGCAGGATGTATTTTCGTTGTTACAAATGGAGCATAATTAAAGCATAGGGATTAACCACAAAAAAACAATATGTAATTATATATTGTGAAATATTTATTTCTAATTACAAATAAATGAAATTTTGTTTTGAATTGTGGTATAACATGGGTAACAGTCTTCATAGGACAACAGTAAATGACATAGCTACACTTTGCTACACCGAGGAGCGGTGTGTTGGTTCCTAAGACCACGGGAAATAGGTGTTTTCCCATAATCTTAGGCGACCCCTGTGAAAGGGTCGTTCGACCCCCAAAGGGGTCGCGACCCACAGGTTGAGAACCACTGCTCTGGGTGGTCAGGGCACACAGCTCCCAGGGTTCCTGGGGGTGGATCCTTCATTTTTTAAATATATTTTTTATTGATTTTTTACAGAGAGGAAGGGAGAGAGATAGAAAGTCAGACACATTGATGAGAGAGAGACATCGGTCAGCCGCCTCCTGCACGCCCTGCACTGGAGATGTGCCCACAAGCAAGGTACATGCCCCCAACCGGAATCAAACCTGGGACCTTTCAGTCGGCAAGCAAACACTCTATCCACTGAGCCAAACCGGTCTCGGCGGATCCTTCATTTACAAGAATCCGGGCCCCTGGGAGAGCCTCTGTGAGTGTCTGTGCCGCCTGACACATGTGCTTCCAATCGGCTCTCCTGGGCTGGAATTCCCCGGGGCCCAGCCAGGCCAGTTCCCGCCGCTGTTCATGGCCTCCCCCCCACTTATCCCCGCCCCCCTCACGCTGGGCTCCTGCCTCTGGCCAGGCCTGGGGATCTTCCGCTGCTGTCTCCTCCCCGCTTTCCACCCCCGGGGCGGGGGAAGGGCCTCTCCCAGAGCTGCTGCCCTCTGGGTCTGTAAACCCGGCTCAGAGACGGGCTTCTCAGGGGGGAGGAGGCTGAGGCGGGGGGGGGGCGGGGGGGGAGGTCATGAATTCGCCAGTCCTGCCAGTTGGCACCGGCCCCCAACGCCGTGGCTCCAGCTATCCTGTGGGGTCAGGATGCTGTTTCTGCCGAGTCATCCTTTCTTGCCCAGAGGGATGCTGGCCCCAAGCCACATTCCTCGCAGGGACTGAGTTCCACAGAGCCGGGAAACATCCTTTCTCACCCCCCAGCCCCAGCCCCACGCAGGCCAGGCCGGTCTCGCAGCAGCCTCTGCCGGCAGCCAGCTCTCTCTCTCTCGCTCCTCTCTCTCAGGCTGGGTGCCCCCAGAACCCAGGCCCACCGGAGACCCTGAGCCCCGAGTCCCTGAACCCAAACACCCCGAGACTCGGAGCCCCTGGAGAGCTAAGAGCATTTCCAGGGAGGGGCGTGCTGCTGGGCCAGGGCCAGAGGGAAGGGGAGGGGACTAGGGGTTAAGAAACTATGGACAGCTTCTGCCTGTCTATTTGGGGGGCCCTCCTGCCAGTGGGGGCCCAGTAGGCCCAGTGGGAGAGAGCCTACTGTCTCGGGAGAGGCCCGGACTGGAAGCCGAGCTCAAGCCGGAGTGAGGGAGGCAGTCGAGGAGGCCTCAGCCCTGGGCCCAGGCTGCCCGCACCCAGCCACTCCAGCGCCCCTTCCTGTGCAAACCTCAGTGTCCCAGACACGCACGCCTTCTGCAAGGCTCCGGTCTCAGGAACACGATTAGAGCACCTACTATGTGCAACACTGTTCTAGGCACCGGCCCCTAGGCAGCAGGCCAGGCACAGGTGGCCCCCCCACCCTGATGTCTCCCCGTGGTTTCCAGGCCCACCACCCCTGCCTCCCTCGTGAGCTCGCTGCAGATGGCGTGGCGCCCACTTCTGGCTGTGCCACACGCAGCTCCCTTACCTCTCTGGGCCTCCTGGCCTGTTCCACCAAACGAGGGCAGGCGGATGCTGCTTCAGAGGGATGGCAAGGCGGGTACAGGCGTTAATGCACGAGAGGTGTTTATTACAGGGAGCTCGGGGAAGGGGGGGTAATGGTGTGTAGGGGAGGGGCGGGGGGTGATTGTGCATTCGCTCAGGCTGTTCTCCACCTGGAATGCCTTTCCCCTTTTCTGGGGGAACCCACAAGCTCAGCCTGGGGAGAGTTTCCAGAAGCGGGGGACTTGGGGACCAAGCCCAAGGTCACAGGCTCTGCCCCTGCGAAGGTCAGGAGCACTAGCAGAGGCCTGAGGTTTGCCAAGGGTTTTACACTTCCCCTGAGAGACAAGGAGGCGACACTGGAGTTCTGGGCTCCAGGCGGTGTGGGGTCTCCCTGTCCCTGCCCCACCTCCCCTGCTGGCCCCGTGCTGGGCCAGAGGAACCTTCAGACACCCTGAAGCCACCACCACCGCCGCCGGAATCTCCAAGCTCTCTCACAGCTCAGCACCCAGAGCCGGGGACGTCCCGGCCCCGGGGAGCCCTGGCCCCAGGAGGGTCTGCCTCTCAGGGCCGAACAGGGCCCAGGAGGGCCTCAGGGCCGGGGTGCTGGCCTGACAGAACCCCGAGCAGGCCCCGGGGGGCGGAGCCCCGGCCAGGAAACTCTGAGCAATGCCACAGACCACAGGGCCCCGGGCTTCCTGCCTCCCCTCGCCGGCTGCCCCATCAACGTCAACTGGTTTGTGAAACCCTGTCGGGCGGGCAGTGGGAACGCGAGGGGCCCCAGGGTTCACTGCCTGCGGTCACCCTGTGCTGTCGCAGTCCAGGGGAAGGTGGCTTTCTGCAGACCGCCGTCCACACAGTAATTGCACCCAGCTGCTGTGGGTGCAGGCACCTGAGGGCGGCCCCGCCCTCGCAGGCCCGGGGCCTCCAGACTGAGCACCTCCAGACCCCGGATCTCCACACCCCAGGACCCCTCCCTGCAGGCCCACATCTCCCTGAGCACCCACAGACAAGGGGACTCCCTGGACACAGCTGTGGGGTGGGATCTGGGTGCTGAAGGACTTGGGAGTGAGAGAGGGAATATGGGTTACCAGCCCAGTGGATAGGTTCGCTAGCGGTGTGACTCTGAGCGAGTGGCTTAACCGCTCGGTGCCTCGGTTTCCTCATTTGGTAAGAAGAAGCATCTGCCCGGATGCAAGGGTTAAGAAGGATCATGGATATGGAAGCAGCCGGCCTGCCAGGAGCTCTCGAGAAATAGAAGCCGCTGGTGTAGCGACCACTCTGAGTGGCAACAAAAACCGGCGTGCGATACCATTGCATTTATTTGACTTTGCAATTTGGATTAAAACCTTCCACAGCAGCGATTCGAGACCCTTTCACAGGGGTCGCCTAAGACCAGCGGAAAATGCAGATATTTACATCACGATGCATCACAGTAGCAACATTTCATGGTTGGGGGGTCACCACCCCATGAGGAACTGTATGCAAGGGTCGCGGCCTTAGGAAGGTTGAGAACCACCGTTCCACAGCCCATCCATCGATTCTACTCGACACAAGTCCATGCCTTCCTCTCGAAACTTCCTCTGCCTTCGAATGGCTCGAGAACCCCACCCCCACCCCGGTCTGATGTGGCCCCAAGGAGGGATGGAGCAGGCCCAGCTTGCGCCCCCGAGCCAGGGGAACTGGACCTCCACGCAGCGCCCCTGCCCGCCGACCCTGTCTCCACACAGTCAGAAAGAGGAAGCTGGTCCCATGCCGGCCGGAGCCTGCAAGGTCGCATCCAGCGGGATGACCCCCGAGTGGCTCCCGGGTGACCGCCGCCCGCAGGACGTGCTCCTGCCAGTGCGTGCCATTCCCGGTGCCAAGCCCTTTCCTTCCTGGGTCCACGCTCCTGCTTCCAGACCCTGAGCCACCAACAGCCTCGTTGCTCCTGTGTCTGAGAGTCCCCAGGAAGCCGCGCACCTCGGCCGCCCCAGCTCCCGCCGTCCACGGCCAACTCGCCTGCCCACAGACCCCAGGGCCTCCACACAGACCAGAGCCGAGCGGTCCCCAGTGGCCGGCCTCTTGCTCGGTCCATCTCGGTGACCAGGCGGAAGGAGAGGGCAGAGCTGAGGCTAGGGCACAGCGGGGGACGGCTTCTCCTGGCTCTGGAATGGGGACGAGAAGGCTGCCTGGAGGCCCCACCAACAGGACCCCATGGCTCAGTGAATACTTGTTGACTGACTGACTGACTGTGTGCAAAATGACCTCCCTGAAGGAGCGGATCGAGCAGAGATGCTGAGCTGCACAGGGGAGGTGAAATGGACCGGGGCCCAGAGCCCAGGGCAGTGGGGATGCAGGCGGGTCTGCGGGAGGAGTGGGCAGCCTGGGGGAGCAGAGAGTGCATTTGTACGGTGGCCTGAGAGCGAGGGGCACTCGGGGTGGTGCTGGAGAGGCACCTCTGGGCGGGCCCTGGGGATCGCAGGACCCCTCGGGAGCACAGGGAGCTGGGAGCACGATGGCAGGACCTGGGGGAGGGGGCGGCCTGAGAGACAGCCCCCCTCCCACAGCCCAGAGCTGTGCCTCCATTCTCGGGGTCCAGAGCAGTCAGCCTTCAGGTCCCCGTAACCTGGTGCAGGCGCCCTGCTGACGGCCACCTGCCGCCCTGTGACCAGGCCCCGCCCGGCACCTCGCTCATGCACGTCGCCGCCAGGAGGACCTGGCGCAGCTGTTGGTGGGGATTCAGCGGAGGATCTGCATCCTCAGCCCAGTGGCAGGGGGGGGGGGACTCCGGAACAGGGGGCCTGTTGGTGTTATGCTGGCCCAGGTGTGCGCGGAGCCAGGTGAGGGTGCCAGAGACCCCCCCAGCCTTGAGCCTTCCAAGAACCGACGGGCCCGCTCCCTCCTGCAGCCGGGAGCCCGGGACGTTTCTCACCGGAGCAGGGAATGGCTGGCGGGGGGTGTGGGCAGCCACAGGGCCCGTCCCTCTGCAGGACGGATGCGGCTTTGCTGACAGAGAGTCTGCGGCCTGGACATGCCAGCGGTGCAGGTCTGAGGGCAGACGTGGGGAGCCGGGCCCACCGCGGCCACACACACCCCCCCTTCCTCCCGCATCTGCTTCCAATCAGCTGCCCTGGGCCCGGCAGTGGGGGAGGGGGGGAAGGAGGGGGCACAGGCTAGAACATCTTCCCAAGCTCCGTTTCTCACCACAGCATGGACACCCAGCGACGCGGCCAGCCGGAGCCCCAGGCACCAAGCCGGCGAGGAAGGCTGGGAATGGAGGTGGGCAGTTGTTAGGGTCCTTCGCCGGTGCCCTTTCTGCAAGGCCATTCCTGATCCAGCCCAGTCAGTCTCCCCCCCTACCCCCCCTTTAGGGACCCCCAAGCTGTTCCCCCTCCAGGGGCCCTGTGCCAGCTCACCCACCCCCCGTCCCTGCCCTCTGCCCAGCTCATACCTCCCTTCAGCTGAAGTCCCTTTCCTCGGGACACCTCCCCGGCCCCACGTCTGGTCCCCGTTTGACAAGGGCGCCAGGAGCCTGGACTTCTGCACAGGGGCGGGGCAAAAGCAGGTGCACCCTGCTGAGTACAGCCCAACGGTTTATTCTCGTGTTATTATTTTTTTTAAATACATTTTCTTGGTTTCTTACAGAGAGGAAGGGAGAGGGATAGAGAGCTAGAAACATCGATGAGAGAGAGAGACATTGATCAGCCGCCTCCTGCACGCCCCCGACTGGAGATGTGCCCACAACTAAGGTACATGCCCTTGACCGGAATCGAACCTGGGATCTTCCAGTCCGCAGACTGACGTTCTATCCACTGAGCCAAACCGGTTTGGGCTATTCTTGTGTTATTATTTACTAGAGGCCCGGTGCACGCAATCCTTGCAAGGGCCTCTCCCCCTGCCACCTGTGGCTTTGTCGGGAAGGAAGGATGTCCAGAAGGACGCCCGGTCTAATTAGCATATGAGGCTTTTATGATTATAGATGAATCACTGTATTCTTTTCCATCCGAGTGGCTGTCCACCTCCTTCTGCCCACGTTGTGTGCATCGGGGTGTAGCTCTCGAATTCCCCGTGTTCCTTCGTCCCCTGAACGCCTGCACAGCGGGACCTCAGCCCCGGCGCCCGCCCCCTCGGGCTGATGCCCTTCTGGTTCGCTGTGGGCTCAGGGCCACCGTGGGGGGGGAGGGGGAGAGCCTCCTGCTGCCCGGCCAGGCAGAGGGAGCAGCCCTCTGCACCCCCAGAACCGTGTGCCCGCAGCCGCCCAGGCCCCCCTCCTGCTCTCCGCCCGCCCCTCCAGCGGTGGCTGGTGGCTCTGGGTTGTGGGAATCCCTCCCGGCTCTCCTCGCTCCCAGGGACCCGCCGGCCGGCCAGCCTGGCCCCGGCGTGCCTCGCGCCAGGCTGAGCTCGGGACATTCCCGGAGGGAAGGGACTGAGCAGAGTCCCTCACTTCCCCAAGTGGTGGAGGCATTAAAACATCCCCAACCACAGCGCGCCGATGGAGGAGCCGGGGTTGGCGGCCTGATCCGGGGCTGCCTTTGGCCACCTCGCACACAGCTCCATCCAAGGAGGACAGACCCTGCCTGGGCCGGGCCAGCTCCAGACAGACAAGCAAAGGGGACAGATGTTGTTTTTGGAGACTCTTTCCACACACACACACACACACACACACACACACACACACACACGGGGCCACACCCTCCCAGCAGCCGGGGAGGGCGGTGTCTGTCCTGCCAGGGCCCACTGGCAGCCGTGGGTGCCCCTCCCCCCGCCGAGCCAGCCCCTGGCTCTGCCTCTGAAGCTGCCACCGGGCGGGTGTCACCAGCGGCGGGGACAAGCGAGACCAGGGCCAGGACGGAGGGAACAGAAGCTAAGGCAGCCCCTGAGCCTCGCTGTGCCTGGAAGTGCCCTGCAAGCTCGCTGCCACACCGGTCTCTCTGTTTAGGGCAGCGGTTCTCAACCTTCCTAAGGCCGCGGCCCTTTAAGACAGCTCCTCATGGGGTGGTGACCCCCAACCATAAAATTATTTCCGTTGCTACTTCATCGCTGTCATTTTGCTCCTGTTATGAACTGTAATGTAAATATCTAATAGGCAGGATGTATTTTTGTGGTTACAAATTGAACATAATTAAAGCATAGGGATTCATCACAAAAACAATATGTAATTATATATTGTGAAATATTGATTTCTAATGACAAATACATGAAATTTTGTCTTGAATCGTGGTGTAGCATGGGCAACAGTCTTCCTATAACAACAGTAAATTACATTGCTACACTTTGCTACACCGAGGAGCGGTGTGTGGGTTCCTAAGACCATGGGAAATAGGTGTTTTCCGCTGGTCTTAGGCGACCCCTGTGAAAGGGTCATTTGACCCCCAAAGGGGTCGCGACCCACAGGTTGAGAACCACTGGTTTAGGGAGAGCCTCTCCCCGGAGACCACAGTGAACCACGGGCGGGGGGAGGAGGGGGGGCGGTGCTTTCTCGCCGCCTCCTCCTCCTGGGAGATGCCATGGGGTCAGGGTGCTACCTCCTGGCCCTGCGCTCCAGGCCAGGCTCGGGCAGGTAGGGCAGTCCCTTCCCGGGCCCGCTGCCAGGGCAGAGCCCGGGTGTCTGGGCGCCTCTGGCCCTCGCCCTGGCCCTGCCCCCTCCCCACCGGGCTCCACTCACCAGGCAGAGGACGGGGCCAGGCCTCGGGGCCTGGAGTGCTGGGGACATGGCGGGAGGAGGCAAGAGGACCCCTCTCTCCCCTCAGCCCAGTGGGCATCCTGGGTTCCACGGAGGTGCCAGTCCCTCCCCCTCCAGCCCTCGGGCGCCTGAGCAGCCCTGGGAATCGGGGCTCCAGGGTGTCAGCGCCGAGCCCGGCTCCACTTCCTCACCTCTGCCCCTGCCACTCGGCATCATTGGCTCGCCCACCCCCTGAATCACCTTTGCACCCTCCCCAGGAATGCGGCGTTCCCTGAAAGTCCCACCAGCCTCGCCGGAGGCTGCCCAGCCGAGCGAGTGAGGCTCCCCGGGTTTCTGCCTTCTTCCGGGGCCCTGGCCCTGCCCCCGCCGAAATCCAGGCACCTCTCCCCCCCCACACACACACATACACCCACACACTCAGGAACCCAGAGGGACCGTGCCCCAGCAGGTGAGCACCCAGAAGCCCAAAACCACCTCCCCTCACACCAGGGCCTCCGCTCCCACCTGCTCCCATTTGCGCCTCCCTTTTCTCCTCAGGACCCAGGCCCACATGTGGGGTCCTGTTCCCCACTCCTCAACCTGGGGTTCTGCACACCATCTGGTGTCCTGCCCCAGGGCCTACACCCCCCCACACTCAAGGGAACAGGGGGTGGTTCTGGGGAGATTCCCCCAAAGAAAGTGAAGAGGCCAGAGGGGTTGCGAGAGGGGCCCACCCCCCAAAGTGCCTGTACACAAAGGGAGAAGTATGCGAGCCCCTTAAAAATACTTCAGAAAACCTACACCTATGGTCAGCAAACTGCGGCTCGCGAGCGGCTGTTTGGCCCCTTGAGTGTGGCTCTTCCACCAAATGCCACGGCCTGGGCAAATCTACTTAGATGAAGTGGCGTTCGAATAAGTTTAAGTTTAAAAAATGTGGCTCTCCAAAGAAATTTCAATCGTTGTAACTGTTGATATTTGGCTCTGTTGGCTAATGAGTTTGCCGACCCCTGCCTTACACCTAGCCATGCTAGGACCTCTAGGAGACACGGAATTTCCAAGGGTTTTGCTTTTGGCTGGAATTGCATGAACTCAACGTGGAAACGCTGGCCGTCTCGTGCCAATCCCATTCTGCGGGCCGTAACAGCTGAGCAGCCACTACTTAACAGAAGCCTTCCACACGTGGCGTTTGTGGTGAAGGAAAGAACAACATGGATCTGGGAGGCTCATGTCTTGAAGATAGAAAGAGCTCCCACCAATGAGTGAGACAAAGATGAACAATCTTCCCCAAATGTCCAAGGCCAAAAACATGGGATTCACACACACACACACACACACACACACACACACACACACACAGAGAAATAAACTCAAATAGCCAACAAATATAAGCTCTGCTCAGCCTTGCCCTGAATGGAATTTAAATTTTTTAATGAAATGTTCATTTATTTACTTACTTACTTACTTACTTATTCATATATTTTATTAATTTTTTACAGAGAGGAAGGGAGAAGGATAGAGACTGAGAAACATCGATGAGAGACATCGATCAGCCGCCTCCTGCACGCTCCCTACTGGGGATGTGCCCGCCACCAAGATACATGCCCTTGCCTGGAATCGAACCTGGGGGGGCCCTTCAGTCCGCAGGCTGATGCTCTATCCACTGAGCCAAACCGGTTTCGGCTGGAATATATATCTTATATCTTAGGGCTAAACAAGAAATTGTTAAAGGAGTGGTTCTCGGGGGAATAGGGCGGGTAGAACGCTTTTAATTTTTATGTGCCTTTCTCTAGTAGTTAGCACAAGCTTCATCCTTTGGAAATGGCTTTTTATGGGGGGATAATTGACACATAACATTATATTAGTTTCAGGTGTACCGCACCATGGCTCCATATCTGTGCAGACGTTGCTTCTGGCCCCTGGCGGGGAAAGGACGAGGTCAGGCCTGGATGATTAACACCAAGGAGGCGCCGTCGGAGACCGTGAGGCTGACTGCACCGAGGCCAGAGCGGGGAGAGGTGCGGGGTCCCCTGCAGAGGAGCGGGGGGCTCTGTCGGAGCAGGCCGCTCTCTCCTCTTTGAAGAGGAGGCCCAGGGACGGGGGTGGAGGGGGTCTGCCCTCACATCTCCCTCCCACTCAGACAGGAGGCAAGTGGAGGCTGGGGTGAGGCGCCAACGCTTAAACCCCGCACATGCCTGGGAGGGGCGGGCGGGCCGGCCTGCCCTGGGGTCCTGGCCCAGCCCCCTCTCCTCCCGCCCGGCCTCGGGGGTCCTCCTTCTCCTCCTCTCTGACCCAGGCCCGGACGAACTCTCTGACCCACCAGGACAGGGTTTGCACGGTAACGTTTCTAAGCGGAAAAGAGAAGGTAAAAGAGCCAACCAAGAACCGGCTGCTTAGAACAGGTCTCTGACCAGAAGGCCTCGCAGCCTGGCCGGGGTTCGAGGGGCCTGGCCTCCTTGGGGCGAGGAGGGTCGGGGCAGTCACGGGGCCTGGCTGGCATTCAGCCTCGGAGCCTCCCACTGGGCGCTTTGCTTCCCTGACCCTCAGTCTCTTCTTCATCCGCCAAGCCGGGATCAGGGCACCTTGAGGTTCAGTGTGAGAATGATCAATGCTATAAATAAAATACAGTTGTACCTCGAGATACGAGTGCCCTAACATACGAGATTTTTGAGATACGAGCCATCGAGCGAGCGATTTTTGCTTTGAAATATGAGCAACATTTGAGATAGGAGTCATCGCGAGGATCGGCCGGCTGCACACGACCCACCAGTGTACCGTGACTCGAGCATCTCATAGTTTCCCACGCCTCAAGGTTATGGAATGAATTAAACTTCTATCTCGAGGTACCACTGTACACAGCATAATGCGTACCATGCAGCCCTAGCCGGTTTGGTTGGGTGGATAGAGCTTCGGCCTGCAGACTGAAAGGTCCCAGGTTCAATTCCAGTCAAGGACATGTACCTTGGTTGCGGGCACATGCCCAGTAGGGGGCATGCAGGAGGCAGCCGATCGATGATTCTCTCTCATCGATGTTTCTCTCTATCCCTCTCAACTATCTTTGCAGATTCATTGCCAGCTGACCATCCTCGCTGTAAAAAAAAAAAATCAGTAAAAAATATATTTTTTAAAAAAAAATGTTTACCATGGAAGTGGTCATTAAAAAGCATATAGTTAACCAATCTGATTGTGGTCATCATTTTGCAATATATTCAGACAGGGTGGGGCAAAAGTAGGTTTACAGTTGTGAGTAGGCGAAACCTGAGCTTATTCTTATACCAGAGGCCCAGTGCACGAAATTTGTGCACTGTGGGGGTTCACCGAGGATGGGGGGGGAGGACGGGGAGGGAGAGATCCCTCAGCCCAGCCTGCACCCTCTCACAGTCCAGGTCCCCTCACTCCTTACTGCCTGCCTGCAGCAGAGGCAGGAGAGGCTCTGGCAAGTCGTGAGCCTGGCTTCTGGCTGAGCGGTGTTCCCCCTGTGGACGTGCACTGACTACCTGCACTGAACATCTGCCCCCTGGTGGTCAGTGAACATCATAGGGTTCTGCTGTTCAGTTGATTTGCATATTAGGGTTTTATTATATAGGATTACTTTTTTTAATATATATTTTATTGATTTTTTACAGAGAGGAAGGGAGAGGGATAGAAAGTCAGAAATATTGATGAGAGAGAGACATCGATCAGCCGCCTCCTGCACACCCCCTACTGGAGATGTGCCCGCAACCAAGGTACATGCCCCCCCACCTGAATCAAACCTGGAACTTTTCAGTCCACAGGCCGACATTCTATCCACTGAGCCAAACCGATTCTGGCTAGGATTACTTATTAACTAGAGGTCCAGTACACAAAAATTCCTGCACAGGTAGGGTCCCTAGGCCTGGCAGATGATCAAGGCCGATTGGGGCCTTCTGGCTGTGGGCTGGGGCCTTCCTTTGTTCCGTGCCGCCCCCTAGTGGTCAGCACACATGATAGCGAGCAATCAGTGTCTTGGTCGAACTCCCGTGGGAACAATTTGCATATTAGGCTTTTATATACGTAGATTATTGTATTATTTTCCATATGCATAACTGTAAACCTATTTTTACCACACACTGTATACCAATTTCTGATAAGTTCCACCTTAAAATCACATAACCACATAACGTTACTTGTCAATTATACCTCAAGGAAGCTGGGGGAAGCATATGTAGCTATAAATGATCGTCGATATTCTCTAAACCGCCCTCACCTCTGCCCAACACATCTGACTGTGTTGCAGGCCTAGCTGCATGTCACCTCCTTGGTCAAAACTTCGGCAGGCCCGGCGTTCTCGCCTCCTCTGGGTGTCCGGGCACTCTGTTCCTGCCCTTCCAGCCCTTCCAGGCGCTGTTTGTCCTGTGCCCTGGGGCCCGGGGTGTCTGGGGGTCTGGGCCAGGATGCTGTCTCGGCTGGATGCTGCTTTCCCATCTTTCTGTCCCTGTCCCCAGCACAGAGGATGCTGGGTAAGCCTTGGTCACAGGAGTGACTTCTCCTCATCCTGACAGCCTGCCCTCGGCCCTGAGCACAGAGGTGGGACTTCTTTCTCGCCCGGACCATTCCTGGATTTGGTGTCATTCCCAGGCAGACACCTCGTGATGCTGGGGCTCCCTCCACTGGGAGGGAGAGGCTGGAATACCAAAGGCAAAGGGGCACAGCTGGAGAGCTGACTCGGGTGGGGGTGATGCCCAGGAATGGAGGGTGCCTGCCCCCCCCCAGGGGTGTCCAGTCAAGTCATCTGACCTGGCCATTTCATGGCCCCACCCTGGCCTTTTGAAGAGAGGAGCAGACCTGTCCCTCCCGCCGCTGTGCACAGCTGGCTGGTTCCCTCTGGGCCTGGCGCTCCTCCCCACTCCCAGAAGGGCCTCTCCACCCCAGACCTGGGCTGAGGAAAATGTCGCGTGTCTGTCCTGCCCCCTGCCGGTCTCCGAGGGAATGGCAAGGCAGAGAGGAAGTTCAGGGACCTGGTGCCAAAGTCCCTTTGCAGACTGATTTCCCATCGCTCCTTCCAACACACTCCCCTGGGTGCCCGACCATCCGCCTCAGCACAGGCCACCCCTCTCCAGCCACACCCCCTCTTCTCTCCACTCTAGATCCAGTTCAAGCCTCACCTCCTCAGCTAGCTGGGCCCCACTGCCCTGCTCCTGTAGCCCTCCACCCTGCCCCCTGCAACTCGCACCCATCCCAGTCCCATCTGTCACTAGACCAAAGGCTGTCCCCATGGAGCATGCACACGCTCCAGTAGCAAAGGGGCCTGTACACAGTCGGCGCCTAATCTGTGCTGCATGGAGAAGGCGATCAAGCCCAGCACCCCAGGCTGGCGTCCCTCCCAGCAGCCCTAGGGGATCTGGGGAGGCCAGCCAGGCCTCTGGACGAGAAGGTACGTCTCAGTGTGATGTGTAGTCCATGATCAGCCTCCCACCCATGCCCTCCGGGAACTGGGGTCCAGGCATCACCGGCTGTCGGGGAGACACAGGAAAGGGGCGAGGCCCTGACCTGCAGCCAGATGGAAGAACGGACGGACGGACGGACGTGGGAGAGATCTGGGTCCAAGAGAGGCCGGCCCCCTCCTCAGACCAGGCTCCTGGGCCACTCCCTCCTCCCCACCCTTCTTCTGTCCTCAGCTCTGGTTCCTATTAATCTTTTCTAAAAATATTTTTTTTATTGATTTTTTACAGAGAGGAAGGAAGAGGGATAGAGAGTTAGAAACATCGATGAGAGAGAAAATTCGATCAGTTGCCTCCTGCACACCCCCTACTGGGGATGTGCCCGCCACCAAGGTACATGCCCTTGACCGGAATCGAACCTGGGACCCTTCAGTTCACGCTGACGCTCTATCTACTGAGCCAAAGCGGTTAGGGCTAACCTTCTTCATGCACTCACTCACTCACTCAGTCATTCATTCACTCCTGTTCACCTAGGCAAGGCCCGGCCCTGGCGTGGCTGTGGGTATCACACGGGAAAGCTAAGACCCTGCTCTCTGGTATCCCCTTGTCCAGCGGGAAGGGAACATCTTCACCAACATCTCCCGCTGAGGCCTCTGGTGGAGACACGGGAAGAGATGCATCTCGATCACAAGCCCTGGGCCAGCTGAGGGGCCACGGGGCCCGGGCAGCTTCTGGGGGAGGGCGGGGTGAGGAGAGATGAGGGACGAGGAGGCCTTCGCCAGCAAGGACCACCGGGAAGCAAGGACGGGTGAGGACTGGAGCCGGGTGGGAGGGGTGTGACGGAGAGGAGGCAGAGGCAGGCCTCGAGGCCAGGGGCAGAGCTAAGGGGCTTGACTGGTTTGGGTTTGTGTGTTTGTTTTTTTTCTTAAAGCCACGGGGGAGCATTGGTAAGCAGGGGCGGGCCGTGTGGCGCTCTGAATCTTGGAGAGATCAGTTGGCAGAGGTGGGGAAGGGAGGGCGGGGAGACCTCACCGGGGAGGTTGGGGAGGAGGGTGAGGAGGGGGCATGTCTGAGTTAAGGCAGGAACCCCAGAGAAGGAGAGCCTTGAGCAGGGTGGAGATTTAAAGATACAGGACTCAGTGACCAGCGGTGCGGGTGCAGGTGGTACCCCGGGCTGAGATGGGGACACGGGGGGAGGAGGAGCAGGTGGGGGCCAAAGGGAGAGCAGGCTCAGCTGAGCTGGGAATGTCAGGGGGACGTTGGCCGCAGGTGACCCAGAGATGGCCAGGTAGCTGGGTCAGCGGTGTGCAGAGGCCGGGCCTGAGCGTCCGTCCGTCTGTCCGCCCGCAGGGACATCAGCAGCTCCCAGGTCCCCAGCTGAGGCCACAGGAGCGAAGGCACCCGCCACAGGGCCCGTGGGTGAGGAGAGGAGGGAGGCCGTGTGGGAGGTCCTGTTCATTTTCGGGGTGCCACAGACGATCGCTGCGGGGGGCAGGGGCGCCAGAACAAACGGCAAGCCCTTCACTCCAGAGAACGGGAGCTCCTAGCCACGCTTCTCCAGACCCTTCTCTGCCCTCGCCCAGCCGCGGCTCCCCGTCCAGGAAACGGCCCTCGTGGTCACCACTGCATCAGGTGGCTGAAAGGAAGCCGGCCTCAGTTTCCCCCTAGGTCTGAGGTCTCTTCCTGGAGCCGATTCTCCTCTTGTCTTCTGGTCTCCCCCCTGCGATTCCCCTGCTGCCCAACAGAGGGCGCCCGCACCTCTTCCTGGCGCCTGGAGCCGGGCAGGGCCTAGGACCCACTTAGCACCCTGCCTGGCCAGGCCAGGGGCGGAAAGTAACCGTCCTGGTTGCCTCCCCATCACAGATGAGAAAACCGTGGTTCTGAGAGCTTCGTGCATTTGTTGTCCATTTCACAGAACCAGAACCTGACAGTACCTGCTCCTCTGGAGCCTGCCTTTCTCCCACCTGCTACCAGGTGCCTGCCCACACCGTGGAGCAGCCTCTGACCGGGGTGTTGAATGGCTGCATGGTGCGCATCTGGAGCAGCAGCTTGATCTGGAGGCAGGAGCAGACCGGAGCGATGGAGGCGCTGGTCGAGCTCGGTGCCCTGCACCGCCTTGGCAGTCTGCGCCGAGGCCAGGCCCTGCGAGGGCGACCCAGGACACACTGTCCCTTGTGCCAGACCGAGCTGAGCCCAGTTCAGGCCCCTCCTCCCTGGAGAACCCCGAGGGCATGCCCTCCCCCGAGGCTGCCCCCTCCTGGCCTGACCCAGGGCCCTCTCCTGCCTGTCTGCCTACAAGCCTGCTTGCCTCACAGTCCAAAGTCCAGGCCTCCGGTGGAGGGCTCTCCAGACCTCCTCCAGGGCTGTCTGGATAAGGGGCGCAGGGGTGGGAGGGCAGGGGTAAAGGGGGGAGAGGAGGGCTGGGTGAATCGTGGCCTCTGGGACCACCTGTCACCCTGGATGAGGGGCGAGGTGCAGAATGGAGGGCGGGGAGGAGGAGGAGGCGGCACATGGTGGAGTCACCCAGTGGGTCCAAGACGGGGAGAGGTGGACCCAGAGTCCCTGAGAAACATCTAGAACGGCAGGCTGGTGCCGCGGTTAGAAAAGGCAGGAGAACTCAGGCCTCAGGGCGGAGTTCAGGGTGTGAGCCGTCAGGAGACGGGGTCAGAGCGAGCTAAGTAAGGGGGGGTCAGTCTGAAATTCCAGCCCCACCTCCCAGTCCCTGGAAGGGGTGGTTCCCAGGAGCATCTAAGGCTCAGTCTTTTTTTAAATATATATATATTTTTTATTCACTTTTTACAGAGAGGAAGAGAGAGAGATAGAGAGTTAGAAACATCGATGAGAGAGAAACATTGATCAGCTGCCTCCTGCACATCCTCCACTGGGGATGTGTCTGCAACCAAGGTACGTGCCCTTGACCGGAATCGAACCTGGGACCTTTCAGTCCACAGGCCGATGCTCAATCCACTGAGCCAAATCAGTTTTGGCTAAGGCTCAGTCTTTGATCCTGAAAACTCAGGCCCCTGACAACACACTGGCCCCAGCGACCTGACCCTGGCCCTCCCCAGTCCCCTCCTGCTGCCAAACGCCCTTCCCTCCTCCGCCGATAATTGGTTTCCGAGAGAGGAAGGAAGAGGGGAAAAGAGAATCATTGATCAGCTGCCTCCTGCAGGCCCCTCACTGGGGACTGAGGCCGCGACCTGGGCATGTGCCCTGATGGGGAATCAAACAGGCCACCCTGGATGGTTTCTGGACGGACACTCAGCCACGGAGCCACACCAGCCGGGCTAAAACTGTATTTTAAAAATAACAATGGCCGAAACTGCTATTGCTCAGTGGATAGAGCGTCGGCCTGCGGACTGAAAGGTCCCAGGTTCAATTCCGGTCAAGGGCATGTACCTTGGTTGCGGGCACATCCCCAGTGGGGGGCGTGCAGGAGGCAACTGATCAATGTGTCTCTCTCATTGATGTTTCTAACTCTCTATCCTTCTCCCTTCCTCTCTGTAAAAAAATCAATAAAATATTTTTTTAAAAAAAATAACAATGGAGGGACACTTGTCTGGGAGCCAAGGGCCAGCGTGCCCCTCCGCCCTGGCAGTGGGGAGGCGTCCGGAGGAGGCAGAGCTCACGTGTAAACACGGAAGCACCTTAAGGTGTTTCCGGCGAGTGAGGAAGAATCAGACATACCCGGCAGGAGAACAGGGTCCACCAGGAATCGCCGGTCATTCTCCAGCTGAAGGCAAAGTTCAAGGGCCAGGGTGTGGGCAGAGATAAGGCGGCTCTCCGAGGCAGGAGCCTCAGGTTCATGACACAGCCATCCCAGCGTGCTGCTCAGACACCTGACTGGAGAGGACGCAAATCCCTCGTCATCTGCTCAGGACCCTGTGGGCGGCGGACTGACTCATCGAGGACTGATTCATGGGGCCACATGATGGATGCCCCAGTGGCCCAAGTCCCGGTCACTGAAGAATGTCACCGGAAAGCTCTCACAGGGGCGTCTCTGAATCCCTGACAACCTAAACCCTGGGGCTCCCGGGGTCCTGGGGGTGGTGATAAGATTGCCCCCAGGAATGACAACTATCTCTGGAGTTCTAACAAACGTGTGCGGCAGAGAGCCGTGGCCAAACCTCCAGTGCAGGGAGGTCCTGTCTGTGGGGGGGAAGGACCGAAAAGAACGAGAGTGGAGCCTGGGCCCTGGCCGGTGTGGCTCAATGGGTAGAGCGCTGGCCTGTGGACACATCCCCAGTGAGGGAGGGGAGAGGGGGAAGCAGCTGATTGATGTTTCTAACTCTCTATCCCTCTCCCTTCCTCTCCGTAAAAAATCAATTATATATATATATATATATATATATATATATATATATACACACACACACACACACATATATATACATATATAATTTATTTATTTATTTTTTTAAAGAGTGGAGGCAGGGAGGCTGGGGCTGCCTCACGGTCACAGGCAGAGGGGCTGAGTCAGGCTGGAGTGCTGCGGGGTGCGTGGGGAAGGGGGGTAATGGGGACCCTGTAGTAACTGGCTGAGGGAGTGAAGTTCCCAGGAAGGGCAGTGGGGGCCGAGGTGGGACTCGGGATGGTCCCCGTCCCCGGCTGGGGTGCTGGGCTGGGTGTGGCGCCTGGAGGAGCAGGGAACGCGGGAGGGGAGGCTGGGCTGTTGGGAGGGAGAGGCTGAGCTCACGCTGAGTCCCGAGGCGGCTCCCCGCATCCAGCATCCTGCCTGCTTTCCCATCTTCGCCAAGGCCAGCCAGGCGTGGGCCAGAGGTCAGAGGGCATGGGATAGGTAGGTGGGGAGGTCAGAAAGCAGAAGAGCATGGGGGTGGGGTCCCTGCTGGGTGGGAGGGGGCAGAAGAAAGGATGAACCAGGTAGGCCCAGCCCGAGGGAGCTCTTAGCCCTCCGTGTAACGCCCACTGAGGTCCCAAGGTCCCAGACCACCTGGGCACACGCGGTCACGTACCCACACATGCGCACACAGGCGCACATGCCAGCCCACCGCTTCCCTGAGGCCTGGGTGCCCCCTGACCCCAGAGGCCGGGGGTGCGCACTCCTCCTGTCCCAGGCCTCCTAGTGCCTGATGCTGACTGGGGGCCCCAGGAGAGGAGCCCAAAAGGCAGAGGGAGGGGAGCCCCAGGCCTGCGGGGAGCTGGGAGGCAGAGTGCCCGGCCGAGCGTGGGCCCCTGTGGGCGCCCCGGGCCTCCGGTCCGGGCGGCGGGTGGGCAGGTGGCCGAGCGGCCTCCCCACCCACCGGAGTCCAAAGAGCGAGGGTGTGGCCGCCTCCCGGCCTCCTCGCTCGGCCGCCTGCTGGGCCAGCCGCTCATCGCAGGAGGAGACAGGAGACGCAGCTCCACCGCCGCCCGCCCGCCTGCCGGGTCCCCGCCAACAGCAGCCCCCTCGGGGGACCAGGCCTCGCTGGACGCCAGGTAAGGCCGGCCCTCGGGAAGGTCAGGGCCCGGTGGCTGCCGGGGATCCCAGGGTGGTGGTGGGGGCGCAAGGGGGGCGCAGCTCAGAGCTTCCCAGGCCGGGTCTCAGCCCCGCACAGAGCGAGGGGCTGGCCGGCTGGGGAGAGGCCCAGCAGCTGCTCCAGGTGCCCCTCCCAGCGGCCGTGATGTCCACTCCTCGCCCCACTCCCAGCCCCTCACTCCGGGGCAGGTGGAGGGCCTGGGCTGCCTCAGCCCCCCTGCCCCAGCCAGGGCCAAGACGGGGGCCAAAGCCAGCCTCCTCCCCGCTCCCGCATCGGGGTCCAAGCAGCAGAAGCCCCATGGGGACCCCCAGGAACCCCCAGCCTGGCGAGGGGGGAGCAGGAAGAGGTGGTGACCACGGCTGGATTTAGGTTCTCTTTCGTATGGAGGAGCAGAAAATGTTGTGGGGTGGGGAGGGGAGGTAGGTGAGCACGGGAGCGGGGAGGGGAGCAGATGCCAGCACCCCTTGCCTTGGAGAGGAGGGGGGTTCCCCCCAACAAGACACACAGACCTGGGCCTCCCCCACAGCACCTCAGCTGGCAACTCCTTCCACTGCGTCACCCTCAGGGACCTGCTGTTTCCCTACCGGGCCCAGTACCGGGGCGGGGCCGCTCTCACCCTTTGCCCAGATTCCCCAGAGCTTCCTCACCGAGGCAAGGACACCCCGCACCCCGGGGACGCGTTCCCGAGGCTCCACCGCCTCGCTCACACAGCACATCCTTTACCGACACCGAGCACGTCAAACTCGCCGCCCGCGGGCCGCAGGCAGCCCACACAGAATCTTGTTGCAGCCCAGCCCATAGAGTGGCGTGAGCCGTTATTTACATCGATGACAGGACATGAGGCTCCTGTCAGATCCAGAATCGCTGACATTCCCTTTGGGGCAGTTTTTTCTTATTGTTGTTTTAATATATTTTATTGATTTTTTTTTACAGAGAGGAAGGGAGAGGGATAGAGAGTTAGAAACATCAAGGAGAGAGAAACATGGATCAGCCGCCTCCTGCACGCCTCCCATTGGGGATGTGCCTGCAACCAAGACACATGCCCTTGACCAGAATCGAACCTGGGACCTTTCAGTCCGCAGGCCGACGCTCTATCCACTGAGCAACCGGTCCGGGCTCCTTGGGGCAGTTTTGGAAGTAATCACTGCGAACAAGAATTCCCCCGAAGTAGAAGGGAGAGGAGCGGAGAAGAGATGCTGAGTGCCGGGAAGAAGCATCCATTTTCTCATGGCTCTTGTTCTTTTTTTTATACTATACTTTTTATAAAAGTATATTTTATTGATTTTTTTTTTACAGGGAGGAAGGGAGAGGGATAGAGAGCTAGAAACATCGATGAGAGAGAGACATCCGTCAACTGCCTCCTGCACGCCTCCTACTGGGGATGTGCCCACCACCAAGGTACGTGCCCTGGACTGGAATCGAACCTGGGACCCTTCAGTCCGCAGGCCGATGCTCTATCCACTGAGCCACACCGGTTTCGCTTTACTATACTTTTCTAAAGTATAGTATGTTCTTCTGAACATGGAAGCTTTTGTTTTCTTGCGGCCCACATAAACTTAAACCTTGTTTATCTGGCCCGAGGGAGCCTTTGAGTTTGACATGCTTGACTACACCCTCAATTAGGCCTCGCCCTGCACGAACACACACGCACACACATGCACACACACATGCACCCACTTTCACCTATGCCACCATCCCCGTCTTCAGGCCCCTCTGTGCCCACAGGAACAGGCACACTTGTAAACCCCCCAGCACCGAGTGGCAGCCAACAGGGCCTGTCCGTTCTCTGCGGAACACCCACTGGTGACCCGGGCCTGTGACCCTCACGGTCCTCGCCTGGGAAGTGGCGTAACAGCAGTGCCACCGGACGAGGACGTTTGGAGGATTAAACATGGGGCGAAGGGGAAGTCCCCAGAGCAGGCCGGGCGTAAGGAGTGACACGCGGTGGCCGTGAGAATTCCCCGGCGCCTCGGCCCGGGCTCTCGGCACTAACCGGGCGGCTGTGGTCGTGAAAGGAACAGACAGAGTTCCAGGTGGTGTGAGGAGGGTGCTCTGGGCAGAGGGAGGGGGAGTGCTCACGGAGGGCTTCCCGGAGGAGGTGATCCTCGGGCTGAAATGGAGGGTGGCGTGAGAGGGACCTGGCCGAGGGTCAGAAAAGAGAGACCAATGACAGGAGACCGGGGAAGGCATTCGGGGGAGCACCGATCACGGAGGCAGGGCCCCAGAATCGTGCACGCAGGTGCACACCAGGCCCCGCCCCCACCCTTGTGAGCAGTTCCCAGCTTAAGATCCAACACCGACCTCCCAACTCGCGGCCCTGAACGGGCCAGACCGAGGCTCTGTGGCAGCGGGAAGCTGGGCGCAGCCTGCTCCAGGCATCTTTCATGCTCGGGTCCAGGACAGGATTGGGGCCCAGGTCCCCCGGCCACCCAGTGGTCCAGAGCCCATCGAAATGGCTTTACTGACCAGATCACAGGAGCCTGCCTTGGGAGCCGGGGGCCGGAGGGAGGGCTCCTTGGAGGAGGAGGTCTGGCTGGAGATGCTGGGAAAGGCGCCCGGGGCCAGCGCTCAGGGTCTGGCCTCAGAGGCCCGGGCGGGAGCCTGGTCCAGGCCTCGGCAGGTCAGGGACCAGACACAGGCTCCCCAACCTGCCCCCTCCGCCCTGGGTTTCTCTCCACAGCTGGTGGCTGTCCCTGTGGTTCAGTTTCGGTTCTGGGGACTCACTGGGCTGCGCCACCATGTCCCGGCCCAGCAGCAAAGCCATCTACAGTAAGTCCTCCCTCCGTCCCTCTCCCGGCCCTCCGCATGCTGCCCACCCCTGCACTGCCTCGATCTCACCCCCTCTCTCCCCTCCCTTCCCCCCACGCTGTCCCCCCGCAGTGCACCGCAAAGAGTACTTGCACAGCCTGGCCTCCGAGCCCGCCTGCCTGCAGCAGCGCGTGGAGGTGAGTAACCCGGGGCCCAGACATGCCATCCGTTTTCCCGGTGCCCGCGGCCCTGCCCCACATCAGACACCCCGACAAGTCCTGCCACGGAGCCAGCAGCCTGGCCCAACAGGTCCGGTGGGCTCAGGCCCGGCAGCCTCGCTGGGCACCGGCTCGGTGCTGGGGCGGCCCAGGCAGCCGGCAGTGGGGAGGTTGGAGGACGGACGCCGGGACAGCAGTGGCGACACGTGCAGCCACTCCCACCGCCACCTGCTGCAGACCCACCCCTGCCACACCTGCCCCCGGGAACTGCCCTTTGCCCGGCCACAGGCCCAGGTGCCAGGAGGGATGTGGGAGGCCAGCAGGCCCCACAGGGCAGCGGCCGGGCCTGGGAGGCCGGTTCTGGCCTGGGAGGAGGACACTGGTCCTCTGGCTTCTGGTTGCCTGGAGGGCTGTGGGCACAACCAGCCCAGCACAGACTGGAAGGGCTTGGCGGGCAGGGCTGGCCCGGGAAGGAGGGGGGAGGGAGGGACATGGGCGATGGTCTGGAGGCTCCATGGGGCCACAGAGGCCGGGACCCGGGGCCAGGGCTGGGACTGGCTTCCCTTGGGCCCAGCGGGTGAGAGCAAGAGGAGGCACCCTTGCCCGGGATGCCAGGGCGTTTGCTCACAGCGTCAGGGCCCTGGGCAGGCAGGCGGCTCCCCTCCGGAGCAGCGCTGGGGCCTGGGCAGAGAGCAGGGCGGTGGGACCAGGGAGGAGGCAGACGACACTCCCCCGGCAAAGGCCTGGAGGGACGGAAGGCCAAACTGTGACCTGTGACCTGCGAAGGCTGCATCTGGACTGGAGGAGAAGGAGGGGTCCCCGTGAGGAAGGAGGGGATCAGACCAGCGGAGGGAAGGGCCTGCATGGAGAGATGATCCCTGTGCACCCCCAGGGGCCTGGGTCTCCTCCCCAGATGCTGCAGATTCCCCACTGGGGATGCGCCCGCAACCAGGATACATGCCCTTGACCAAAATCGAACCCGGGACCTTTCAGTCCTCAGGCTGATGACGCTCTATCCACTGAGCCACACCGGTTTCGGCAGTTGGCGCTTTTTTGTCGGTGGTAGAAGCCCACACTGACCCCCCTCCAGCCTCCTCCGCCCCCTGGACGGCTCAAGGCCACGCCCTCCCTCCAGAGCCCTCACCCCCCTCGCCCTGCAGCACCTGATGACGTGCAAGCTGGGCACGCAGGGGCTCCGGGAGCCCAAGGACGCGGTGCAGCGGCTGCAGGAGGTGGACGCCCAGGGCCGCGTGTGGAGCCAGAATCTGCTGCTGCAGGTCAGAGACGGCTGGCTCCAGCTGCTGGACATCGAGACCAAGGTCAGCCCGCCCTCCGCGCGCCTGCTGGGGTCCCCGCCAGCCCCACGGTGGGAGGGCGAGCACCCCTCCCCGCCCCCCACAGCAGCCGCCCTCCCGTGGGCAGTGCACAGGCCGGGGAAGAGACTGGGCACAGAGGCCAGGGGGCAGGCAAGTGGACGCTGCAGCCCCAGGCCGCAGCCGGGCTGGGGTGGCCCTGGTCCGGAGTCCCCCCCACGGGTCCCCCCAGGCTCTCGGCAACCTCACAGCCACCTCCCCGCCTGCCCAGGAGGAGCTGGACTCCTACCGGCTGGACAGCATCCAGGCCGTGGACGCGGTGCACACCTCCTGCTCCTTCAAGTCCGTGCTGTCCATCACCGTGCAGGGGGCGGGCCCCGCGGGCGGCAGCACTCTGCTCTTCCAGTGCCCGGAAGTGGGGGTGAGTGGCCGGGGCGGGGGGTCAGGAAGAGAGGGGGGGTGTGGGGTCCAGCCACCATCACTCGCCCCAAACACACACACACACACACACACACACACACACACACACACACACCTGCCCACCTTCTGCCTCCTCCAGGCAGAGCGGCTGAGGACCAGCCTGCAGAAGGCGCTGAAGGAGGAGCTGGAGCTCAGGTAGGCAGCCTCGCCCCTACCCCCAACCCCCCCACTCCCCCTACCCCTACCCCCGCCCCTGCAGGAGCCACAGCTCCATCCAGCCCAGGTGAGAGTGCAGCCCAAGGAACCAGGGCCCGCCGCCCGCCGGGAGGGGCCGAGCTGGGGCCAAGGCCAGACGGGCTGGGCCTGACCCCGGGGAACACTGGAGACGGTCCCTAGAGCAGCGGTTCTCAACCTTCCTAAGGCCGAGACCCTTGCATACAGTTCCTCATGGGGTGGTGACCCCCAACCATGAGATTTTGCTACTGTGATGCATTGTGATGTAAATATCTGCATTTTCCGCTGGTCTTAGGCCACCCCTGTGAAAGGGTCAGTAGACCCCCAAAGGGGTCGCGACCCACAGGTTGAGAACTGCTGCCCTAGAGCCTGCCACGGGACCTGAGAAAGCTCAGAGGTGGGGGTAGGGGGAGGCAGAGGGGAGGCAGGGAAGGTTTCCAGGTGGAGGCCTGGAGAGAAGTGGTGGGGGCAGAGCCTCTGTCCCCCAAAACACTGCCAAGCCTGCGTCCCCACTGTGTGCTCGGCAGACCCCGATTTGGAGCCCCTCACCCCGGCCAGGACAGATGGAGGGGGGCTCCTCTGGAAAGGCCACTCCCTCGGGAACAGGCAGCCCCCCGGGAGTGGGGGCCCCCTCCGGAGCAGCCCCGCTGGATGGCCCCCGAGCACAGTAAGTGTGGGGAGTGGGGGGCGGAGGAGAAGGTGTAGCGTCTAAACCAGCGGTTCTCCACCTTCCTAAGGCCGAGACCCTTGCATACAGTTCCTCATGGGGTGGTGGCCCCCAACCATGAAATGTTGCTACTGTTATGCATCGTGATGTCAATATCTGCATTTTCCGAGGGTCTTAGGCGACCCCTGTGAAAGGGTCATTCGCGACCCACAGGTTGAGAACCGCTGGTCTAAACTTTAAAGACCAGAGGCCACGTCCTTGCACATTGCAGGCGCGCCGCCACCCCCGAGGCCCCCATCAGGTCACTCCAGCATCCGAGAACCGAGCGCCTTCGCTCTGCCTCCTCCAAGGCGCCCCCCGACCCCCGAGGACCCCGTGAGGGACGAGGTAACCACAGACTGTCTGGGCCTGCCAAGCCCCCCTCCAGAAACCAGGCCCCAGAGTGGCCAAGGCCGTGGGCTGAGGAGGGAGTGGGGGGTGGGGGGGCTGGGGCAGAGGCAGGGACTGGGGCACAGCAGGCAGGTCGGGGGTTCCCGGGGGGCCGGATTTGCCTGCCTGAGGCACACGCTCTTGGAGCCCAGGAGGTGCTGAACCGCATCCTGAGGGACATCGAGGCGTTCGTGCAGCCGCTGCGGAAGGCGCAGGCGACCGGCAGCGCGAAGAAATCCACGAAGAAGCAGGGGAAGAAGAAGCCCGCGGGTCAGGGGGGTGAGCGCCGCTGAGGCCAGGGGAGCGGGGTCGGAGGGGTGCCACGGGACACTCTGTGACCCACCACCTTCACCCCATCCCCATCCCCTCTCCCCCTAGGGAGGACGCAGGCGCAGTACGTCGATTGCTTCCAGAAGTTCAAGTACAGCTTCAACCTCCTGGTAGGTGGCGCCCACAGGCTCCCAGCCTCCCTCACACCCCTGCCCCCAGAACCCCCCCGTTCTGTGGCCTCATGGGCAGCCCAGGCTTCTCCCCTGGAACCTCCCCTTCCCCCTCTCAGGACCTTGGAGAGTGCCAGGCTCTCACCAAGGCCAGAGACACTGATGGGCTCTGGGGTCCTGGGGCCCCAGTGCAGGTGGGTGGACGGAGGGAGTGACGGTACCCCCTGTCCCCAGGGGAGGCTGGCCGTCCACCTGCAGGACCCCAGCGCCGCCGAGCTGCTGCACATACTCTTCCAGACCCTGCACTTCGTGAGTGGGGGCAGGGCAGGGTGGCGAAGACCGAGCCGAGGCCAGGGTGGCGGGCAGAGGGCCGAGGGAGGTTGTGGGGTCTGCCCCTCACTCACCCTTCCACATCCTCCTCGACCCCCACACACCATCCCGCCGGGGACAGCGCCCGCCCGAGGCCCGAGGTGAAGGAGAGGGGCTGGGGGTGGAGCCGAGGATCGTGGGACTCTGAGGCCCAGGGCGTGGCCGAAGCTGCAGAGACTCCTCCGGGCCCTCCTCCCTCCAGACACCGCCCTCCTCCCTCCAGGTCCTGACTCAGTGCCCGAAGCAGGATCTTGCAGGCCAGGTCATCTCCCCGCTGCTCACCCCCGAAGCCGTCAACTTGCTCCAGTTCCACCTCAGCCCGCCTGACAGTAAACTCTGGAAGAGTCTGGGCCTGGCCTGGACCACCAGCCGGTGAGGGAGGACGAGGCTGGGCGTGTGGGGGGGCACAGGGCAGGATGTGGGGTGAGCTCTCCACCATCACAGACCAGAAACATCCCAAAACAAACCGGTGGCTCCACACGGAGCTCTGAACTCCATGTTACTCCAAGTACGGGCAATATATATACGGTGGTACCTCGAGATACGAGTTTAATTCGTTCCGTAACCTTGAGGCGTGGGAAACTATGAGACGCTCGAGTCTCGGTAAACTGGTGGGTCGTGTGCAGCCGGCCGATCCGCGCGATGACTCCTATCTCAACTGTTGCTCGTATTTCAGAGCAAAAATCGCTCGCTCGAAGGCTCAAAAATCTCATATGTTAGGGCACGCGTATCTCGAGGTACCACTGTGTATACATTTCAGAGAGGGAGAGAAATGTCAACAATGAGAGAGAATCATCAATCGGCTGCCTCCTGCATGCTCCCTGCTTGGGGATGGAGCCCACAACCCAGGCATGTGCCCTGGCCAGGAATTGAACTGTGACCTCCCGGTTCATGGGTCAACGCTCCACCACTGAGCCACACTGCCAGGGCTGGGACATTTCTTTTTAAAACCATCGCTTGCCATCACCTGCCTCAGAAGGAAAAGCTTTATCTCAGAAGAAAAAAAAACAAAAAAGAACAATTCCCTCAAGAAGGTAGAGTTAGCAACCTTCTTCCAAAATATTTCCTCACTTGTGTCAAGAACAAAGTGAAAACTCGCCTCCGTCGGGCCCAGAACTTAAGAATTACTGACATGAGCGTGGCCGCAGATGTCACATCTGTCAGACCTGGCACCCAACTGGCCGAGGAGTTAAGATCAAACGTGAGAGAAACACATCTGTGTCACCCCGAGATGGGAGCTGTTGGGGGTGGGGGGGGCGGGTGATAACCCAGCTTGAAGGTATGGGGCTGGGGTATCAGTGAACATCCCACAGAGACAGGGGAGGCCCCTGGCCCTCAGGGGAGAGGTCCCACCTGGCTGTGAGGGTTCGAGAACAGTCAGTACAGACATGATGGTGAGCGCCACCTAGAGGCGAGCCCTCCGCGGGCAGCCCTGGAATTCACCTTAGAGAGAGCAAGGTGGCTCTATCCCTGGAGAGAGAAGGGAAACTTCTAGATCAATGGTTCTCAACCTTCCTAAGGCCGAGACCCTTGCTTGCAGTTCCTCATGTTGTGGTGACCCCCAACCATGAAATTATTTTCATTGCTACTTTATAATTGTAATGTTGCTACTGTTATGAATCGTTTCCGAGGGTCTTAGGCGACCCCTGTGAAAGGGTCGCTCAACCCCGAAAGGGGTCGAGACCCACAGGTTGAGAACCACTGTTCTAGATGCAAGTGGAGAAAGGAAAGAGGATGACGGAGGCAAGGAGAAATTCCCGAGAGTTAAAAGAAGGGACAAAAGAGCAGAAGCATAAAAACCAAGAGAGAAGAGAGGGTTTGAGAAAGAGAAACCACCCAGGAAGCAAGCCACTTGCTCTGGGCATCTTGCCTAGTGCCGTGGTCGGCAAACGGTGGCTCTTGAGCCACATGCGGCTCTTGGGCCCCTGGAGTGGGGCTCTTCCACAAAACACCACAGCCTGGGCGAGTCTGTGTTGAAGGAGTGGTGTTAGAAGAAGCTTCAGTTTTAAAAAGTTGGCTCTCCAAAGAAATTTCAATCGTTGTTCTGTTGATATTTGGCTCTGATGACTGATGCGTTTGCTGACCACTGGCCTAGTGAGTTCTTATCTTTTTTCTTTCTTTTTTTTCTTTTTTTCTTCTTCTTTTTTTTAATATTTATATTTTATTGATTTTTTTTTTTTTTACAGAGAGGAAGGGAGAGGGATAGAAAGTAAGAAACATCGATGAGAGGGAGACATTGATCAGCTGCCTCCTGCACGCCCCCCACTGGGGATGTGCCCACCACCAAGGTATGTGCCCTTGACCGAAATCGAACCTGGGACCTTTCACAGTCCGCAGGCCGACGCTCTATCCACTGAGCCACACCGGTTTCGGCATCAGTTCTTTTCAACTCAACCCCATTAAAGGGGTTGTGATCCAACCCACCCCACGACATAAAGCATAATCCGATGCAGTCTGTCTATTTAGTGGCGATGGGATGTACCTAAGATGCAATTTACCATTTCCATGTTTTTAAGAGTATAACTCAGTGGCACTAAATACGTAACCGTGTTGGGCAACCATCGCCACTATCCATTTCTAGATCGTTTTCCTGGTCTGAAACAGAAATTCTGTACCCGTTCAGCAAGTAACAAAACTCTATTCCCATGCCTCCCTGCTCTGTGTATCATTTATTTTTTAAAATATATTTTATTGATTTTTTTTACAGAGAGGAAGGGAAAGGGATAGAAAGTTAGAAACATTAATGAGAGAGAAATATTGACCAGCTGCCTCCTGCACGCCCCCCACTGGGGATGTGCCCGCAACCAAGGTACATGCCCTTGACCGGAATCGAACCTGGGACCCTTCAGTCCGCAGGCCGATGCTCTATCCACCGAGCCAAACCGGTTTGGCTTGGTTCTCTCCCCAGGAACAACTGGACAGGCCGGGAGCCCCCACCCTACCAGCCTACGTTCTCCGATGGCTGGCAGCCTCCAGAACCTTCCCGCCAGGTAAGGGGAGCTGAGCACGGAGCCCCACTCCGAGCCCTGACCTCCGGCTCGTTTCTGCCTTCTCGGTCCAGGCCAGGGTCACGTGGCAACCGAGAACCCACGTGGAGGTGCCAGCCGGCAGGGGAGGGGAGTGAGGCAGTGTGTGGGAATGGCTCCGTGCCAGCTCCCTCCTCACTCTGCCCCCCCTCCCTGTGTCCCACCCCCACAGGCACCCTCAGGATACCAGGACCCCGCTTCCCTCCGGTGAGCCACCCGCCCGGGGTATAGTCGGGGCTGCAGGGTCACGGGGAGGGTGAGCAGGGGCTGGCCCTGTGGGCCTGTGGGGGCTGCATCTCAGCCAGACCCTCCTTGCACCGGCACGTCCCTCCCCTTGGGTGAGAACGCAGGGGTGTTTTTTACCTTTCCGCCTGCACCCCCTCTTCTAGAGCCTGCCTCTGGCTTCCCAGAGCGGTGGGGGGAAAGGGGCGAGAAGTCCCCCACCCTGAGTCCTCAGAGATCAGCTACATCCCAGACCCCGCTGCCGGCACCCGGCGCCCCCAAAGCCCCGCTAACACCGCCCCATCATTCCACCCTGGGGAAACCCAACCGCTGCGCCCAGGCTGGGTGGGAGACAGCTGGGGTTCTGGGGTGGGCCGGGGGCTCTGTTCCCAGGTCCGGCTCCAGCACCTTTGGGGGGTAGGGCGGTGTGTGTCAGGTCAGGGAGCACCTCCCACGTGGCTCCAGAGGAGACCCGCACCACGGCCCTCCGTGGGGGGACCCTCACCTGGTACCCTTCACCCCCAGGCCTGCCCAGCCCGCTCTGAGAATGCAAGTGATACAGGAGTTTAACGCCAGGAACCCCAAGGAGCTGACGGTGGCCCCTGGAGAAGTGCTGGAGGTGAGGCGGGCTGGCAGCCTGGGGTAGGGGTGCGGGGGGGGCCATTGGTGAGGGGGGTGGCCTAGAGAGCCCCGGGACCGTGGGGAGGGCTGGGGAGCAGAAAGCCTGGCGGGGGGAGGGGGCGAGGAGGAGGCTCCTGTAACTGCGGTGGGGGGGTCCCGGCAGGTCCTGGACCACAGCAAGCGGTGGTGGCTGGTGAAGGACCCGAGGGGAGAGAGCGGCTACATTCCCAGCAACATCCTGGAGCCCCTGCAGCCGGGGCACCCCAGGAACCAGAGCCCAGCCCTTCGGGTACCCCTGGGCCCCGCCAGCCTCACTCTGGGGGTTACCCCTGGGTTCAGCCAGCCTCACTCTGGGGTGCACCCCTGGGCTCCGCCAGCCTCACTCTGGGGGTTACCCCTGGGTTCAGCCAGCCTCACTCTGGGGTGCACCCCTGGGCTCCGCCAGCCTCACTCTGGGGGGTACCCCTGGGCCCCGCCAGCCTCACTCTGGGGGGTACCCCTGGGCCCCGCCAGCCTCAGTCTGGGGGATACCCCTGGGCTCCGCCAGCCTCACTCTGGGGCCGGAGCGGGTGGGACGGGGCCTCAGGACGGGGGTGGGGGGTCGGGGGGGGCCGTAAGCCGTCCTGGTGGATTTACTGTCATCACGGGCTCACATGGCCAAGCTCATCGGGAGCCTGGAGTGGGGCCCAGGCGAGGGGGGTGCTGGGGGCTCGGGGAGGAGCCGGCCTCTGACCCCCAGTGCCCCCCATTCTAGGCCCCGATGCTGCGACTGAGCTCCAGGCCCGAGGAGGTCCGAGCCTGGCTGCAGGCCGAGAACTTCGCCCCTGGGTGAGCGCCTCTCCCCGGGGTGCGTGGGGGGCCTTGGTGAAGGGTTCAGACAGGGAGCAAGGAGACCCAGAACCCCAGGACCCGCCTCCTGACCTACACGCTACCTACACAGTACTTACAGGGCACACTAGGGTCCCACAAACATGGTACATGACGGCCCCACACGTGTTGCCCTGTCACAGCAGAAGAGGGGCTGTGTTCCTGCCTAAGGGGGGAGCCCTTGCCGTGGGGAAGGCAGTAGGACAGGGGGGACACCCGAGGAGCCTCGCCTGCTACCCCCACCACCTTCCCCCACCGGCCCCCACCAGATCTCCTTCCCTGCGCGCCTCCCTCCAGACTAGGCGTCTGCAGTCGGTTTAAGCCAGTGGTTCTCAACCTTCCTGATGCCGCGACCCTTTAATACAGTTCCTCATGTGGTGGTGACCCCCAACCATAAAATTATTGCCACTTCATCACTGTAATTTTGCTACTGTTATGAATCATAATGTAAGTAAGTGTCTGTTTTCCGATGGTCTTAGGCGACCCCTGTGAAAGTGTCATTAGACCCCCAAGGGGGTCGCGACCCACAGGGTGAGAACCACTGGTTTAAGCCAAAATGCGTGCGTTACTCCTTCACCTCCACACAGCCTGTTCCATGAATTCTCCCGCGACCCCAGCCTCCGAGCCCCAACAGCCCCTCCCTCCCAGACTCCCCCAAATCCTCTGCCCACCCCGACGGCCTCTGTGTGTCCCCAGCACCGTCAACGCCCTCGGGGGCCTCTCGGGATCGCAGCTGCTTTACCTGAGCCCCGGGGAGCTGCAGGCGATGTGTCCGCAGGACGGCCCCCGGGTCGTGGCCCGGCTGGAGGCCATCAGAAGGATGCTGGGGGTGAGAACACCCTGGGGGCCCCGGTGGAAATGTTGGGGTGCTCCCTGGGTGACCGGGAGAGCCAGCCGGCCTGCCCTAGGGTGGGACTGAGGGTGGCGGGTCCTGGGCACGGGCTATTCCCCCAGGGACGTGACCTGCTGGGCTCAGGCAGGCCTGGAGGTCCAAGCAGCGTCGGCAGGAGCTCTGGGGGTGAGGGCGGGGGTGGGGGGGTGGGTCCCCTTGCCTGGCACCAGCCTCATCCCCATCCTTCTTTCCTCAGATAAGCCCATAGGCGACCATTCAGACATCTCCAAGGTCAAGGCCTTCTCACAGCCCGCCGGAGGATCTGATTCTCTGTAGCGCCCCCCGCCGTCCTCTTGCGGGCCCCCCGTGGGCAGCGAACCCCACACCCAGCTCCCGCGGCCAAGAGGGCGAGCAAGCCCGGTGTCTGAGCGGCCGGTGCCCGCTCGCGGCACGGGGAGCCCTCTCCAGCGACCACCTATTTATTGTGTCTGTCCGGGGCCCGGGGCACGCGTACCTCGCTCTGTCGGGACCCCACTTTAGTCCTCTCCTCCCCAATAAAAGCATCTTCAAGCCTGGCCTGCGCCTCCCTCCCAGCTTCTTCGGGGCCTGATGGGGGGTAGAGGCAGGAGGGGAGGGGGCAGCCAGGGCAGGACCCAGCAGCAGCCCTGCCTCCCTCACTGAACCAGGCTGCGTGGGAGTGGGGAGTCTCGGGCCCCCTAGAAGGAGGAGCCAGCCTTTGAGGGTTATGGCCCAGGCTCCGTCTACCCTCTTTCTTTCTTTCTTTCTTTCTTTCTTTCTTTTTTCTTTCTTTTCTTTTCTTTTTTATTATTTTTTAATATATTTTATTGATTTTTTTATAGAGAGGAAGGGAGAGAGATAGAAAGTCAGAAACATCGATGCGAGAGAGACACCAATCAGCCGCCTCCTGCACACCCCACTGTGGAGATGTGGCCGCAAGCAAGGCACATGCCCCCAACCGGAATCGAACCCGGGACCCCCCAGTCCGCAAGCCGACGCCCCATCCACTGAGCCAAACCGGTCTCGGCTCTTTTCTTTTTTAAAAAAAGGTTGGTTTTTTTTTTAATGGTTTTGTCTTAAATTTTTTTTTAATATTTTATTGATTTTTTTACAGAGAGGAAGAGAGAGGGGTAGAGAGTTAGAAACATCCATGAGAAAGAAACATCCATCAGCTGCCTCCTGCACACCCCTTACTGGGGATGTGCCCACCACCAAGGTACAAGCCCTGGACAGGAATCGAACCTGGGACCTTTCAGTCCGCAGGCTGACGCTCTATCAACTGAGCCACACCGGTTTCGGCCACTTGCCCTCTTTCTAAACAAACTCCCAAGGACTGCGCACATTTCTCCAGTACATCCCCAGGCGCCCCGCGGCGCCGAGGGCACGGCCCTCCCCGCAGGAACAGCGAGTGCCGGGCTGCGGACAGTGGGAGGCTTTGATCGGCCGCCCTGGCTGCTAATCTGCTGGGCAGCTTCCTCCTCTGAGACGCGTTCTGTCCCCTCCTGGTGGGTGCGCCGACCTTGAGCTTCCTCCCCAGCTGGTCTCTGCTGACAGGGCGTGGGGAACGCTGGGACTGGAAGTTCAAGGTCCACCAGCCGCCTGGCAAGGCCTCTCACGCGCTGGGCCCTGTGTTCTCCAAGGTTTCTGGAGAGTTTCGGCCCGAATGTGGCTTCTGGGACTTAGGGTACCTGGCCGTCTTTTTAAGCTCATGAATGTCCTGGACTCCCCTCCCCTGGCAGAGGCACGTCCACTGACTCCGTTTCCACAGAAGGCTCGATGTCCTGTGGATCAAGGGCCCCCTCGAGTTCTTTATTCTTTTCTCTTTTTGTTACTTCTCATCCCTGGATATTTTTTTTCCCATTGATTTTTATGATGGCGATTGAGTGGAAGGAAGGGGGAGAGACAGAGAGAGAGAGAAACATCGAGGTGAGAGAGACACATCAATTGGTTGCCTCCTGCACACGCCCCGACCGGGCCCGGGGATTGAGCCTGCAACCCAGGCGCGTGCCCTTGACGGAAATCGAACTCGGGACCTGCTTCAGTTCTCGGGCTGATGCTCCAACCACTGAGCCAACCCGGCTAGAGGCACCCTGGGGTTCTTAAGATGGTTCCGTTTAGGTGTCTCTTAGCTGCATTTGTCCAGGACCTGAACATGCCATGGCCCCCAGACCACCCAAGGTGTAGAGACGGTCTACAACAGTGGTTCTCAACCTTCCTAAGGCCACGACCCTTGCATACAGTTCCTCAGGTGGTGGTGACCCCCAACTATGAAATTTTGCTACTGTTATGCATCGTGATGTAAATATCTGCATTTTCCGCTGGTCTTAGGCGACCCCTGTGAAAGAGTCGTGCGACCCCCAAAGGGGTCACGACCCACAGGTTGAGAACCGCTGGCCTACGAGTTTCCAGCCTCAGAATATCACCTCCTCTCTCTTCCCTCACCAAAGAGAGAACAGGCGAGGCCCTCAGGGTCTGACTGTCAAGGGCAAAAGTTCACCCAGAAAGTGAATGTCTTGGGAATGGGGGAGGAGATCTGAACCCCTTGCCCTCTGGGCTTGGGGGACCTGGAGGCGCCCTAGAAAAAGGGAGACACACTCCAGGCCCAGGGAAAAAGTTTTTTTAGCCCTGAGCCCCCCAGATTTCCCAACAAAGACTGAGATCGGGTGAGGGGCTGCGCGGAGGTCCGGGTCAGCGGAACCAACTCGAGCTGTGCTGTTAGACCAACCTAGGCCGCCGCCCGGGAGAATGTGAGAGCTTGGGACGGCCACACGCCCAATTCCTCCCGGCCCCCTTTGCCCCTTCTGCGAAAGGGGCATCCAATGGACCTCGCCCAGTGGTGAAGCTTCACCCGTAGCAAGTGCCTGGCCTGTCACAGGCAGGGAGTGAACATGAGCCTAAAACGGCCTGCGACTGACGACTAACTGGCCGTTTGTGACCCTGGGAGGAGAGATCCAGCCATTACGAATGTCTCCGTCCCTACTTGTGGCCCCTTCTCTCTCTCTCTCTCTCTCTCTCTCTCTCTCTCTCTCTCTCTCTCTCCTTTTTTTAGGGAAATGCCCTTTTGAAAAAGTCCCAACTTTGCCTCAGCCCGACTAATGGAGAAATCAGATTTCCCCCACATCCAGGCAAGGCAGGAAAAGGGTTTTTTGTGTGTTTTTTTTTTGGGGGGGGGGGTTCCTCAGTGAACCCGGCTGGGGAGAGACCCTGGGGTCCAGGAACCTGGGAGTATATATATAGCTCGGGACTCCTGCCACCTCCCAACGTGCGCACGAGGCTGGGGTTCCCGGGTGATCAGAGCCACAGCCTGGCCCACCTTTCCCCTCCCCTTCCCTCCCCACCCACTCCCCCCTCCACCAGGTCAAAAATCTCTCTCTCTCCCGGGGTAACCAGAGCCCTCCCTGCGCGGGGCTGGGGGCACCCACCATTCACGGAGCGCAGAGTCCCCCACCCCAGGCCCCCAGCCCCCCTCCACCCCCCAGCACGCGCGCCCCGCGCCGGCCCCGCCCCCCGCCCCGCCCCGCCCCGCCCCGCCCCGCGCCTCGGGGACAGCAGGTGCCCAGCCCGCGCGCGTGGCCCCGGGGACACGTTAGGAGCGCGCCGGGCGGGGGGCGGGGCCAGGCTCTCGCGTCGGCCCCGCCCCCCGCGCCGGCCCCGCCCACCGCGCCGGGTATAAAGGGCCGCCCGGCCCGCGCTCGCCTCCCTCCCCGACGGCCCGGAGCCCGGAGCAGAGCCCGCCATGTCGTCGTCGAAGTCCATGGTTCTGGGGTACTGGGATATCCGCGGGGTGAGTGGCCGCTGGCGGCGGGGCGGGGCCCAGGGGCGGGGAGGCGGGGCGGGGAGGCGGGCGCGGAGGCGGCGGAGGCAGCGGGGCCCCGGCCAACGGCCCCCGCCCCCCGCATGGACCCCACTCTCACCCGGACCCCGGCCCCGCCGCGTCCCCGTCGAGTCCCCGTCGAGTCCCCGCTGCCGCCGCCCCTGGGCCCGGAGGGAGGCGGAGGCGGAGGCGGGGGCGGCGGCGGCTTAACGACTCGCGGGCGGGACGCGGGGGCTCGGCCGCGGCGGAGGAGGACGTTGGCGGGGGGGGGGGGGGGGGGGGGGGCGGGGGGCCCCCGCGGGCCCCCCCCCCCCCCCCCCGCAGCTGGCGCACGCCATCCGCCTGCTCCTGGAGTTCACCGGTACCTGCTACGAGGAGAAACGCTACATCTGCGGGGGAGGTAAGGCTGGGCCCGACGGGGGTCTCCCCCCCCCCCCCCCCCTCCTCCCCCCCCCCCCGTCCTCCTCCCCTGGAGCTGGGTCCTCCCTGGGCCCAGCCCCGTCCTAAGTCTTCACCAACGGCCCCGATCTCCCCACTGCCCTGGGGGGTTGGGGGCAGGGGGGCAGGGGGCAGGGATGAAGGAGGTTGGGGTCCCCCTCCATTCATTCATTCATTCTCTTATTCTCTCTCTCTCTCTTGCAGCCCCTGACTTTGACAAAAGCCAATGGCTGGACGTGAAATTCAAGCTGGACCTGGACTTTCCAAACGTAGGTGGCTGCGGAGAGACGGGGAGCCAGAGGGGAGGCGGGCGGTCCCCCCTGGACCCTCACTCCTTCCCTCTGTGGCCTGGGTCGGGGCGCGGGGGGCGGGGGGAGGGGAATCTGCAACGGGGCAATGGCTGGACGTGAAATTCAAGCTGGA
>JAAGEH010000027.1:6430689-6449195 GCA_011751065.1 Lasiurus cinereus
TGAACCTGGGACCCTTTGGTCCACAGGCCGATGCTCTATCCACTGAGTCAAACCAGCCAGGGCTGCCCCCCCCCTCACTGTCTTTAATCCGATTTTGGAAGAGAGGAGGGGAGAGAAACATGGGTGGGGGAGGGAACCACTGGCTGCCTCCTGCGCGCCCCCCGGCGGCCAGGCGGGGGAGGGCAGCGGGCTCCGGTCCGCACAGCAGGGGAAGGGCCTCCAGGGCGATGCCAGCGACCAGGCCTCGAAGGACTAGGGAACACGGGGCAGGGGGGGGGGCCACCTGGCTGCACCGCGCATGTCCTGAGACCTGGCTAAAGCCGGAAGTGAGGCCCCAGGGCCCTCTTCTCCAGCCGGAACCTGCTTCAGCCCCGAAGGATATAAACACGCTCCAGGCCTGCAAAGGGCTCAGTTGCTCTTCAGGCTCCAGACCAGCTGCAGCCCCCCTGCAGGGTGGCCTCACCCCACAGAAGAGGAAAAGGACTCTGGGAGAGGGAGGACCTGAGATGAGATTCCCCAGGAAAAGACAGGACGGGAGGAGCCAGTGGACAAGGCAGACATAATCGCTTAAGTTCTGATGGGGAGCGTGGGCTCTGGGTGCAGTGGGTGAGGGGCAGCACAGGCGCCGTTGGAGCTGCATGCTTTTTTGGGGAAAAGCATGGCGCTGGCTGAGAGGCAGCTGGAGGGGCTGAGACCACGGGTAGAGAGGGCGGTGAGGAGGGCGCTGGGTGTCTCAGAGCCCACCGTGGTCAGGGCGGCCCTGCACTGCGTGGGGAAGGGCGTGGACAAGAAGGAAGCAGCCGGCCTTCTGCAACCCCTTCTGGGCGATTCCACTCCCCGATTCGTGGACAGACTGTTTGAGGCTGTAGAGGAAGGACGAAGCCCTCGGCATCGCAAGTCTGGCCGGCACAGGAGCAGAAAACGAGAGCGAAAGGAATGGTCTGAGACCTCCAAGGCCTCATCAGGGGGAAAGAAGCGACGGAGACCCCGTTTGGAGGAGGAGGAGGAGGGAGCAGAGGAGCCAGAAGTGGTCCCTGGGCCTCCTGCAGAGCACCCCGGCCTGCTGACGAAGCTCCGGACCCGACAGAGGATGGAGGCGGCACCTCGACACGTGGAGGAGAGGAAAAGACAACTGGGCCTCGTCAGCCCCCCGACACCTCAGCCACAGACGCCTCCTTCCTGCCAGCCAGAGCCCCTTCCCGTTGGCCACGCCGTTCGGCCCTCCCAGCCCGCCACGTGCATGAATGATGCCATCGAGAAGGTAAGCAAAGCAGCTGAACCTGAAGCCCGTACCCCAGCGCAGCAGGCTCTGAAGCCAGGCCTCCTTGGCAGTGCCAACCTGCCCAAGTACCTGCCCGCCCTGCAGGGCTGTCGGCGGGTGGAGGAGTTCCAGTGCCTGAACAGCATCGCGGAGGGGGCCTACGGCCGGGTGTACAGAGCCAAGGACAAGAAGACGCAGGAGATTGTGGCTCTGAAGCGGCTGAAAATGGGGAAGGCGATCGAGAAGGGGGAGGGCTTTCCCATCACCTCGCTGAGGGAGATCCACACCGTCCTCCAAGCGCAGCACCCCAACATCGTGACCATCAGGGAGATCGTCGTGGGCAGCACCATGGACAGGGTTTACCTTGTGATGAACTACGTGGAGCACGACCTCAAGAGCCTCCTGGAGGCCAGGAAGCAGCCCTTCCTGCCGGGGGAGGTGAGGACGCTGCTGAGCCAGCTGCTGTGCGCAGTGAGGCACCTGCACGACAACTGGATCCTGCACCGCGACCTCAAGCCCTCCAACCTGCTGCTGAGCCCCGCCGGCGTCCTCCAGGTGTGCGACTTCGGGCTGGCCCGGGAGTACGGGTCCCCTCTGAAGGCCTACACCCCCATCGTTGCGACTTTGTGGTACCGCGCCCCGGAGCTGCTGCTGGGGGCCAAGGAGTACGCCACGGCCGTGGACATGTGGTCTGTGGGCTGCATCTTCGGGGAGCTGCTGACGCAGAAGCCCCTGTTCCCCGGGAGGTCGGAGCTGGATCAGATCCACACAGTGTTTCGGGCCCTGGGGACGCCCGGGGAGGAGATCTGGCCCGGCTACCAGGAGCTGCCTGCCGTGAAGAAGATGGCCCTCCCCCAGTTCCCCTACAACAGCCTGCGTAAGCGCTTTGGGGTGCTGCTCTCCGACCAGGGCTTCGACCTCATGAACAAGTTCCTGACCTACTTTCCTGGGCGGAGGATCAGCGCAGAGGACGCTCTCAAGCACGAGTATTTCCGCGAGACTCCCCTCCCCATCGACCCCTCCGTGTTCCCCACCTGGCCCGCCAAGAGTGAACAGCAAAGGGGGAGGCGTGGCACCAGCCCCAGACCCCCCGAGGGAGGCCTCGGCCACCGCCAGCGGGGTGACCATGACCTGAAGGACCCTGGCTTCCACCTCACCACCCCCAACCAGGGGGCCTCGGCCACAGGCCCAGGCTTCAGCCTCAAGTTCTGAGGTGCAGAGTGGACCCCAGAAACAGCGGGACCAGGGCCAGGAGAGGAGGCAGCCTGTGGGTCAGATCCGGTTCTGCCCGGATTACAGGCTGCCTCAGCCTGGGCTGCGGTGATGGGGACTCGTTTTCTACATTTTGATACTATTTTGTCTGGGCTTGTAAATTTGTAGAATTAAATCTTATTTCCTTGTGGAAAACAATAATGAAAATAAATAATCCAGAGCAAGAGGTGAAATGAACGTGTGTGTGTGTGATTGAATTTCAAGGGAACGGGCTCTGCTGTGTGGCCCCACGCGGAGACAGAGGGCCAAGCAGAGGCCGTTGGAAGGGCGAGTCTCCATGGTGGGGAGGGATGGAAATGTGTCCACAGGACCACACATGTGTTGTGTGTCGAGGTAGACATCTGTGGACATGACACTTGGTCTGTGTTTTATCTTCTGCGGAATAACGTTTCAAAGTTTGTTTCGAATGGAATGAGCCATGGGAAGTTGGTCTTCCTCACAGGACTCTGCTTTATCCGGGGGCTCTTAGGTCTACCCCACGGCGGCCAGGTCTGCTAGAGGAGCATGACCATCGGCAATTACACAAGGAATTGGAATCCATCAGGACCCGCCCCTCCTGTTCTCTGCCTCCAAGACCTGAGTCACCAGGTGGCAGCCGGCAGGTGTCTCTGTGTCTGTCCATCAGGCTGCAGGAGTTAGACAGCGTCTAACAAAGTGAGGTGCCAACCAACCTGAAAGTATGGCCACCAGGGGGACAGAGACAAGAGCCAATCCAGAGACTGGCTGATGTCAATCAAATAAGAGTCTTTATTTCCCAACCTCTCTTCTGAGTCCTCTCTCCAAAGAGGGCGCCCCATGAGCTTCCCAAGTGAATGCAAGACAGTTCCTCTGCCAGTCTGTGCACGATTATTGCTCCCTCCTGCACAGAGCACACCTCCTTTCCCTTTGCCACTCCCCTCCCTTAGCTTCTTCTATCAGACGAATTGGGGGTCATTGACATTATGCTTTTAGCCCAATAGAAAAGATGCTTTTGGAATCACTAATCTTGTTGAACATCCAGCCCAGCTCAATCCTCCAGTCCACAATGACACACCAGTTCCTCTGGGAGTGTATCTTACCAAGAAGGAACCGAAGAAACTTCTAAGGCAAACCAGGAGGGAAGCACAGAAAGAGCTCCGAGAGAAAGCCAGGCTGAGCCTGATGCCTCCTCCGGAACCCAGAGTGAGAGTTTCCAATTTGATGTGAGTATTAGGAACAGAAACTGTTCAAGACCCCACGAAGGTAGAAGCCCGGGTCAGAGCTCAGATGGCAAAGAGACAGAAAGCCCATGAAGAGGCCAACACTGCCCAGTAACTTACAGCCGAACAGAGAAAGGCCAAGAAAATTAAAAAGCTGAAAGAAGACATTTCCCAGGGGGTACACATATCCGTATATAGAGTTCAAAATGTGAGCCACCCAGCCAAGAAGTTCAAGGTGGAGGCCAATGCTGGGCAACTGTCCCTGACAGGGGTGGTGGTGCTGCACCAGGGTGTCAGTGTGGTGGTCGTGGAAGGGGGCCCCAAGTCCCAGGAGAAATTTCAGCGTCTGATGCTGCATCGGATCAAGTGGGATGATCGGACACCTAACATAAGGGGAGATGAGGAGGAGGCATCCGATGAGGAAGCTGTGAAGAAGACCAACAAATGTGTGCTGGTCTGGGAGGGCACCGCTAAAGCCCGGAGCTTCGGGGCCATGGAGTTCACACAGTGCCCTACAGAGAGCATGGCTCGGGAGCATTTCCAAAAGCATGGGGCCGAGCACTACTGGGACCTCGCGCTGAGGGAATCTGTGTGGGAGTCCACTGCCTGAGCCTCCTGCCAGCCCAGCCTCCCCCTGCTGGAAACCCATCATTGTCTCACTAATAGTGTGGACAAGGAACCCTGGAAGGCTGGTCAACCTGGAAGCTCTGAAAGGTCAAAGCCAGCCACCCCCTGTCTCCTGGAGACAATGAACTTCCCCATCAAATAATCATGTTAATCCTTACTGATAAGATAATCTGTCTGTTACTAGAATTGCCTGCTTCAGGGCAAAGGGTGTATCCCAAACTTGAATAAAAGGGATGGCAAGGCCAAAAGAAGGGGGTAGTCTTTCCACTAGACGTGGGCTCCCACCTGCCCCCCCTCCCAATATCTCCAAATTCATACTTTTGTAGTCTCTTTTCATTTGTGTGGGGCCTCCTCCACATCCGGAACCCTGATCGGAAACCCTGAACCACAGGGGTCGGGAAAGGGGTTCCCACCTCTGGCGCCTGACCGTGGGAGGACTGGAGAAAGAAGGTATTTTTCACCTCAAAGTAAAGGAGGGAAAATTCACCCAGGAAAAGGTGAGGGAAGTTCAACGCAAACAAAGCCCAGGGACTAACTGCAGAGTCACGATCGGTAAGAAGGGTGGGAACGTGTTTTTCAGCCAGGCTAATGGGGAAGAATTAGGTTATAAATATAAAGTAAACTTTGTGATAGACTTTTTGTTTGCATGCTTAAACAATGTGGTTTCTTGTTCAAATTAAAATCTTAGTTTGTATTTGGGATTTGAAATCTGTAATGAGTGAAACGCCACTGTTGAAACCACCTCTGGTGGGGAGAAATTCAAAGGTGGCAGGAGAGGGCAAGGCTATCTGCTCTCCTGCAATGAGATTACTCAATGCTTTGTTTAAAAATTATAGAAGAACTCGCAGGGAAATGCACATCTTGGCCAAATTGAGTGCTAGTTATTATTTCAGAAAGCGAAAAAGAAAATATTTGACTTGCCAGCTTTAAAAGTTCAAGATTCAAATTAAATTGGGAGAAAATAACATTTCTCTAATAATTAGGAATTCAAAATATATTGTTTATTGGTCTGATTAAAAGAGGATTAATTCTGTGATGCCCACCAAAATTTTTCTATGCAAAAACTAGTTTATAATATAATTGATATCTTAAGATAATTATAAAAAAGTATTATAATCTTTAAATCATATGAATATATATATTTGATGGTTTTTCCATGTTAAAATCTTAAGGCTCTAACAGAGATGATTCTTGGAAAGCTCCATGGGTCCGGAGTAATACAAGATATTTGTTCTCGCCTTGACTGGTTTGGCTCAGTGGATAGAACGTCGGCCTGAGGACTGAAGGGTCCCGGGTTTGATTCCGGTCAAGGGCATGTACCTTGGTTGCAGGCACCTCCCCAGTAGGGGGTGTGCAGGAACCAGCTTACCTGTGTTTCTGGCTCTCTATCCCTTTCCCTTCCTCTCTGTGAAAAATCAATAAAATATATATTTTTTAAAAAGATATTTGTTCTCTCTTCTTAAAGAAAATCATTTTAAATTTAACCGATTAATACCTTGAAATTGCATGGAAAACTTTATCAAATAAGAATTAAATGTTATGAAGGTTTTGGCCTCTAAGAAGGGCAAAATGAAGTAACTATTTCTTAAAATTCCAAGAGCAGATTTTAAAATGACAAAAAGCCCATAGCTGCCTGTATTCCTAATTAAGTTAGAGGCGAGGCAACATTTGTGGCTTGTGAATCAAATGTAAACATTTACTAAGTTTGCATTGCTTTTTAAATGAAGATTCCTACTTTAATTAATAAAGGTTTTCAGCTAAGTATAAAGCCAAAGTCTTTGTAAGCAATTTGATGAAGTATTCTAATAAAGTAACTAAGACCTTGTCTATACAAAAAGAAATTGACAGCCCATTTGAAATTGAATTGCCATGGCCTAGAACAAAGAATATCCTTTGTTTTACATGATATTATTCTACAATGTCATTATAATTTTTGATATTTTACAACGGTATATTGTACAATTATCGCAAACAAACTTACAATCTAATTCTTTGAATGTTTGGCAGCAATTTTAAAAAGAACATGACAGGAATGAAGGCAGTGGGAAGGCACTTGAGCAATCTATATTGACCCTTCTTGCCCTTTTTTGCCAAGAGGGACCCTCCCACAGCTGTTGCCTGAGCTTTCTGTTCATGCTGAGGGTGAAGCCTCGTGGTGGCTGGTACCATGGATCGGTCTCTCGCCCAGTGGTGTGAGCTGGGCCCTCCCTGGAGAAGAAACCTGGGTTCCCCGAGATATGTGATCAGTGCTGGGACCCCTGCCAGCAGGCGAGGGGATCCCAAGGCAGGTACTGGGCGTGGAAGCCACAAGGGCATCGGCTACCAAGGAGACGGAACTGAACCTCACATCACGCTGCTTGGCCCCGGAGGATGGCTGGTTAGCCAGAGATGGGTGAGATTCCTCAGGGAAGGAACAACCTAAGACAGATACAGAGGGGCCATCTGGAGAGAACTTGAGGATCAACAGAGGTGGAGCACAGACCCTCATACCCCCCCAACATTGCAGAGGCTTGAACCCTTGCCCTTTCTGAGGGAGGTCTCCTGCCCCATGGCTGTTTCACTTCCCACGCCCAGCTCAGATCCGGACCCAGGTAACCTTGGCTGACAGCTGGCCTGTATCTAAATCCAGCCTAACACCAGGAATGCTCAGGGCCTACTCAACAATGCAAATAATCCTTCCCACGAATATTTACAGGGTCAAACTAAGATTGTTGTGAAAATAATAAATTTGACAATAAAATAGTAGTCAAGTTTTCATATTACTTTAAGTTGGCTAATAAGTGAATATTCAAGAAAATTTAATTGTACTGGAAAAAAGTTTTCCTAAAATATTAACTAAAATTTCTATTGGTAGTTCCTCGCATGGTAAAATTGCTTAACATGCAATAAACCTAAAGGAGTCATATTTTTGTGCAAAACAATTAAATGTTAAAGTTATCAAGACTGCATTATAAAAATGTTCCAAAAGTCTCCTAATAATTAAATTTAAAAAGGGGGGGAGGATAATGGAGTGATATTATGTAAGGAAAAATACCCTGTAAGCAGATTACATAGAAAATATTGTTTTTACTTTGAAAATTAATTTTCATTTGCAATGCTAACAGCAAAACACCCATGAAAAACATACATAGTATCAAAATAAGCCAAAGGAAAATCATTTGGGCAAAAATAAAAAAGGATCCCAAGTCAAATTTATAGAAAAAAATCCTTTACTAAACTTCTGGTCGAGAATATGTGTGTATATTTTCAGAAAACAACTCCAAGACCATGTGGATTCCTACAATAGAGAGGAACTGACAGGTCTGCTCCAACCATGAAGACGAGAGGAGAAACGGTCCAGAGATGGACGATGCTGACGACACCTTGCCATCCTAGCAGTCAGCAGTTGTGCGTGGATGTAAGTTGCCCAGGACCAAACCAGAGAGGGTCGGACCTACATCGCCCCCATTTGTCCACCATCCAGAACTGAAATATCATTGCTGACATGTACACTCAAAAAACTGTTGGACATTGAAACTAGGACTCAAAGGACTGTTGACTGAGAAAGAAACTCACTACAGACTTATTCATTTACCTCTCAGCATAGCCATTGTTGCTTATCTCATTTTTTGTTCTTATATGTTTATTTCTAGTCTGCAGATGCAAGATTTTTTAGAGCAAAGAAAGGGGGGAGATGCCGGAAACCAATAATTGTCTCATTAATAGAAAGTGTGGATAAGGAACCCGGAAGGCTGATCAACCTTGAAGCTCTGAAAGGTCAAAGCCAGCCACCCCCTATCTCATGGAGACAATGAACTTCCCCACCAAATAACCATGTAAATCCTCACTGACAAGATAATCTACTTGTTACTGGAATTGCCTGCTTCAGGGCAAAGGGTGTATCCCAAACCAGAATAAAAGGGATGGCAAGGCCAAAGGAAGGGGGTAGTCTTTCCACTAGAGGAAGGCTCCCGCCTGGCCCCCCAATATTGCCAAATTCATACTTGTCTAGTCTCTCTTTTCATTTGCATGTGGCCTCCTCCAGAACCCGAACCCTGAACGGGAGCCCTGAACCTCGTGGGACATGAAAAGGGTTCCCACACAGAGCAAGTGATGAAATGAGTGCGTATAATTGAATTTCAAGGAACAGGCTCTTCTGTGTGGCCCCATGCAGAGACAGAGGGCCAAACACAGGCCGTTGGAAGGGAGAGTTCCCAGGGAGCAGAGGGATGGAAATTCGTCCACAGGACCACACGTGTGTTGTGTGTGGAGGTAGATGTCAGAGGACATGAGAATAGGTTGGTATTTTATCTGCGGGATAAAGATTTCAAAGTGTGTTTAAACCAGGATGAGGCAGGGGAGGTGGGCCTTTTGGACAGGCCTCTGCTTTATCGGGAGGCTGTTGGGGCTACCCCACGAGTGGGAGCAGCCGGGTCTGCTAGAGGAGGAATATGGCTATCGGCATTTACACAAGGAATTGGGACCCATCAGGACCCGCCCCTCCTGTTCTCTGCTTCCAAGACCTGAGTCACCAGGTGGCAGCCGGCAGGTGTCTCTGTGTCTGTCCTCAGGAAAGGGCTGTCCATCAGGCTGCAGAGTTAGACAGCGTCTAACAAAGCAAGGTGCCAGTCAACCTGATGTGTGCTCACCAGAGGGACGGAGACAAGAGCCAATCCAGAGGCTGGCTGATGTCAATCAAATAAGAGTCTTATTTCCCCAACATCTCTTCTTTTTTTTTTAATATATTTTATTAATTTTTTACACAGAGGATGAAGGAGGGATAGAGAGAAATATTGATTAGAGAGAAACATCCATCAGCTGCCTCCTGCACACCTCCTACTGGCGATGTGTCCGCAACCAAAGTACATGCCCTTGATCGGAATCGAACCTAGGACCTTTCAGTCCACAGGCTGACGCTCTATCCACTGAGCCCAACCAGTTTCCGCCCAACCTCTCTTCTGAGTTCTTTCTCCAAAGGAGGGCACCCCATGAGCTTCCCAAGTAAATGCAAGACAGTTCCTCTGCCAGTCTGCACGCATATGGCTTCCTCCTGTAGCAAAGAGCGCACCTCCTATCCCTTTTCCACTCCCCTTCCCTTAGCTGCTTCTATCAGACAAATTAGGGTTCATGGACATTATGCTTTTAGCCTGTTTTTTTTCAAAATCTGCCCCAATGTTCCCCAGAGGGAGCAGGCAGTTCAGAAGCCAAAGCCTTAGGGCTCCTATGAAGCCTGAATTTCCCGAGCCCAGATGTCCACCTTCAGGTCTGTCCTCACAGGAGAAGTCAGGGGGGTCTTTAGGCGTCTTTATTCCTCAGCTATGCCTGTATTCAGCAGAAGGTAATCCTCCCTAATTCCCCTAAATTCACCTGCGCTGCCTCCATTCCCATGGCTCAGGCACAGGCCTGAGGCTCTGAATTTCTGAATTGCACATCGGGGTGCTGCACTTTGGCCTTAAAGGAGCAGGCCCTGGGAATTGGGTTTCTGGTGAGGGTCAGGGTTTCAGAGGCAGCAGTGGGGAGGCACTGGCACCCCATGCCAGGTGTCAGGTGTCAGGGGGAGGACCACTGGTGGGTATCTGACCCCAACAAGCAGGGAGGCCCGCCTCCTGGCTGCCCAGCCTCCCTGCCCAGCCCCCTGCCTCCCAGGGATTCTGCTTGGCCTGTTTCAGCAACAAGGAAGTAATAGATACTCCCCAGGGGAGCAGCCTGAGAATAAGATCTGATCTTGAATACCTCAGCCTCTGTCCCACATGCTTAAACCACTGGCTTCACCCCAAGGTCCCCTCTGACCTGGGTTTCACTTTCATACCCCTCCTCTGGGTGCGGGAGGGGCTGCAGTTGGCCACCTAAACGCATTCTGTGGAAACGTTAGGTCTAGCCCTGTGTGCAGGGAGAGCCACACGTGGGAACCTCACAAACAGATTGTGAACGACTTTGCACTTATGCATCTCTGGCCTCACTTCTCACTTGCAAAAGGGACATGGTCTCCAGGGGTTCTTCCCTAGTTTTCTTCCCCGGCTCGTGACACAGCTCCCACCAGAGACAGGAACACCCTGCGAGACACAGGAGCCCCAGAAGGAAGGAAGGAAGGGGCCTCGTCCCGTGTAACTTCAGGGACCAGGGCTGCCCACCAGCCTTTGTTGCCTGGAGACCAGGAGACCTCAGTTCTTTTTTTAAACCCTCACCTGAGGACATTTTTCCCATTAATTTTCAGAGAGAGCAGAAGGGAGGGGGAGACACAGAGAACTATTGAAATAAGAGAGACACATCCATTGGTTGCCTTTAGCACGACCCAACCAGGGTCAGGGGTCAAGCCTGCCACCAATGTCCAAGCCTTTGACAGGACTTGGACCTGGGACTCTTCAGTCCATGGGCCTACACTCTAGCCTCTGAGCCAAGCTGGCTGAGATGGGGGCGAGTTCTTGTCTTTTTTCTTTTTCTTTTCTTTTTTTTTTTTTTTTTACATTTTTACTGCTTTCAGAGAGGAAGGGAGAGAGAGGTAGAAACCTCAACGATAAGAGAAAAAGAGAATCATTAATTGGCTGCCTCCTTACTGAGATTCAAGCCCACCACCCCAGTCATGTGCCTTTTGAGTGGACTCCAACCCAGAAGCCTTCATCCGCAGGCCCACACGCTATGTCTGAGCCAAACCGGGGGGGGGGGGGGTCTTTTGGAGGGGGGGATTCCATCAAGAGACAGGGCGCAGGGAAGGAAGAATTTGTACTTAGGACAGTGACAGAGGAAGGGCTGAGAAGCAGCAACAGGAGAGCCCAGGTGGGGCCGCTGTGGCTCACGGGAAAGGCAGAGAAAAGGGGGCCTTGGAGACAAGCCCCGGGGGTTTGCCCAGGACCAGCTGCTGCTGCCCGGGTTGCAGGTCTCCTGAGAGGTGAGGGGATATGCGACTTAGGAGGAAAAGCAGGGCGAACTTCTTGGAGGGAGAGTGGGCGCTGGGCTGCTCATCCTGAGCGTATTTATCCCTTTCCTGCAGGTGGAAACCCTAGGGGAGGCCTCGGGGCGGGTCTGGGGGAGATTCAGCCGCTTTGCAGCTGTGCTCTCTCGGGGTCCTGGTCTCTGATTGGCCGGGGCCAGGGCAGGGCCATTAGTCAATGCAGCTGGGCCTGAAGCAGCCGTGTGCTGGGTGTTGCTGCTTTTCTGGAGCTGAAATGCACCTGGGGCCACGATGCTACCCCCTAGGGAGCAAGAAGTCGGGGTGTCCCAGCGGGAGTCAGGGGGAGCAGGGGGAGGAAAGGTCACCCACCCTCGGACCCTGTGCCCTGGAACGTGAGAGAAGAAGACCCTTCATTTTCTCGACGCTGCTGCCTTGAGCTCTCCACCAGCGCTGCCTTTCTCCGCTCCAGTGGCTCTCAACCTTTCTAAGGCCGTGACCCCCGCAATCCAGTTCCTCGTGTTGCGGTGACCCCAAACCAAAAAATAAATTTTGGTGGCTACGTCAAAACTGTAATTTTGCTACAGTTATGATTCGGAATGTAAATACCTGATATGCATTATGTATTTTCCGATGGCTTTCGGTGACCCCTGTGTTTTGGTTGTTCGACCCACCCCCCCCCGCCGGGGTCGCGACCCACAGGTTGAGAATCGCTGCTTTGCTAGGAGAGTGACAGCGTGGGATGCTAGGCAAGGGAGTTTGTCATTGGCACAGGAGGCGACAGATCCAGGCGGGGGCACCAGGGCCACCTCCTCAGCGTGGCTTGTGTTCCCACTCCAGGAGGGGGCATACACAATGAACGACATCTGAGCACCGTCACGAGGCATCAGAGAACCCCAAGTCTTGAGACCTCTGCCGGATGGAGCCACAACCCCATCATCACCTTGCGGTGGCCTCAGGTTTGGGGTTGACGTGAGCAGAGCAGGGACGATGGACCAGGGACAAGTCACCAGGGGGGACAGCCCTCATGCCCAGCCACAAACCACTGTGGGGGGGGACCTCGCCCCCAGGACGACCTTTGCGCCCCTACCACATGGCTGGTCATGGGGTTTCGACCTCTGACCTTTCCCGAGAGATCACCGCTAGACCTCGGTTATATTTCAGCTGCAGCCCCGGAAAAGCAGTGAAATCACACCAGGGAGCCCAGGCTGGACCAGGGGGCTGAATTGGATAGGGACCCCCTGCCAGGGCGTGGGGACCACCCACCAGTGGAGACTGAGGCCTGAGAGCACCCCCTGGGGAGCTGCGGGGTCTTCTCCTGAGATCTTTCCCACCCTAAACCTGAGGACAGGACCCCGAACCGAACCGTCTCCCAGAGCACCCCGCCCCTCCCCGCCTTCCTCCAGGGAAGTCACCTGTACCTTCCCCCCTTCCACACCCCAAGGGCCTCCCTTGTTTCTCAGCCCGTTTCTCTATGAAATACAGCGGCACCTCGAGATACCCGTGCCCTAACATACGAGATTTTTGAGATACGAGCCGTCGAGCGAGCGATTTTTGCTTTGAAATACGAGCAACAGTTGAGATAGGAGTCATCGCGCGGATCGGCCGGCTGCACACGACCCACCAGTTTACCGCGACTCGAGCGTCTCATAGTTTCCCACGCCTCAAGGTTACGGAACGAATTAAACTCATATCTCGAGGTACCACTGTACTGTTTCCACCTCTGTGAGTTCACAAACCAACATTCTCTTGGAGTTGGAGTCTTGGTTCTGAGTGACTTCCTAGCCAGAACTCAGGTACGAAGGTGGCTGCACCCAGGTCTGGTCTGACACCTCCCTCCCCACACCCCATCGCACCCCCACCCCACGGTCTAAGGCCTGGTGCCATGCCCACCGCCACACACACACACACACACACACACCCAGTGTGAAGTCCATACATTCTGCTATTTCTGCCCCACACTTGTAAATACTTCGCTTTGATCATTTTGACCACAAGGTTTAGCAAATTGTTTTCCTTTGTGACTGTGTTCTTCCTTACCACATCTTCCCTCTTGTTTTTGTTTTTTTTTTAAGATTTTAAATTTGATTTCTAGAGAGGATGGGAGAGGGAGAGAGGGAAACTTGGAGTTGCTGCCTCTTGCACGCCCCGCCTAAGGATGGAGCCTGCACCCTGGGCACGTGCCCTGACCAGGCACGCACCTGCGACCCTAGCACATGGCTGGTCGGGACCCGCTCCCTCTGTGGAGGACTGAGTTCTTCTGTCCTTCGTGCTGTTACATTTCAGGGCTCATATCTAGGCTTTAATATACCAATGCTTTTTCAGCTGCACTTCCCGATCGGGAGTGGGCAAGCAGGCCATGCGCCTCTGTCAGGGCTCTGGCGGCTTTGGCACCACGTGATGAGGAATTGACAGGAGCCAGAAAGCCGAGCACACTTCCTGTCCAGCCTCTCCGGAGCACGTGGGCCAGCCCCCTGCTCTGGACCTACCTCTGCTTTCCTGGATTTAACAGTTTCATTCTCTCTGCTTATCTTTTCTCCTCGAGTCCCTCCGATTTTCCATTTCTTTCTCTTTCTCACCCGCACCCCTCCCTGCTTAGGTTAAAGTTTAACAAGCTTGTGGCTTAACCTGTATCTCACCCACTGGGTTAACGTCGGTTAGCTTTGCTGAGCTTTTCTCTCCCCAGCTTTATCTCTTTGAGTTAATCACTGATTTCTCCCTGACCTGCCAGGTGACCCCCATGGGTCCCTGTGTGTTTACTCACTGCAAGGAGTGCAGCTGCAGGCAGGGGTCCCCCGACGGAACCCCAACAGGACTCTTCTGGCTCCTCCGTTCCCAGTTGTCTCCAGGCTGAGCCTTCATGAGGCCCCACTCCACGGTGGAGGGGGGGCAGACCCCACAGCGGCCCCCTAAGCTCTAGGCCTCCGCAGGTGTCCTAACGGCAATGCCCGTACCTCCTCCCGAGCACGCAGACCTGCAGGCCTCTGGCCCAGCACCTGGGGCCCAGGTCAGAGGTCAAGTTACCCAGAGAGCAGCTGCAGCAGGAAGCGCTTGGGCCCCTGCCCCCAGGCCCGCACACGTGAAGCCCCCTGTTCACGTGGCGCCTCGGGGGCTGAGACGGCCCGCACCCCGAGCTCTCCTCCCAGGAATGGTCGCAGGGGGAGCCGGGGTCTTATTAGACATCGTTCGCATGTCCCCATTCCGTCGAGTGTGTGTGCTCAATGTCCAGGTAATAAGCCCCATCTGACATGGATTCGGCCGAGACCGGTTTGGCTCAGTGGAGAGAGCGTCGGCCTGCGGACTGAAGGGTCCCAGGTTCGATTCCGGTCGGGGGGCATGTACCTTGCTGGGGGGCACATCCCCAGTGGGGGGCGTGCAGGAGGCGGCTGATCGATGTCTCTCTCTCATCGATGTTTCTGACTTTCTATCCCTCTCCCTTCCTCTCGGTGAAAAATCAATAAAATATATTAAAATATATATATTACACTTACTAAACTCTAAAAAAAAAAGACATGGGTTCACTCCTCAATGAATTTATGATCGAGTTGGAGAGCAAGAGAAACCACCATTACAATGCCGTGGGGTGCGTTTTCTTAGATGTGATAAGAGCACGGAGGACGGGTACAGGGCAGGGGACACTTCCGGGAAAGGTAGGCCACGAGGATCCCACGCCAGCAGCGAACAGCTCAACCCCCTTCCTCAGCCCAGGGCCACCACCCCCCCAAACCATAACCCAGAGTCCTGCAGGCTTACAGCAGGCATCCCACCGAGGCAGACATAACAGAGGCCGCAGGCCCAGGGTCCCTCTCTTCTTAGAGACCCCCCAGGCTCAGGCACATGGACCACGAAGTCACAAATGAACAAGAACCCTGACAACCCTATCTGCTCTCACCCCCCACATACATCCTACAACCCAGCCATTGCAGACAGCCAAGGGGAAATGGACACCCCCAAACATCCGCTCAGGCAGTTCTGAGTCCCGTGGCCAGGAGGGAATGACAGGACAAGGAGGGGTGACCAGGCTTTGCTGGGGTTCAGGCAGGCAGGGAGGGGGCCACACAGTGGGGAGCAGAGAGGCTCAATGGGCATGTGTGTGGGGGGGAGGGGGGCCGGGGGGGGGGGAGGAGGACAAGAGCAGAGAGAAGGCAGACGCTCAGCTGTTCTCCAGGGCCCGGGCCCCTCGCTCCAGTGGGCCGCCCTCTCAGGCACTACTTGTTGCCCCACAGGGCGGCCTTGGAGTACACGGGGGTGGGGCGGAAGCGGCTGGACTTCATGTAGGCGGAGATCTTCTTCAGGCCCTGGGGGAGGGAGGGGGAGAGACGGCCAGAGCTCAGGCTCTGCTGACCCCCCCCACCCGCTCTGGGGCTCCCCCGCGCAGACACTCCCAGTTCAGGATCCTGGCAAGGCCTTCCTGGGAGTCCGACACTGGGGTGGGGGAAGGGGGGTCCCAGTTCTGCTCAGTTACCACTTGCCATTTCCTGTAACGGGGTTTCATCTTCATCCCTGTGACCCTCGTGTGAGGGGCCTGCTAGCCATTAGAGCAGCGGTTCTCAACCTGTGGGTCGTGACCCCTTTGGGGGTCGAACGACCTTTTCCCAGGGGTCGCCTAAGACCCTCGGAAAATGCAGATATTTATATCACGATGCATCACAGGAGCAACATTTCATGGTTGGGGGGTCACCACCCCATGAGGAACTGTATGCAAGGGTCGCGGCCTTAGGAAGGTGGAGAACCACTGCCTTAGAGACTGTGAAACCGCTTGCAACTTGCACACACCTGCCTGCCTGCCTGCAGGGTGGGTTCTGCTGTCCCCGGGTCTCAGGAGGGAAACTGAGGCACGAAGAGCCGAAGCCCGTCCAAAGGCTCACACAGCCGTGGGGGGGGGGGGGGGGGCAGGGCTGGCAGGCAGCCTGGCTCTCCCTCCCCCGCTGTGCTCTGCTGCACCCCTTCCTCCCGCCCACACAGGAGGCCTTGACCCTCCGGGTGGGGACACACTGTCTCCTCGCTCCCCCGGAGGCCACTGCTCCCCAGGGGCTGCCCAGGAGGGACCCCAGGCGGCATCACGGGCTCAGACGGCGCCTGTGCAGCTTGCAGAGCCGGCCAGGGCTCACCCCTGACTCAGCAAAACGGGGGGAAACCTGAGAGGAGGATGTGGAGCCGCAGAGCCGGCCCTACGAGTCCCCTTAAAGGAGAAAGTGCAGCGGCGTGGCCTGAGCCCCCGCCTGCCTCAGCCCGTGCAGCTGCGGCCAGCCGGGCCTTGGACACCGGGTGTGGGTGACACCCTGTCCAGGACAGAGAGAGTCCAGTACCTTCTACAGGACTCCAAGGCCTGGGATGGCCCGGAACCAAAGCCTGGCCCCCCCCAGGCTGCAGGCTGCAGCCCACAGCTGTGCCCCCTCCCTTCCAGCCAGTGCATCCGCCAGCTCTTACATAATAAATACCCCAGGCTGCTGGCCCTGGGCCCCAACCAAATCTCTGGCTGGGGAGGGGGGAGGGGGACAGACGTTTCGCCGGAAAGTCTGGGCCTAAGGATGCCCCCACATTCCCACATCTGGGAGAAAGCCGATTCTGTTCACCGGCGAGTTGGCTAAGGTCACCGATGCTGAGCTGTGAGGTGAGGTTCAGTCCCTGCACCCCTCCAACACCACCCACGTGGAACCCTAGGACCACACAGCGGGGACCCCTGCATTCCTCACGGAGACCCATTCTGGGGAGGGGGGACTCCAGGGCCGGGCCACCTCTGCCTCCTCCCTGTGCCTCACACAAAAGACAGGAGCACATCCGTGAACACGACTAAAAATAAATGTGCCCCCTCGTCTCCGAGGCAGCATCCTGGATAACTGGAAAGCAGGAAAGGAGGCAGTTCCGAAAGGGAAGGGCCCACAGATGACATGAGGATAAACTGCGTCTCTGCCTGGCTGGTGTGCTCAGTGGTTAGAGCGCCAGCCCCGCATCCTGAAGGGCCTCAGGTTTGATTCCCAGTCAAGGGCATGTACCTGGGGGGCAGGCTTGATCCCCAGCCCTGTCAGGGTGCACGCTGGAGGCAACCAATCAATGTGTCTCTTTCACATGAATCTCTCTCTCCCTCTCTCTCCTTTCCATCTTCCCTTCCACCCTCTCTAAAAATCAATGGGAAAACTATCGTAGGGTGAGGGTTAACAACAACAAAAACCTGTCGAAACCGGTTTGGCTCAGTGGATAGAGTGTCAGCCTGCATAGACTGAAAGGTCTCGGGTTCGATTCCAGTCAGGGGCATGTACCTTGGTTGCAGGCACATCTCCACTGTGGGGCGTGCAGGAGGCGGCTGATCGATGTCTCTCTCTCATGGATGTTTCTAACTCTCTCTCCCTCTCCCTTCCTCTCTGTAAAAAATCAATAAAATTTATTTTAAAAAACGAACACCTGCTTCTGCAGGGCCCCCCACATGTGTACTCAGGTCCCAGCCCCCCAGCCCAGACGCCTCAGCACTGCCCGGAGGGCACCCCACCTGCAGAGCAGCCTGGAGACAGGGAGGAGACACTGTCTGTGTCTTTGGGACTCAATATCGTTCCCACCGCACCCCGACTCTGCTCATTTCCTACCTACACCCTCTGGAACGTTCTGCTTCCTCCTCACAGTCCGGAGCCGTGGCCTGCAGGCTGGAGGCGGGCCTGAGCTCGCCTTCCTGGCACAGGAAAGGGGGCCCTCTGCCTGCTGCCCAGGGAAGCCCCCAAGCTGGGGCTGTGACCCTGGGAACCGGCTCTGTGACCTTGAGCAAACGACCCCTCCTTTCAGTTCCTCTTCCTAAAAGGGACGTGAACAATGATCCCGGGCAGGAATGCCTTAAAGCAGTGGTTCTCCACCTTCCTAAGGCCGTGACCCTTGCATACAGTTCCTCATGGGGTGGTGACCCCCAGCCATGACATTTTGCTACTCTTATGCATCGTGATGTAAATATGGTCTTAGGCGACCCCTGTGAAAGGGTCATTCGACCCCCAAAGGGCTTGCGACCCACAGGTTAAGAACCACTGCCTTAAAGAGTACGTTTCACCCAGTGCCAGTGTCACGCTGGGCACAGACCCTGGCATGAAGCCAAGTCCTCCAGGAATACTAACGCAGCCTCCTCTGAGCTCCAGGACAAGAGAAAGGGAGAGAAAAGACACAGAGCAGTAAGGAGGAGGATCTGGGGGTTCACCTCAAAGCGGCCCAGGAAGTCCTTCAGGTTGGGGAACGCCTCCAGGCACTTGGGCTCAAACATGCGCAGCACGTCCAGCAGATCGTAGGCCAGGAAGTCCACGTAGGTGAGCTGCGGGCAGGCACGGGT
>JAAGEH010000027.1:6456580-6469338 GCA_011751065.1 Lasiurus cinereus
GGGCGGGGCCGGGGCCTGGCACCTGCGCAGGTGGTTGAGCGTGGCCATGTTGGCGAAGGTGTAGTACAGGTAGTAGGCGTAGGGCGGGTTGTCCTCCTCCACCCAGGCCTCGGGCAGCGGGCTCTCCAGGTTGAAGACGTGGTTCTCGGGCTTGGACTCGTCGTCCACGCTGTCAAAGCCGTCCACCTGGCGCGGGACCCGGGGGTCAGGCCCGAGCTGTCCCCCCTGTCCGCCCCCGCAGGCCCGGGGGCCAGGCCATCGCCCCCACCCCGGGCCGGCTGAACGGGCGCCCCCTCACGTGCTCCAGGAAGAGGTGCAGCTCGGGGTGGCTGGCGGGGTGCACCGTGGCCTCGAACAGCGGCAGGAAGATGTTCTCCAGCATCTCCTGGAAGTTGGCCAGCTGGCCCTTGGTGCGGTACACGTCACTGCGGGCGGGACAGGGCGCACGGCGCGGGCAGGGCAGGTCAGGGGGGAGGCACCAGCAGCCGGGCAGGGTCGGAGCCCGGCCCGAGACCCCACAAGCACATGGGGACCATCAGGGTGGCAGGGGGGAGGTGCGGACTGGGCAGACCGTAAGCGGACGCAGGAAGGGCCTCCTTCCATTGAGGGGACTCGGCAGGGACAGGAGACCGTCAGTCATCCAGGAAGCATGCCCTCGCCCCCGATCTCTGCCCCATCTTTTTTTTTTTTTTAATATATTTTATTGATTTTTCACAGAGAGGAAGGGAGAGGGATAGAAAGTCAGAAACATCGATGAGAGAGAGACATCGATCAGCCGCCTCCTGCACGCCCCCTACTTGGGATGTGCCCACCAGCAAGGTCCATGCCCTTGACCGGAATCGAACCTGGGACCCTTCAGTCCGCAGGCCGGCGCTCTATCCACTGAGCCACACCGGTCTCGGCTCGGCCCCCTCTCCCCGCCCGCTCCCCGGACACTCACAAGAGACGGGGCACCTGCACGAGCCAGCGCACGTTGGGGGAGTGCACGCGGTGCGTGACGGCCCAGCGCGCCAGCTTGTCCCACTCGTCCCTCGAGCGCCCGTAGATGGAGAGCCGCAGCTCCGCGTTCTGGTACTTGCTCTCCTCCAGGTCCGCCATCACCTCCTGCGGCGTGCATGGGGCGTGGCGTCACGCCGGGGCCTCCAGCCGCCCCTGTCCGCCCCCACCACCGCCACCGAGCCTGCTCCCCCGGGCCTCCTCCGGCCCCTGACCCACCCGCCTCGCCGCCCCCGACGCCCAGGCTCTGGCTCAGGCCCAGCACCCCACCTTGATGATGTGAGCGAAGTACTTCCCGGACACCCTGTTGTCCGTCTTGATGAAGATCTCGCGGAGCACGGACTCCCCGATGGGGTTGTACTTGGCGTTGAACTTGTCAAAGCGATGGAAGGTGTTCCTGTCCTGGGGGAGAGGGGGGGGGGGGGCCAGCCCCGGCCCCCGGCCCCCCCCGCCCCGCCCCCGCCCCCCGGCCCCGCTCGGGGAGACGGACCGCGTGCATGTCGAGGGTGTCCACGCTCAGGTCGTAGGCGGTGAGGTTCATGCTCTGGAAGACCTCGCGCAGCGTCTGCTCGCGGCCCTGCTCCACGTGCACGATCTCCTCCAGGTGCCGCTTCATCGCCCGCTTGATGAAGCGCAGCAGATGCTTCTGGTTCATGCAGGACGAGGCGTGGATGTGCGTGTCCACCTGGGGCGACACGGGGCGCTGCTGGGTCTGGGGCGGCCGGGAGGGCCGAGGAGCGGCCTCTCCTCCCGGCGACCGGATGGAGGGGCGGGGGGGGGGGGGGGGGGGGGGGCCTGGGCGAGGACCCACCTTCCGGATGTTGTAGAAGTCGCGGTGGGGCACCTTCTTCTGGGCCGCCAGCTCCTTCATCTCGTTGAGCAGCACGTGCATCTGGAACTTGGAGCTGAGGTACTGCAGCCGGCGGTAGCAGAAGGACTTTCTGCAGGATTGGGGGTGGGGGGTAGAAAGGGAGCGGCTCAGGGCCTGGGTGGGGGCACCTGGGAGGGTGCAGGGCACGGCAGGTGGCGAGGACTCGGGGGCTTTGGAGGAGACCAGCCGCCGGCGTCTGGCAGGGCTGGGGCCGCCGAGTCCGGCTGGGAGGGACCTGGGGACTCACATGGGGCCGTTGATGATGAGGGCCATCAGCACGTTGACGTCAGCCACGAACTCCTGCAGGTCGGGGTACGGCAGCTCCACCTCTGAGCACCTGGCACGTGGGGGGGGGGCGTTGGATGAGGAGAGCAAGCCAAGCAGGCCCTGCCAGCGCCCCACCCCCAGCCAATGCAGCGCCCCCCGTTTCCCCAGCACCCCCCACGCCCCCTTACTGTTCGTCGGGCTCCCTGCGGGTGTAGACGTGCACCACGCCCCGCACCATGCGCAGGCCCAGGCCCAGGTCCCCGGGCATGGTGCTCGGCTCACAGTGCTCATACGGGTGCTGCTCCAGCGCCGGGGGGTGCACCGGGGCATCTGGGGGGGCGGGGGGGTGGTGTCAGGGCCCCCACGCCCCGCCTGGCAGCCCAGGGGCCCCGCAGAGAGAGAGGAGAGAGGAGAGAAGGCAAGGCCCCCGCAGGATGGATCCTGCCCCGCCTCCACCCCTGCGCCCGGAGGCTGGCAGGAGGCGCCTGGGCTCGGAGCCCAGGGGGGCAGGGGACAGCAGGGCGCCCCGGGCGGGGCGGGGGGCCCACCGGCGGACACGGGGGTGTCGGGGCCCGGCTCGTAGGCCCGCGTCTCCAGAGGCTTCTCGGCCAGCTGCTGCAGGTGGCGGCGGGTGGTGGGGCAGAAGCTCTGCAGGGCCAGTGCCATGTACTTCTCCCGGATGAAGAGCGCCCGCACCACGCTCTTGGCCGCGTCCAGCAGGTCCGTGAAGGGCACCTGCCGGCCGGGGCGTGCGGTCACTGCCCCCGGCCCGGGCCCAGGCCACCTCACCCCCCACCCCTGCTCCCCAAGGCCTGGACCTCCGACACCCTCAGCCCTTTCTGCCCCCCGCCCTGCAGCTTTCAGAGAGGACCCTCCAGCTCAGCGGTTCTCAACCTGTGGGTCGCGACCCTTTTGGGGGTCGAACGACCCTTTCACGGGGGTCGCCTAAGACCATCAGAAAATGCAGATATTGACATCACGATGCATCACAGTAGCAACATTTCGTGGTTGGGGGTCACCACCACATGAGGAACTGGATGCCAGGGTCGCGGCCTTAGGAAGGTGGAGAACCACTGCTCCAGCTCCTCAGACTGGGGGAGCCCCCGGCCCCCCGCCCTGCTCACTCACCCCGCACTTCTCCTCGCCGGAGATGGAGACACGCTGGAACTCCCGCTCCAGCACCGCGTCGCGCTCCCGCAGGCCCCAGTCGCCCTGGCCCTCCGCCTGCTCCTTGTAGAGCCTGCGGGGAGGGAGGGACCAGGAAGGGGTTGGAGCCGGCAGGGGGGGAAGGAAGTGGGGAACAGACCCCCACCCGCCCGCCCTCTGCCCTCCTCACTGGAGGTCCGATTCGCTGTCCGTCTTCAGGAAGTCTTGCTTGGCCCGAAGCAGGATGTCTGGCTCCAGCCTGGAGGGGAGGGGAGAGGTCGGAGGACGGGGGGTGGCTCGGGCTCCCGGGTCCCTGCCGCCCGGGTGGGAGCTGTGCACGGGCTCCCGCCCCGCGTGGAAGCAGAAAGCACACCTGCCCCCCTATCAGCCCGAGTCCCAGGCCACGCTGGCGGCGGAAGGCAGACCAGCCCCCGGCAGCGCGACTCCCGGGCCCGTGCTTCACCCCACTGCCCTCTGCTGCCTCCCCTGGGCCCCAGACGGGGGTGGAGTGGAGAGGGACAGAGATGGAGCTCAGAAAGCATGCCCCCCCAACATACACAGCTGCGTGGCTGTGCCCCCCAACCACACATGCACACACACACACACACACACACACACAGCTGCGTGGCTGTGTCCCCCAACCACACACACACACACACACACACACACACCTGCCTGGCTGAGCCCCCCAACACACACACATACACACACACACATGCACATGCACACAGCTGTCTGGCTGTGCCCCCCACTTGAGGCTGCCTGGCTGAGCCCCCTGACACACACATACACGCACACACGCACAGAGCGGGCTGGCTGTGCCCGCCACCCCAGGCTGCCTGGCTGAGCCCCCCAACACACACACACACACACACACACACACACAGCTGTCTGGCTGAGCTCCCCAACACACACACACACACGCACACAGCGGTCTGGCTGTGCCCCTCAACCACACACACACACACGCACACAGCGGTCTGGCTGTGCCCACCACCCCAGGTGGCCTGGCTGTGCCTCGCCCCAGGCGGCCAGGCTGCGGGCCGGCTCACTTGACATCCTGGCTGATCTGGCGCTCCAGGCGCTGCCTCCGCTCCTCCAGCTGCTCGATGGGGCTCTCCTCGGGGAACTCGTACGGGGCGCTGCGGAGCTCGCTCTCAGCCAGGGAGCGGCTGAACAGCTCCTGGCGGCGGCGGGAGGGACGGGTCAGCGAGGCCCGGCCCTCCGCCCTGGGCCCTCCCCGGCGGAGTCTGGGAGGCGGGGAGGGTGGCGGGAGCAGGGGTCCCAGGAAGAGGCTCGGGGCCAGGGCACAGCCCAGCGTGGGGACCGCGCGGGGGACCGGGGTGGGGTGCCGGGCGATACCTCCGCTATCTCCTTGCACTTGCCATCCATAGACGTGCGCAGGTCCAGCGGGAAGTGCTTGAGGCAGGGGGCCGAGCCCGGCAGGGACCGGGCCGACTGCAGTGGAGGGGCCCCCAGCCCACCCCGAGCCTCTGTGGAGACAGGACACCGGGGTCAAAGGGTGCAGGGCAGCCCCGGGGTGCACCGGAAGCCGTGGGCCTCTGCCTGTCCCGGGCCGGCCCCAGAGAGAGGCCAGAGCAGAGGCCTCGGAGCCAGGGAGCCTGTGTGAGGCACCCAAAGGACCCACCTTCAGCAGAGCACGGGGACCCCTCGCCCACTCCCGGCGGGGGAGGCGGGGGGAGTCCCACGTCTGCTCCTAGACCAGCGGTTCTCAACTGTGGGTCGCGACCCTTTCACAGGGGTCGCCTAAGACCATCGGAAAATGCAGATATTTACATCACGAGGCATCACAGTAGCAACATGTCATGGTTGGGGGTCACCACCACAGGAGGAACTGTATGCAAGGGTCGCGGCCTTAGGAAGGTTGAGAACCACTGCCCTAGACCCAGTGACTCATTCATCCGGGAATCAGAATCCAGTCCTGGACGAGGGGCCCCTGCCTCAGGCTGTGACAGTACCTCCTCGAGACAGGCACAAGTGTGTCTGCACACACGCACGTGCACACGTGCATGCACACGGGGGCGCACACACACACACATACACATACACACGCGCCCCAGCAGCTCAGAAGGACCTGGAAGCTAGCCCAGCGACCCCCAGCCCGAGCCCCCAGCGCCGAGGTCGGGACCGCACCTCCCTCTGGACGCACGTCCTCTCGGAGGGCCGGGCCCACACCCCCCGTCCCGGACCTGAGAGCCCAGAAGCCACGGCAGGCCGCCCCTCGGCTGGGACCTGGGACCAGCCCTGGAGGGAAGCGGAGGTGAGGGCGGAGGGACCTGGTCGCAGCAGGAACCCTCCCGGGAGGCCTCCCGCTTGCTCCCCCAGGCCCCTCGGGCTGCCAAGAGCCGGCCTGGCCCCAGCCCGCCCCTCCCACCGCTGGCTCCCCTCTAAAGGAGCCGCCACAAACAGTCTGCGCCACTCAGCGGCCCCAGATCTGGGCCGGAGGCCCCGGGGAGGGAGGGAGGGAGGGCCGGCCGGGGCAGAGAGAGAGAGAGAGAGCCAGCTAGCCGGTCTCTCCCCAGGCAGAACTCAGCCGCACCACTAGGAGGCTGGCGAGGAGGAGGGCCTGAGCTGCTGGTCCAGAGGGGGCTCCCGCCCCACCCTCCCAGCAGGAAGCTCTCCACACCCAGGGGCTCCCCCCGGCCCAGGGCCCTCCTCTCCGGCACCCCTCTCCCCACCGCCCAGGGGCGGCCGGGGGGACAGGCTGGAGGCTCTGGCCAGGTAGAGTGCCTGCAAGCTCCAGGCCCCTCCCTGATGCCCCCAAGTCCCCAGACCGGACAAAGGGAAGAGGAGGCGCCGCCGGCCCCAGATCCAGGACCCGCCCCCCCCACCTCCTCCTCAGCCTCGCCTGGGTCCTGCCTACCTGCAGAGTTCAGGCCACGCAGGCAGCAGCCCTGCGCCCGGGGGCTGGCCTGTCTGCGGAGGGGCGGGCAGCCCGGTGCCCCTGGCCGGCCTGTGTGCCGAGTGGAGCTGCAGCCAGTCCCCCAGGACGGCTCGGGGGCCGGCACGGGCTGTACCAAGTGCGGCTGCAGGCAGGGGAGACCCTGGGACGCCGGTGAGCAGGGGCTGGGGAAGCTCAGGGGAGCCCGGAAAGGCGGGGAAGGAGCATCGTCAAAGTTGGGGAATCAGAGGAACCCTAGAACTACACACAGGGCCTTCCTGGGGGCCCAGCCCCCCAGTGGGGCCCCCGAGGGGGGAGGAGCAGGGTGGGCTGATAGGGACAGGAGAGGCTGGCAGGGAGGGGCCCAGCATCCTTAAAATGCACTGCCCTGGGGTAGAGGGAGGGGGTAGGACCTGGCTGCCCCCAAGGAAGGGCGGGGGGGGGGGGCAAAGAGAGGAGTCACACAGCCTTGATCGCCACACAGGCCACTCCCCTGCCCGGTGGCCGTTTTCCGAACCACCGTCCTCTGCGGCCCAGCTATGGGGTCCCCCGGGAGAGACAGGCCTGGCCTGGGAAAGGAGCAGCTCGGTCCAGGCAGGAAAGTCGCTGTGGCTCCCCGATGCCCGGGGGACCTCGGAGACCTCCAAGCTCCTGTGCCAAGCCTACCGCTTGCTGGGCACCAACCGCCCAGGTCGGGAGCGAGGTTTGGAAGAAGGGGCATGAGGATTCGGAGGACTTGAGACGGGCTGTTCCCGCCTGTTCACAAGTGTCTCCCTCCCGCAGGCCTGGATTCCTGTCTCTCGCGGGCCGATAAGAGGATCCTGTCCTGTCTGGCCGCAGCTGCCACGAGGCTCGCAGAGATACGCTGCACCCCCCACCCCACCCCCGTTTGCGATCAGGAACTCCTGGGACCCTGCAAACACGTCCCCCCCCACGCAGTCCCACCCACGGGGGAGGGTGGGGGCTCTTGGGCCTTGCACAGGCCAAGGCGACAGAGCAGTGACAGCAAGGGACACACCGGCCAGGGGTGAAGATGGGGGGGGGGGAGAAGGGGGAGAGACACTCTCTCTGACTTGGAAGAGGGCAGAGCAGGAAGAGGAGGGAAGACAGGCACCTGTCCGGCCCCCAAGGTGCAAGGCAGAGCCTAAGGTCCTTGCTTGCCCACGAACTCTGACCCCCACCCAGCTCCCCACTTCTGACCCCTCCCAGGGAGGCCAACCACAGGCCCGGGGGTATGGTCTGTGAGGGGTCCGCTGGAGCTGAGTCACAGGCCCAAATCTCGCCCTCCTCTCCGAGCCAGGTGGCCCAGGCCTCCCCAGAAACGCTGCGGGTAACCAGGACCGGTCCCTGCCAGGAGTCCACTGGAGGTGACAGACAGACTGACCTCTGCACTCCCTGAGGCCAGGCCTGGAAGACCCCACCACGGGCTGGTCCCTCCTCTCGGCGTCTGAGCCACAGCCCCATACAATCACATTCCCTATCATGGGGCTGCGGGGGGGTGGGAGGGGAGTGGGAGGAGGGAGACCAAGAGCCAGCCACTCCACCAACTCCAAGACCCTTGACACCCCGCCCACCCTCTCAACCAGGAGACCTCACTCCCTGCAAGGACTGCCTCGGTAGGCAGAAAGGTGCCCAGGCTTGGACCCACAAGTAGCCGATGCTCCCCATTGTGTATGGACCACCCCCTCCCCAAGGTACAGAGACCTAACCCCAGGGTCACCCTCCGGAGGGCAGAGACCTGAGCACAGAGAATACAGACCCTCAGGGCAGCACAGATCGGGGCACATCCCCAGGCGATAGGTACAGACAGCTGTTGGGGGAGGTGGGGCGTGGGGGGGGGCTTGAGCTGGTCACAAAGTGGGGGTGGTCTTTCCTTAGCCACCAGGCCTGGGGACAGCAGAGAGAGGCAGGTAGGCATCCCTCAGCCAGCACAACCCCGGCGGCCGAGCCCCAGGGAGCTGGCACGGCCCCACCACTGCCGGCTCCGCATGGTGCAGAGATGCCTACCTACCGGAGCGGGAGCCGGACCAAAGGGTGCGGGAGCGCAGCGGCTGGGCAACGGCCCAGCCTGAGCCCCCCACGGCCCGGCCCGAGGACACCCCACGGAGCCCAGGACCCACGATCCACACATACAGTGGAGGCCCCAGCCCTGGGAACCCCGGGCAGCAATGTGATGTGTCCTAAAGCCAAACCCCTCATCCTTCCCCCATTCCCCCCCCCACCCCGGGGAGAGGGGCTAAGATCCGGGGTCCTGGAAAGAGGGCCCAGCCTCCTCCGGAAGACAGCCTGAGCCTGCCTGGCAAAGGCCCAGCCGCCAGCCAGCCAGCCGCCCTAGTCCACACCCCCCCACTGGCTCACACACTCCCCAGGCCAGCAGTCCTAGCACATCCGCAGGCGGACACGTGTGCAAACACACCTCTTGCGGCACCCACACCCACACCCGCTCCCTGTTACAGGGGGGGGGGGATGGACAGCGTCCCTGGCCCCCCACCCCACCTCCCTCCCCACGCCAGCTGCCTGGGACTGAGGAGGACCAGGGGCATCCCTGCAGAGAGGGTGCACGAGGGGGCCTCCTCCCTCTGCGTGGGGCGGCGGGGGAGGGGAAGGGCCAGCGGGCCAGGCCAGAGGTGGTGGAGCGGAGCCAGAGGCCCGGGGGGGGGGGGGCCAGGATGCACACACACACACACACTCACCTGGTCCTGCAGAGGCGGCCGGCGGGTTGGCACGCTTCTTAAAGGGGTACCTGGCCTTGGCTTTGCCGGGGCCGGATGCACAGGATGCCATGGCTCTGGCCGCGGAGATGGCGGGGGAGTCGCCGCCGCACCAGCCGGCTGGGCACATCCAACCCCTCCCTCCGCCCCGCCCCCAGCGGGAGTGACTGAGGCAGGAAGCCGCGGCCCCGGCGGCGGAAGAGGCCCCGGCCGCGATGGCTGGGGTTGTCTAGGCAACCTCCCGCTGGGGGGGGGGGGGCGCCCTCCTGCCCGCGATCCCTCCCCCTCCTCCTCCTTCCTCCTCCCGGGAGTGATGGGGGGTGGAGCGGGGAGCTGCGGGGTGGAGGTGAGACCTCGATCGGGGAGCCCTCCACGGGGCCAGGAATCAAAGTCCAGGGGAGCGGGGGCCGCCCGCCTGGGAGAGAAAGACGCACAAAAAAACACACACAAACAGGAGCGCGCGGCGCGCCTTTGGCTCGGGAACCCCCCACCCCCAGCCCTTTTGGGGAGGCGGGGGCGGGCAGAGTCCACGCGCGCGCGCTTCCCGCCTCGGAACCCCGGCCCCAGGGCCGCCCCGCTCGGGGGGGGAGATAGAACCCCGCAGCCCCGTCCTGGGGGAGTCCCACGGCCCGGCTGCCTGCGCGCAAAGCGGGGGAGACGCGAGGCCTGGGGCGGGGGCGGGCTCCCCGGGGTCCGGGAAGAAGAGGCGCCGCGCCCCCTCCTCCTGCGTCTGGACACCCCCGGGCGGTGCGGAGACCCCCCTCCCCGCCATCTCCCCGTTCTCGCGGCGCCCCGGCCACGCACCCAGAGACACACACACACACACACGCACACACACACACGCACACACTCACCTGAGGCCATGCTGCGCGCCCCGAGCGCACGCACCCCCGGGGCGGCCCGCAGCCGGGTCCGCACCGCCGCGAAGCCCGGGAGGCGAGGGAGGGAGGGGGCGGCAGCGGGCGTCCAGCCGCCGGAGGAGCCCCGGCCCCGAGACGGCGTGGGCCCCGCACCCGAGGCGGGCGGGCCACGTGCTCCCGGCTGAGCCGGGCGGGACGCGCGCCGGGGGCTTCTCCGCACTCTCTCTCTCTCTCTCTCTCTCTCTCTCTCTCTCTCTTTCTCTCTCTCTTTCTCTCTCCCTTTGGGGTGTCCTGGGATCGGCCCCCCGCAGCGGCACGGAGCTGGGGGGGGAGGGAGTTACGCAACAGGTGCGACCCCCCGGAAACCTGGCCCGCGCCGTCCCGCGGCCCCGCAGCACAAGCCCCGCCCCCTCCGCGAATCAGGCCCCGCCCCCTCCGCGGCCCAGGCCCCGCCCTCTCCGCGGCCCAGGCCCCGCCCCTCCGCGACTCAGATCCCGCCCCTCCGCGACTCAGGCCCCGCCCCTCCGCGGCCCAGGCCCCGCCCCCGCCGCTCTTCCCGGCACCACGTGGGCAGCGGCTGCAGCTGCAGCCCCGCTGTCTGCTCCGCGGGGCTCAGGGCGCGCGTCCCGGGCCCCGGGATGGAGCCACCGCCCCCCGCCTCCTCCCCGGGGGGGATTGGCTGCTCCCACCGCCCCCAGGTTCCCTTTTAGCCGGAGCCCTGCCCCCCCCACCCCACCCCCGCAGGCTCGCGCACTCGGGGTGTCTGTTTGCGCCCGGCAGGCGGGCAGGCGGGCGGAGGCCGGCAGGGTGTGCCCGGCCCGCTGGCTCCCCTTCCCACCTCCTCGTTCTATATTTGTGGGTGACGAGTTTATGGGCTCTGCGCGCGCGGCCAGAAGCCCGGGGTTCAGTTCCGGGCTCGGCCGCCTCCTGGGGAAGGGACTTAGCTGAGCTGGACTATTTTCGGCTGCAAAACGCGCGTAGGAGACACCCCCCCCCCCCACCCCACCCCCCGCTTTCCGGGGCCCGCGCTGAGGATCCAGGAGCTCATCCTGCAAGCGCTTAGCTCAGGGCCTGGCCTGCCATGACTGCCCCATAATAGTTGTGTTTTCTGGCTGTGGCCGTGGTGACGTTGGTTCCCTTTTAACACTCCCACGGGCTGCTGATTCACCTCGCAGCCCACAAAGAAGTAGACTTGAGCTGTTTTGGGGGGCTATAGACACCCCTTTCTCCCCCACCTCAACCAGCATCCTCATTCCCCTATGGCCCAGAGTCAGACCTAAAAGGGGACTCGCTGGGGAATGTCCCCAGGACGTCAGGGAGCATAATGAAGCGTCTTAGAGGCCATTATTAGCCTCTCCCCCACTTCTCCACCTTGTGGGAAGCCCTTTGTCCCCCACACCCAGTGGCACTAATGCTGTTGGTCCAGCTCCTCCCAGTTCTCCCCACCCCCACAACCAAATTCCTTCCCCCACTCGGCCTCCCCCATCATCTCTCTGCAGGCGGCAGGCTGGACTCTGAACCCTGGTCTACCTGTCTCTGCTGTCACCTCCCCTGGCCCCTGCCCACTGCTCCCCACGCGCTGGACAAACAAACAAAAAAGGTCCCCGAAAACATGGGGGAGGAAGCTCACCTCCCAAAGAATCCCATACAACTAAAAGGGGACCAGGAGAGAGCGCGTTCACCCAGGGAATCAGCAGAGATGAAAGGGGAAGAAGAATCCTAACGCAGGCCAGAAGAGGTAGTGAGCCCTAACCGGTGTGGCTCAGTGGATAGAGCAGCGGCCTGTGGACTCCAGGGTCCCAGGTTCCATTCCGGTCAAGGGCATGTACCTCGGTTGTGGGCACATCCCAAGTTAGGGGCTATGCTGATAGATGTTTCTAACTTTCTCCCTCTCCCTTCCTCCCTGTAAAAAAAAATCAATAAGCCGAGACCGGTTTGGCTCAGTGGATAAAGCGTCGGCCTGCGGACTGAAAGGTCCCAGGTTCGATTCCGGTCAAGGGCATGGACCTTGGTGGCGGGCACATCTCCACTGTGGGGCGTGCAGGAAGCGGCTGATCGATGTCTCTCTCTCATCGATGTTTCTGACTTTCTATCTCTCTCCCTTCCTCTCTGTAAAAAAATCAATAAAATATATTTTTTTAAAAAATCAATAAAATATATCTAAAAAAAAAAAAAAGGAGGAGTTAGTGAGCTGGGAGGCACACATACCCCTGCTGGGGGCATCGACATCAGCATCATCTTCTGAGAGCCCTTTCGTCATGTAAGATCAGGAACCTTTAAAAAATTCATATGTTTGACCCAGTAATCTCCTTTTCCAGGGAACGGTGCTTCTGAAAAGAGCTGCCGGTGCCCAGCCAGTGTGGCTCAGTGGTTGAGGGCTGAGCATCGACCTATGAACCCGCAGGTCAGGGTTTCCCGTCGGGGCACATGCCCCCGTAGAAGGCCTCATTGATGTTTCTGTCTCTCTCTCTTCCTCTCTGAAATTAATAAAAAATATATATATATTTTTAAAATAATAATAAAAAGAGTTGCCAGAAAAAGGCTGCATGAAGTTGCTAGTCACTCCAGTGGCTATCAGGCCCAGGGCTGGCCACGGAAAGGCAGGACAGACAGACAGGGAATGTTCAAATAGGTCACACACATACAATGAGACGCAGCCATTACCCATCATCCTCAGGGAATTTCTTACCCAGGTGGAAATGTTTACAATGAGGTGAAAAATAAACATTAAAATCGATATGGCCCGAGGAAATAAACACACTGAAAGCGTTTCACAAATGATTACCTGTGAGTGGCAGAATTATGGCTTATGTTTATCTTCTTTTTTTTTAATATATTTTTTACAGAGAGGAAGGGAGAGGGATAGAGAGCTAGAAACATGGATCAGCCGCCTCCTGCACGACCCCCACTGGGGATGTGCCTGCAATCAAGGCACATGCCCCTGACCGGAATCGAACCTGGGACCTTTCAGTCCGCAGGCCGACGCTCTATCCACTGAGCCACAC
>JAAGEH010000027.1:6469738-6481428 GCA_011751065.1 Lasiurus cinereus
CCCCTTTCCTGTGCAAAGCTCCCAGCCTCCCCGCCGGCACCTCACTCTTTTCCTCCATCCAGTCACGTCAGACCTCCTAGGCCCGTGGTCGGCAAACTGCGGCTCGAGAGCCGCATGCGGCTCTTAGGCCCCTTGAATTTTTAGCAAAGGCCGGTTTAGGAGTTTCCTAATTAAGTGAATAACAATGTACCTACTTACAGAGTTTAAGTTTAAAAAATGTGGCTCTCTGTCTGAACAGTCCTCTGGGGTCTCCTCTCCATTTCTACCTTGGGGAATCCGAGAACCTCCACGCCGGTAACATTTCGTGGCAGTTCAGATGGGACCCCTGGTGTCCCGATGGCAGCCGGATGGAGCCAGAACACGAGTCACAGACTGGCCTCCTCTGGCTTGACCGGGGGTCAGACCGGGGGTCAGACCGGCCTGTGACTCGGCGTCAGCGTGACCGGCGAGCCTGCCCCCGTGCTCCTGGCCTTCTCCGGCCGGCCGGCCTGTGCTGCCGGGCCTGTTTGCCTTTGTCACTCCCCTGGGGATTGTCCCGTCTCGTCCTTGTGTTCCTGAAAGTGGGTTCGAGTCCGCCTGCAGCTACACTGGCGGGCAGGCAGGTGGCTTCCCATGTCCCACCCAGAGGGTCTCGGTCAGAGTCCCAGACGCCGTTTTGTGTTCTGTTTGTGGATCTGTTTCCACTCGGCGAGACGGACTTGCCGGCACCCTGGCTACTTGCCGGGCTACCCTCTTCAACACTAAAAAAATTCAATATTGGGGAAAAAAAATCAATATTGGTTTTCTTTTGCAATGTGGTCTGGCCCCAATATTGTCTTAGGGATAAAAAAAAAAAAAAAAGCCGAAAACGGTGTGGCTCAGTGGGTAGAGTGTTGGCCTGCGGACTGAAAGGTCCCAGGTTCGATTCCGGTCAAGGGACGTACCTTGGTTGCGGGTACATCCCCAGTCCGGGGTGTGCAGGAGGCCGCTGATCGATGTCTCTCTCTCATTGATGTTTCTAACTATCTCTCTCTCTTCCTCTCTGTAAAAAATCAATAAAATATATTACAAAAAAACAAAAACAAAACACAGCCCTAGGCGGCTTGGCTCAGTGGATAGAGCGCCAGCCTGAGGACTGAAGAGTCCCAGGTTCAATTCCGGCCAAGGGCACCTGCCTGGGTTTTGGGCTCAATCCCCAGTGGGGGGCGTTCAGGAGGTAGTCAATCAGTGATTCTCTCTCATCATTGATGTTTCTATCTCTCTCCTTCTCTTTTCCTCTCTGAAATCAATAAAGAAATATATTTTTTAAAAAACAAAGGTAACTGTGGCCCTCGCTGGTTTAGTTCCGTGGACAGAGCGTCAGCCCACAGACTGAAGGGTCCCAGGTTTGATTCCCATCAAGAGCACATTCCCAGGTGGCGGGCTTGATCCCCAGTGGGGGGCATGCGGGAGGCAGCTGATCCATGACTCTCTCTCATCAGTGGTTTCTCTCTCTCTCTCTCCCTCTCCCTTCTTCTCTGAAATCAATAGAAATAGGTTTTAAAGACATTTTTTTAAATGGCGACTATGAAAGGACTTAGTCCTGAGCGAGCACTCTGCCCGCAGGGGAGTGACCTGGCCAGTGGCGGGCGTCCAGGTTCTTCTGAGCTGACGGCTCCAGAGCCAGACCACAGTGCTCCCCGCTGACCCGGCGGAGCTGACCGACAGCGCTTTCATTTTACGGCGAGAACAGGAGGAAATCGATCCTGGAACCGAATCTGTTGTTTGTTAAGTCTGTGTCTCCACCGGGCCGTCCACGTTTGTTTTTAACTGGAAACCGGTTTCAGATTTGATCTGGAGCTGGCAAATGGGACCTGAAAGTACTGCCTGTCTGGGGGTGGGGGGTGAATGCAGGCATGAAGGTGTGCACGTGAAACACGTTGTTTCTCTTGTTTGTTTTGTGTGACTTTTAGGAACTACATTTCTTGGTGACCACAGCAAAGTCCTTTGTGAGAGCTTCCTTTTCTTCCTTTTTTTTAAAAATATATTTTATTGATTTTTTACAGAGAGAAAGGGAGAGGGATAGAGAGTTAGAAACATCGATGAGACAGAAACATCTATTAGCTGCCTCCTGTACACCTCCTACCGGGGATGTGCCCGCAACCAAGGTACATGTCCTTGACCGGAATCGATGCTTTATCCACTGAGCCCGACCGGTCAGGGCTTGTGAAGCTTTCTGATCCCAGAGCTCTCTCCCTGGGGTCCCTGGAACAGGTCCCAGAGGCCTGGGGACATAACAGACAGCTGGCCATGGGAGCCTGTGGGGCCACCTCTGTCAGTGCCTGAGAGGAATCCATATGGCAAAGGTCAAAGTTCAACCCACACCTCCCTCCTCCCTGGGTTCTGTTGCCACCTCATTAACATGTTTATCCTTTCAAGGCGGTCATTGTTGAGTCTGATGCTTTTGCAAATGTATTTCATCTCCAGAAAGAGACATGGAGAGGCCTCTGGCTTATTTTAAAATACAGGTCTCTAAGAATTTTCGGATCAGATCTTTAAACTGGGTAAGGATTTATAGAACGCTAAGGAACCCTGGCAGGTGACCAAAGAAACAAGAATTATGTGGGAGTGCATGAACTGAGAATGATGGTAATTTTTGTAATTTTTTGTTGGAAATATTGACTTTTAACCTTTCTGTTTTCTGGGTATAAGAAAGCTAGTTTTCTCTTAAATGACCTATGACTAACAAAGAGTTTGGTAAATGATATCTCTGTAGACAATAGTGAAACCTTTATGTTTTTCTATCTAATCCCGCAGAAGGTTGGAAATTCTGAATGAGTATCATCATTTTCATGGGGATATGGTTGTTGGCATAAATCCTATAGGAATCTGTTCTCTTTCTACTGGGACACAATTAGAAGCTTTTGCTGAGGCTTTGACTGGAATGTCATGTTGGAAAGAGACACACATAGCCCTAACCGGTTTGGCTCAGTGGATAGAGCATCAGCCTGCGGACTGAAGAGTCCCAGGTTCAATTCTGGCCACGGGCATGTACCTGGGTTTTGGGCACATCCCCAGTAGGGGATGTGCAGGAGGCGGCTGATCGATGTTTCTAACTCTCTGTCCCTCTCCCTTCCTCTCTGTAAAAAATCAATAAAATATATTTTAAAAAGAAGAAAAAGAAACCCACTTTAAAAATAAAATAAGCCGAAACCGGTTTGGCTCAGTGGATAGAGCGTAGGCCTGGGGACTGAAGGGTCCCAGGTTCGATTCCGGTCAGGGGCATGTACCTTGGTTGCAGGCACATCCCCAGTAGGGAGCATACAAGAGGCAACTGATCGATGTCTCTCTCTCATGGATGTTTCTAACTCTCTATCCCTCTCCCTTCCTCTCTGTAAAAAATCAATAAAATATATTTTTTAAAAAATAAAATAAAATAAAAGAGACACACATAGACTCTGGATCTCACCAAAAAGCTGGAAGGAATTAAAATTGACTTTGGAGCCCGATAAAAGCCACTCGGAAAGCAGCCTGGTCCCTTGCTGACAGGGGTCACCGCAGTCTTTCCAGGGGAGAAACCAAGCTTGTGTTCCTGGGAAATGGCAAAGAGGAAGCTGAGGACATGGCGAGCCCCTGAGGCCTTCACCCACATTGCCGGGACTGCGGGAAAGCGCTGATGGCAGCTGGGTGGCTTGGCTTCTTACCCTGAGAGGCTATGAAACCTCCATCTGGAGGCTCCTTATTAAAGTCCAGCAAAGCAGATGGCAACAGAGCCTCTGTGGTCAAATGTTCTTCTTTTTTCTTAAATATATTTTTATTGATTTCAGAGAGGAAGGGAGAGGGAGAGAGGGATAGAAACATCCACAATGAGAGAGAATCATGGGCAGCTGCCTCCTGCACGCTCCACATAGTACTGAGCCCGCAACCCGGCCCTGTGCCCTGACTGGGAATCGAACCGTGACCTCCTGGTTCATAGGTCGACACTCAACTACTGAGCCATGCCGGTCAAGCTCAAAGGCTATTCTTGTTGCACTTATGAAAATATCAGGCCAAAATTTATTAAAACTCGGCTTATACAGTGCATTGGTCTTCACTTGGCTATCTTTGGTAAAATGGGGTTGATTGTAGAGAGAGAAAAATACGCTGTAATAGAAACTACAATATATCTTTGTGGAGATCAGGTTCTAGCGCAGTTCATGGCCACTTGGTTTTGTTTTGCGTGCTACATATAAACTGGATAGATCCTGAATTCTTCTAGTTTCCTCCAGGACCCGCCCATGATGCTCCAAACATCCTTTGCCTTGGGATCACTGAGAACTAGTACTACTTCTTTCTGAGCTTGCAATTACAGACTGCAGCTAGACGGCACCCTGCAAGAGTCAGAGAACTCACCACAACAGGCTACCTGGTTAAAAGGTGTACACCCTGGCCTGGCCAGCGTGGCTCAGTGGTTGAACATCGACCTATGAACCAGGAAGTCACGGTTCCATTCCCTGTCAGGAGCACATGCCTGGGTTGTGGTTTCGATTCCTAGTGGGAGGTGTGCAGGAAGTATCGGATCAATGATTCTCTCCATCATTACTGTTTCTATCTCTCTGTCCCCACCCTTCCCCTCTGAAGTCAATGAAAAAAAAATTATATATATATATATATATACATATATATATATATATGTATATATATATGTTTGTTTGTTTTTTTAAAGGAGTGTAGCCAAAACCGGTTTGGCTCAGTGGCTAGAGCATCTGCCTGCGGACTGAAAGGTCCCGGTTTTGATTTCGGTCGGGGGCATGTACCTTGGTTGTGGGCACATCCCCAGTAGGGGGCGTGCAGGAGGCAGCTGATTGATGTCTCTCTAATTGGTGTTTCTAACTCTCTATCCCTCCCTCTCCCTTCCTCTCTGTAAGAAATGAGATACATTTTTTAAAAAATAAAAAAAGGAATATACCCTGAACACCAGCACTCCGTCAGAACAAAGTGCAGCTGTAACGGCTGAGAAGTGGTCTTAAATAAATGGTGTTAAAACAGCGAGGACCTCTCCAATATAAAGTTCTAGGTATTTTGGAAATGTTCGTTCATTTGGCTGAACCGTAAGCAAGCCACTACTCAACACTGAAAACAAATGCAAAATCTTTAAAAAAAAATAAATAAATAAGTACAACCCAAATCAAACCCTGGAAGCCATTAACGGTCCCTGCCTTCACTCACCTGGCTGTCCCCTCCGGAGCACCGCTGGTCCTGGGGCCCTGTCTCTCCAACCTGCTTGTCGTCAGTCTCTTCCAGAGGGCAGCCGTTCCCTGTGCATGAAGCCGAGGGTCCAGCCCGGCTGCCCGCCCAGCCCAGCCCAGGAAGACCTGGGCCCTCGCTGCGCTCTTCAAGCCAGACGGGGCGAGAGAACTTTATTCCTCCCTCGCTCGGCAGGAAGCAGTCACAGGAGACCTCTGACCCTCATCCCTTCAGAACCAGGAGGCGAAAGCCTCCCAGGGGGGAAATCTGGGCCCAGGAATGAAAAAATACCGGATGGCCAGGAAGACCAGTGAAGACCACGTGGCCAGATGTCGAAAGCACATCTGGAATATGCTCAGTGGCTCAAGCTTGGTCCGCTCCGCAGCCTTCCAGCGATGGTGTCAATGAGCAACGCCACCATCTTGCTGGAGATAGTTGCCAGGCAACCCAAAAGGGAGGAAGTAACCCCACCCTGAGATGTTAAATCTCCCCCCCAACCTCCCCCGCCACCCCGAACCCCTCACCAGCTGCCTTTCCCAGCCAGCCCATCTTTCTTTTGGCAAAAGCCCGCCTTGTCTCAGCTTATAAAAGCCGCAAACAGCCAGCCGTGAAGCCAGCTCAGGACTGCTTCCCTTGTGCTTAAGTGTAAGCTTAATCACATCTGTCTGGAGCTGAAACCGGTGTGGCTCCGTGGAGAGAGCGTCGGCCTGTGGACTGAAAGGTCCCGGGTTCGATTCCGGTCTAGGGCATGTGCCTTGGTTTTGGGCACATCCCCAGTAGGGAGCTTGCAGGAGGCAGCTGATCAATGTTTCTCTCTCATCGATGTTTCTAACCCTCTATCCCTCTCCCTTCCTCTCTGTGGAAAATCAATAAAATATAAAATAAAAAATAAAAACCTGTCTGGAAATTTCCCTGGGGTTTCCTCTCCATTTCTATCTTGGGGAACCCCAAACCCCAATGCCATTGACACTCGGAGGATCGCCTTTCTCTGCTTCTTCTGTTCGCTCCCCTCTGAAATGGGGCTGGCGCCTACACGCTCTCCGACTCCCCCAGGGCCCGGAACCCCATGTGATGAGGAAGTAGAGCTGCCGCAGCGAAGGCTCAGGCGCTGGGGACGGAGGCAGGGCGCTGGCCTCAGCGTGGCGCATGCGGCGTAGCTGGGTCTGTGCCAGCTGGTGAGGGCGAGGAGTGCCCTGGCTCAGCTTAGTGATGATGGGCCAGGGGAGCCGGCCAGCCGGGAAGCGCACAGAGGCAGCAGGGAGGCTGCAGAGGTGGCAGCTGAAAGAGGAACCGGCATCTTCCCCGGTGGGAAATAGTCAGGTTCCGTGAACAAGGCCAGAGCTACTGCTGTGAGTGAGATCCTGCATTTGCCGAAACCGGTTTGGCTCAGTGGAGAGAGCGTCGGCCTGCGGACTGAAAGATCCTACGTTCGATTCTGGTCAAGGGCTTGTATCTTAGTTGTGGCCACATCCCCAGTAGCGGATGTACAGGAGGCTGCTGGTCGATGTCTCTCTCTCATTGATGTTTCTGGCTCTCTATCCCTCTCCCTTCCTCTCTGTAAAAAAAAATCAATAGAATATATTTTAAAAAAAAGGTCCTGGATCTGCCTCTTCTGCCCAAGTGGTTTTCGTTGGCTGCTTCTGCCGCGGCATGTCTGTTTACTAAGCTCTATGGCCCTAAACAAGTGCCTTAACCCCCAAGGCTCCGTTTACCGGTCTGCAAAATGGGGCCAAGAGCACTCAGCCGGAAGTGACTGGCGAATGGATCGCTAGGAGCCCCATACAGCGGTGAGGACAGTCCCTGGCCGTTCCTGGCTGTGACGAGGGCAGGGCCCAGCGCTGGCCCAGGTGTGTGTGACCGGGACTGTCGGCAGGCCAGGGCACGTGTTACTGAAACCTGAGAGCCAAGATTCCAGGAGAGTCACCATCTCAAAGGCCCTCTCTGTCCTCCCTCGTCCCTAAGCCTGTGTCCACTTTCCACTGGGAAAACAGATCGCCACGGACGGCACCTCTGCCCCGAGCATCCGGGCCCCAGGCGGGTGCTTGTCGGTCAGATCCCGGACAGGCAGCTGCAGGTCGGCAGGAGGAGGAGCTGGGCTGGGCGGCAGGTGCTCGGGGTTCCTGCTGGGTGGGAGAATTCTCAGGCCCAGGAATGAAAAATACCGGGTAGCCAGGTGTTTAACCCCTAATTCTAACCCTAACCCTAACCCTAACCCTCCCTCCCCCTCTCTCCATCCCACAGGCCACCGCTGCTCTGTCCCAGCTCTAACAGGAAAGAGAGAGGGAAATCCTTTGAGCTCCATGGTTCCCTGCTCTGGCTGCACATTAGAATCACTAGAGAGAATTTTAAAATCTTTTTTTTTTTAAGGATATTTTATTGATTTTTTACAGAGAGGAAGGGAGAGGGATAGAGAGCCAGAAATATCGATGAGAGAGAGAGATTATCAACCAGTTGTCTCCTGCACGCCTCCTACTGAAGATGTGCCCGCCACCAAGGTACATGCCTTGACCGGAATCGAACCTGGGACCCTTGAGTCTGCAGGCCGATGCTCTCTTCACTGAGCCAAACGGTTTTCCTTAAAATCTCCGTGCCTGGCCCAGCATGTGTAGCTCAATGGTTGAGCATCAATCTATGAACCAGGAGGTCAAGGTTCAATTCCCGGTCAGGATACATGCCCGGGTTGTGGAGGCAGCTGATCAATGATTCTCTTTCATCATTGATGTTTCTCTCTCTCTTCCTCTCTGAAATCAACCAAAAAAAAAAATTTTTTTTTTAAATCTTCATCTGGACTGCATCCTAGACCAGTCAGTGGTCGGCAAACTGCAGCTCATGAGCCTCAGTTTGCCGCTCTGTTGACTAATGAGTTTGCCAACCACTGCCTTAGGGAAAAACACTTAAAAAATATTTTAAGGCCGAGACCGGTTTGGCTCAGTGGATAGAGCGTCGGCCTGTGGACTGAAAGGTCCCGGGTTTGATTCCGGACAAGGGCATGTATCTTGCTTGCGGGCACATCTCCACTGTGGGGCGTGCAGGAGGCGGCTGATCGATGTCTCTCTCTCATCGATGTTTCTGACTTTCTGTCTCTCTCCCTTCCTCTCTGTGAAAAATCAATAAAATATATTTTTAAAAAAACACATTTTAAGAATGTACTTATGTCTTTAACCTGAAGTCCAAGCTTCTGGGTAAGGATCATGCCTTACTCGGTGGTTGGCAAACTCATTAGTCAACAGAGCAGCAAACCGCAGCCGCCGTTTGCCGACCACTGTTCTAGACCAATTAAATCATTAAAAAAAAAAAAAGTTCTGTGAATAAACTCCAATGTACACCCAACATTGAGAACCGCCGCTCTGGATCAGGGCTTTTGGAACTTGCCACCTGACGGTAACGCCTCTGTCAGTGTGAAATACGGTGGCTCAGGCTCTGGAATCCGCATTATTACTGGGACTTGCTGATCCTAGAGCACAGCCTTTGAAACACGTGTAACCTTGGAACACCTGTGAAATCAGAGGGGCTTCCTCCCACCAGCGGCAGGGGGTTCTAATGAGACACAAGCCCTCCAGGTGGGTCTTATCCTGAGGCAGGTGCCGGGAACAGCAGTGCCCTGACCCCCGACCCCCTCCCCCTGCCCCCCGGGGCAGTGCTTCCCGGCCCTCGCTGTCCTTGAAATCACTTGCGATCCTGCCCAAAAGGGAGCTTCTGAGAAGGTCTGGGTAAGGCCTGAGTTTCTGCATTTTTTTTTTTAATATATTTTATTGATTTTTTACAGAGAGGAAGGGAGAGGGATAGAGAGTTAGAAACAGCGATGTGAGAGAGACATCGATCAGCCGCCTCCTGCACGCCTCCTACTGGGGATGTGCCCGCCACCAAGGTACATGCCCTTGACCGGAATCAAACCCAGGACCCTTCAGGCTGCAGGCCGATGTTCTATCCACTGAGCCAAACCTGTTTCGGCTCTGCATTCTTTTTTTATTGTTACTATATTTTTCTTGATTATAGAGAGGAAGGGAGAGGGAGTGAGAGAGAAATATCAGTGAGGAGAGAGAATCACGGACCGGCTGCCTCCTGCATGCCTCCCACCCAGGATCGAGCTCATAAGCCGGGCCTGTGCCCTGACCGGAATCGAACTGAACCATGACCTCCTGGTTCCTCGGTCAAGGCTCCACCACGGAGCCTCGCCAGCCGGGGCCGGAAACACCTTTCTGATCTTTCCAAGGACGGGCAGCGCCCGGACAGAAAGCCTGGCTGGGCCGCCTGCGGTGACGGAAGACCAGGGTGTGTGTGCTTCAGTGCTTTGACACCAGACCCCAGAGTCTACCTCGGAGCGGAGCCCCCTGCATCTGAGCTGCCAGCGCATCTGTGAGAGAGACTTTTAGGGGCTTAGCCCCTGAAAAGGAGGGACAGCCGATATCTCCCTGCAGACCCCCCAGCGCCCTGGTCCCGGTCCCCCGTGTCCGAACCCGGCAGCCCACCTCCCTGGTCACGGACACACGGAGTCTTTGCCCTCTGTCATCCCGAGCTCTTAATCTTTTTTTTTTTTAATATATTTTATTGATTTTTTACAGAGAGGAAGGGAGAGGGATAGAAAGTTAGAAACATCAATGAAAGAGAGACATCCATCAGCCTCCTCCTGCACGCCCTCTACTGGGGATGTGCCCGCAACCAGGATACATGCCCTTGACCGGAATCGAACCTGGGACCCTTGAGTCCGCAGGCCGACGCTCTATCCACTGAGCCAAACCGGCCTCGGCCTGAGCTCTTAATCTCTTAATTGGCTTGGCCATCACGGCGCTGGATGTCAGGCTGCAATCCCCAGCTAAGCGGGTCTCTAGGGGTGGGGGGGACACAGGGATCGCGCCAGGACGAGCCAGGGAGGAGGCGTGGCGGGCTCCCTCCCTAGCTCCCTGAAGACCAGCCTCCCAGGCCTGAGGAACTGACCCGCCACCCCAGCTGGCTGCTCCCCCATCTTCCGACTCCCAGACCCGGAGACCCCAGAGGAGAAGCCACCGGCCGCTGAGGAACAGACAGCGGGGATGGGCAGCGGGGCCAGCGCCGAGGACAGGGAGCTGGCCAGGCGGTCCCGGGAGCTGGAGAGGAAGCTGCAGGAGGACGCGGACCAGGAGGCCAAGACCGTCAAGCTGCTGCTGCTGGGTGAGGGGCGGGAGAGGAGCGGGGGGAGGGGGGGTAGGCGGCCGCTCCGTCCAGCGCGGCCTGGGCCTGGGCCAGGAGGGGTCCAGCGCACCCCACCGGGGCGGGGAGACGGACCGTCACTGCCCCTCCGCCCCCGTTCTGGCCTCAGGCTGGGGGGTCAGAGCTCTCGGGCGGAGATGGGATGGTTCTGCTCCTCCTTGGACCGGGAACAGAACCAGGGCCAGGACGGCCCCGCCCTCCCTGAATCTAACGCAGTGGCTCTCCACCTTCCTAAGGCGCGACCCTTGCGTACAGTTCCTCCTGGGGTGGTGACCCCCAACCATGAAATGTTGCTACTGTGATGCATCGTGATGTAAATATCTGCATTTTCCGATGGTCTTAGGCGACCCCTGTGAAAGGGTCGTTCGACCCCAAAAGGGTCGCGACCCACAGGTTGAGAACCGCTGATCTAACCGAACCCAACACCTGGGGGCTTGGCAAAGCCACGCACCCGGGGCCCCACACGCAGCTGAGAACTCGGACAGGACAGGGAACCGCAAGGCCTGCCTGTGTGACAATCGGTGTCACGTTAGACGCGGGGACGGGCCCACGGGCCCAGGAGCCGGCTCCTTCTCGCTCGGGGTCATCACAGCAGGAGCTGCGCCCGAGGGGAGGCCGGGCCGTCAGCGGAGAGCAGATCCGGGGTCAGGGCTGAAGCGAGACCACACCCCGGTTGTCAGTCCGAGAGGCGGGTCTGGGCTGTAAATAGAACCAAGACCACAGAGCACGGCCACCTGGCTCTCAGGAAGACCACAGGGGCCGAGAGGGGGGTGGGGGGGAAGGGGGGCGATTGTGCAGAGGGAGGGCAGCTGGGCGGGGGTGCGGCCAGCCCCGGGGACCCCCTGGAGGAGCACACCTGTCCCTGGGCCCGGGGCCCCACGGCGGGAGGCAGGGGGAGAGCATGGCCAGCTGGGATCCTGGGATCTTTTAAGCCTCATCAGCTTTGTTGTGCCTCCAGGATGAGCGGCTTAGAGCCAGCAGCCCAGGCTGGGGGGCGGGGGTGGGGTGTGTGTGTGTGTGGATATCGATGGAGGGGGAGCAGAGCATGGAGGAGGGGGGAGGGCGTTTTGGCCAATAAAGGAAACACCACCGGGAGGGAGAAACAGCGTCTCAGTGAAGGGCCTCAGCTCCCTCCAGCCCTGCCCGCCTTCTGGCCCGAGTGAAAGGGGTGGAGAGGAGTGTTTTTTGTTTTTGTTTTAAAATATATTTTATTGATTAAAAAAAAAATGTTTTATTGACTTTTTACAGAGAGGAAGGGAGAGAGATAGAAAGTCAGAAACATCGATGAAAGAGAGACATCGATCAGCTGCCTCCTGCAC
>JAAGEH010000027.1:6481438-6529776 GCA_011751065.1 Lasiurus cinereus
CTAGAAACATCGATGAGAGAGAGACATCCATCAGCCGCCTCCTGCACGCCCCCCACTGGGGATGTGCCCCCAACCAGGATACATGCCCTTGACCGGAATCAAACTCAGGACCTTTCAGTCGGCAGGCCGACGCTCTATCCACTGAGCCACATTGGTTTCGGCGAGAGGAGTGTTTTTAAGAAATTCCCCTGACCATCCAGGTTCCAATGAGGCTGCCCCGCCCCCAAGCCGTGGGGCCATCTGGAAATGTCCGGTGGCAGGTGCGGTTGTCATGAGTGACCGTCAGCAGGGAGCGCCACGGAGGGCCAGTGGGCGGTGGCCAGGGGCGCCGCTGGACACTCTCCATGCGCAGGAGACCCCCTCCACAACCGAGAAGCCCCAGGTCCTCCGCTCTGCGTGGCCTGGGCTCAGGCTGGAGGGCGAGGGCCTCCCCATGCGGTGCTCTGAGCGGCTGGGCGGGTGGGGAGGCGGGTGCACATCTGGAGAAGAGCCTCCTCCTCCCGCAGGCGCCGGGGAGTCGGGGAAGAGCACCATCGTCAAGCAGATGAAGTGAGTGAGCACGGCCCGGGCACCAGGGGGGCGGGGGGAGCGGCAGAGCCAGCAGAGGGGCGGAGGGGGAGCCCTGATGTAAAGCACAGAAGGGACCGACGCCCCTCGTCTGCACCCCCTTCCTTGCCTCCCACTCTCCCTGCTGGAACAGAGATGGGGTTCTGAGGACCCTTGAGAGCAGGAGTTCCTGGTCCTTTTTGGCCACGCCCCTCACCTGAGCATCTCTAAGACCCTGATGGCCGCCTCCCCCCCCCCCCCCCCCACAGAATCCTTATGATTCAAAAAGTCAGCTCCTGCTCCCGTGGAGAAAGCCTTAAAAGGCCTTCCCTCGGCCTGAACATCTTCCACAGAACACGGCAACAATGAGAGGACCGTTCAAAGTGCTGAGGAAGAAACTCCTGAGAAACTGTTTAAAAAAATAAGTGATATGAAAAGATAGCAAATAGTTGTTGTTTTTTTATAAAGGTATTGTTGTCGTCCCAGCCATTATCTCTTTTTTTAAAAATATATTTTATTGATTTTTCACAGAGAGGAAGGGAGAAGGATAGAGAGTTAGAAACATTGATGAGAGAGACATGGATCAGCCGCCTTCTGCACGCCCCCCTTTTGGGGATGTGCCCGCAACGAGGATACATGCCCTTGACCGGACTGGAACCCGGGACGTTTCAGTCCGCAGGCCGATGCTCTAGCCACTGAGCCAAATCGGTTTCGGCTAGCAAATAGTTTTAAAACGTAGAATAGAGAACTGAAATGCATAAAAACATCACAATACAGTGGTACCTCGAGATATGAGTGCCCTAACATACGAGATTTTTGAGATACGAGCCGTCGAGCGAGCGATTTTTGCTTTGAAACACGAGCAACATTTGAGAGAGGAGTCATCGCGCGGATCGGCCGGCTGCACACGACCCACCAGTTTACCGCGACTCGAGCGTCTCATAGTTTCTCACCCTCAAGGTTACGGAACGAATTAAACTCGTATCTCGAGGTACCACTGTATATGTTTACATACTGTAGATGAGGCCCCTAGAGCCATAAGAAATGAGAAGGAAAAACTCCCTGTGGATAACCCACTCTGGAACTGCCCCCCCATGGGGCGTGTGCCCACGCTGGGAACCCCTGCTGAGCGCCTCCCAGATCCCCAGCCGCCAGGCCCGGCTGCTCAGGCCCGGCTGAGGGCGGGCGCGCTCCCTGCAGGATCATCCACCAGGACGGCTACTCGCCCGAGGAATGCCTGGAGTACAAGTCCGTCATCTACGGCAACGTGCTGCAGTCCATCCTGGCCATCGTCCGCGCCATGTCCACCCTGGGCATCGACTACGCCCAACCGAGCTGCGCGGTGCGTGCCCGGCGGGATGTGGGTCAGCCTGGGGGGAGAGGAGGGCTGGCCAGGGGCAGGCCGGCAGCCAGCAGGCGGGGAGGAACCACGGGTCCGAAGAAAAGCTGGGGGTAACTAGGGTCCCACATGGTGAGCTTCCAACCTTTTCAGTTCGGGAGGCAGGTGCACATCTGGAGCAAGCATGCCATTCCTGCCCTTTTTAAAATATATATTTTATTGATTTTTTACAGAGGGAAGAGAGAGATAGAAACATCGTTCAGCTGCCTCCTGCACACTTCCTACTGGGGATGTGCCCACAACCAAGGTACATGCCCCCGACCGGAATCAAGCCTAGGACCTCTGAATCTGCAGGCCAACACTCTATCCACTGAGCCAAACCGGCTTCGGCCTGCCTTTTTTTTTTTTTTTTTAAAGTCTCTCTTTTTTAAAAAATATTTTTTATTGATTTTTTACAGAGAGGCAGGGAGAGGGATAGAGAATTAGAAACATCGATGAGAGAGAGGCATTGATCAGCTGCCTCCTGCATGCCCCCTCCTACTGGGGATGTGCCCGCAGCCAAGGTGCATGCCCTTGACCGGAATCGAACCTGGGAGCTCTATCCACTGAGCCAAACCGGTTTCGGCCTGCCTTATTATTATTTTTTTAATGTATTTTTATTGATTTCAGAGGGGAAGGGAGAGAGAGACATCTATGAGGAGAAGGACTGATTGGCTGCCTCCTGCAGGCCTCACACTGGGGATGGAGCTCACCACCCAGGCATGTGCCCTGACCAGGAATCGAACCGTGACCTCCTGGTTCCCAGGTCAACGCTCAACCCCCGAGCCGGGCCAGCTGGCTCCAATCCCTCCCTTTACAGTAAAGCTTCCCTGCCCCTTGGTCTTACTTTACCCTTTAAACCGCTCCTGGGGCCCCTCGCCCTGCCGTGGGCCCGTTCCCAGCTCCATCCCTGCTTCCATCCCTCTTCCTACACCTCACCGAGGTGATGGCTGCTGCCTCCCGCGTGTCCACTCTCGGTCAGTCTGCTCTGGGCCCTCCGCCATCCGCTGGGCACCCCAGGCCTGGATGCACGGCCGCCCTCAGCATCTCGGAGGCCACTGGGACATTAACCAGTGTGTTCTCAGGCAGACTCTCCCCTGGACACCGCCTCGGCCTTCACCTCCGGCTCCGGGAGCCGTGCAAAGTGTTGCCTTTCCAGCAGAATTCCCAGAAGCCTCCTGGGAAGCCAGGCCTCCCCGCGGTTCTCAGCCAGGGTTCTGCCTTTCAGGATGACGGGCGGCAGCTCAACAACCTGGCCGACTCCCTGGAGGAGGGCACCATGCCCCCCGAGCTGGTGGGGGTGATCCGGAGGCTGTGGCAGGACGGCGGGGTGCAAGCCTGCTTCGACAGGGCGGCCGAGTACCAGCTCAACGACTCGGCGGCCTAGTAAGGCTCTCGGGGGACAGGTGGGAGGTGGCGTACGTCACCTTCTAGGAGACACTGCACCGGCCTGCAGCGCCAGGCACTGAAAGCTGGAGGCCCCGGGCCCGAACTCAGCCTGGTGCCTGTTGGGCCCCGGAGGTGTTTCATGGCTCGGAACTGAATGCCTCTAAGTCAGGACATGGGCTCCCATGATAGGTCCATACTGCTTTATTCAATTAATTAATGAATGATTGATTTCAGAGAGGGAGGGGATAAGACAGAAACATCAGTGATGAGAGAGAGTCATTGATCTGCTGCCTCCTGCACACCCCACACTGGGGATCAGATCCTCGACCTGGGCGTGTGTCCTGACCAGGAATCAAATGGTGACCTCTTGGTTCAGAGGTCAACACTCAGCTCCTTGAGCCGCGCCAGCCAGGTTCAAATGAGGATGTAAACGTGAGATTCCTGGCGTACAGTAGGGACCTGTGTTAATTCTCCTTCCCTCTCTCTCTCGGTCTTTTCACATCTGACTTCTTCCTGCTTTCCTCCCTCCCCACCACCACCTTCTTTTCTGAACTTTTAAAAACAACCGTCACTGGCAAACAAACAAAAGTGGAATAAGACAATGGATCACCAGGCTTTCAGGGTTATCAACTCAGGGCCACTCTTATTTCGTTTTATCTTCATCCCCCACTGGGTTATATCGAGGTAAATCCCAGCTATCCTATCATTTTGTCCTAAAAACTTCATTATGTAGCTCTAAAAATAAGGGCTCCTTTTAAAAACAAATCACAACGTAATCGCTGCAACTAAATATTTAAGATTCTTTAATGTCACCAAGTAGCCACGTCAGTGCTCATGCAAGTTTCCCCAGTATGTCACCTGTTCTCCCAACTCGATTCAGGAGACAAACAGGATATAGACATCGCGGTGATTCGCGTCTCGTGTGTGTGCTCCAGTTTCTTAGTCCACTCCTCTTTTTAAAAATATATTTTATTGATTTTTCACAGAGAGGAAGAGAGAGGAATAAAGAGTTAGAAACATTGATGAGAGAGAGAGACATCGATCAGCCGCCTCCTGCGCGCCCCCCCACTGGGGATGTGCCTGCAACCAAGGTACGTGCCCTTGATGGGAATCGAACCTGGGACCTTTCAGTCCGCAGGCCGACGCTCTATCCACTGAGCCAAACTGGTTTCGGCAACTCCTATTTTTTTGATGGAAATTCTGGCACCTTGGTAAACCACCAAGTCTCAGTGGAGAGTCCAGAAAACCTCTTGGTCAGGGGAAATGCATGGCAGTTAGCTGACCTGACTTCAATGGGGCGGAACCCCACGAGGACCCGAAGGGCAGAACCCCAGCTTTAGCAACATGGATTCTAGGCCCGGTGCTGAAGCCACGTTAGTTGCATGCCGTTGGGTCAGATTCTTGACCCTCCTTGGACTTGGCGGTGCAAAACTTAACGTCCCGGGTGCCAACTGCTGTTCTCTAGCTACCTGAACCAGCTGGACCGGATCACGGCCCCTAACTACCTCCCCGACGAGCAGGACGTGCTACGGTCCCGGGTCAAAACCACGGGCATCATCGAGACCAAGTTCTCCGTCAAAGACCTGAACTTCCGGTGAGCACGTGGTACCTTAAAGCATCTGAGACATCAGAGGGCACGGGTGTGCGTCCTAACCTCCACCTGCATCAGTGCCCTACCCCCTCCCTCTCACTGCCACCCGACCGCCTCCCTGGGGGTCGACCCCAGACACGGGGGCCATCCCCGCACATGCCGACGAGGCCAGCTTTCCCCCCTCAGGATGTTTGACGTGGGGGGACAGCGGTCGGAGAGGAAGAAGTGGATCCACTGCTTTGAGGGAGTCACGTGCATCATCTTCTGTGCGGCCCTCAGTGCCTACGACATGGTGCTGGTGGAAGACGACGAAGTGGTGAGTGGCCTCCTACCCTGTTTCCCTGAAAGTAAGACACCCCCGAAAATAAGACCTACTTCCAGTGTTGCCTCTCGCTGTCATAGGCTTCCCTCCCCCAAAATAAGACCTCCTCCGAACATAAGGCCTCCCCGGAATAGAAGGCCCCCCAAAGCTACCGTCAGGCATCTGACTCCTGATTTAAAGAGACCTCGCCCTGCCTGAACAGCTCCGGCTGCGCTGCGGCCCATCAGTGAGCTGGTTGGTGATGACAACGACTACTGTACCATAGACGGGTCACACATTTCCTTTTTTTTTTTGTTCAACAATAAATGTGCACCATCTTCCTCTTTGTGGAAAAATAAGACATCCCCTGAAAATAGGACCTAGCGCATCTTTAGGAGCAAACATTAATAGAAGACACTGTCTTATTTTTGGGGAAACAGGGTGTCCCCTGCTCCCAGTGTTCTCCCTTCTCCTTACATCACATTCCAGAAGGGCAGCCTAAATACCTTCTAGCGAGATGTCTCACCTGGCGGGCCGTTCGTTTTCCAAGACCTCTTCAGGTCCACGCGGTATGACAGGGTTCGGCCGGAGCATTAGCCACGACAGAAGGCTACACGGTAGATCTGGTTTCTCTCTCATCAGATGCAAAGATTGAGCACGTTAGCTAAGAGCGTCCTTCAAGACCCTAGCGGCCTGCTCCCCGAGACCAGGCTGGCCCGGGCCCCTCCGGTCTCTGCAGATAGACAGCCCGTCTCCTCGCTCAAAGCGGCGCTCCGAGAAGGGGCAGAAGTGCCTGTGGTGCGGCCCTGGGCACCATTGACATTCCTGCCCAACCTGAGATCCGGGCCCGACCGCAGCAACCCGGCAAAAGCATCCTGGGGCCCTAACCGGTGTGGCTCAGTGGATAGAGCGTCGGCCTGCGGACTGAAAGGTCCCAGGTTCGATTCTGGCCAAGGGCATGTACCCTGGTTGCGGGCACATCCCCAGTGGGAGGCGTGCAGGAGGCAGCTGATCGATGATTCTCTCATCAATGTTTCTAGCTCTCTATCCCTCTCCCTTCCTCTCCTTAAAAAAAAAAAAAAAGCATCCTGGGGACTCGAATGGGCAACGCTACCAAGGGCCCAGTCTCAACCCTGGGTCAGCAGCACGCACGGACGTCACAATCCTTCGTGTGCCTGGCTCCCAAAGATCCGCCTGACGTTTAAAAAATATATATATTTTATTGATTTGTTACAGAGAGGGAGAGAGTTAGAAACATCGATGGGAGAGAAACATCGATCAGCCGCCTCCTGCACACCCCCTACTGGGAATGTGCCCCCAACCAAGTACATGCCCTTGAGCGGAATCGAACCTGGGACCTTTGAGTCTGCAGGCCGACGCTCTATTCACTGAGCCAAACCGGTCAGGGCCTGCATGACATTCTTGGCCCTCACGATCATAGGCATGCTCCACACATGACCTCACTTAACCTACGTAATAATCCTCTGAGCTAGGGCAGCAGACCCAGGAAAGCGCGATGATTCTGCCCCCCACCCCCAGCCCCCGTCACCCGGCCAGGATGGGAAGATCAGGCGGAAGCCAGATGCCGTTGGCTTAACGAGAGATAAGCCGTTCCCTACCTTGCACTTGGCATTGGGCTCCAGTCTCTGCCGGCACAGGAGGCAGGCGCCCCTCCCGTAAGCCCGGCCTGGCGGCTCTGATGTGTCTCCCACCCCCAGAACCGCATGCACGAGTCCCTGCACCTGTTCAACAGCATCTGCAACCACAAGTTCTTCGCCGCCACGTCCATCGTCCTCTTCCTCAACAAGAAGGACCTCTTCGCGGAAAAGATCAAGAAGGTGCACCTCAGCATTTGCTTTCCTGAGTATGACGGTGAGCGTCAAGGGCTGGGGACAGGGTCAGGCTTTCTTCGCGGCGACAGGGGATGCCATTTCCCGCACCACGGTGGCAGGAAGGAACTCGTCCCTGTTTGTGCCGGGCTGCTCACCCCTTGTCCCTCAGCACCCCTTCCTCTTGGGAGCTCAGCGATGTCCACGTGGCACTGGGCTGTCTCATCAGAGAAACTGGGGCATCCAGACCTCGGTTTTCCAAATTTCTTGCTTTATTTTTAAAAATATATATTTTATTGATTTTTTTACAGAAAGGAAGGGAGAAGGATAGAGAGTTAGAAACATCGATGAGAGAGAGACATCGATCAGCCGCCTCCTGCACACCCGCCACTGGGGATGTGCCCGCCACCAAGGTACATGCCCTTGACCGGAATTGAACCTGGGACCCTTCAGTCCACAGGCCGATGCTCTATCCATGGAGCCAAACCAGTTTCGGCCAAGTTTATTTTTTTATTGATTTCAGAGAGGGAGAGAGAGGGAGGGAGGAAGGTAGAAACATCAATGATGAGAAAGAATCGTCACCCTCACTGCTTGGCTCGGTGGGTGGAGCTAGGTTTGCATTCAGATGTCAGATGCAGGAGAACCACTGACTGCTTATTCCAATGGGACCTCCCAGAAACCAAGGGTGGGGACAGACACCTCTCACCTCGACTTCTTTGCTCAACTCAAGTGAGGAACCCAATACAGGAGAGGGCCTTCCCTTCAAAACCAGGCCCCCTACATCACACCGAGGATCACATCAGTCCCCTAAAAAGTGAGCAGCTAAGGGTTCCTTTACCCCATGTCTTCCCTCTTTTCTTTTTTTCTGGAAAACCAGGAAACAACTCTTATGAGGATGCAGGGAATTATATCAAGAGCCAGTTCCTCGACCTCAACATGCGGAAAGATGTCAAAGAAATCTACAGTCACATGACCTGCGCCACGGACACACAAAACGTCAAGTTTGTGTTTGACGCAGTTACAGACATTATCATCAAAGAAAACCTCAAGGACTGCGGGCTCTTCTGATCTCCATCATCCCCCACGTGTGTTTGTCCACCAACAGGCTCGGAATGTGGGCGATTGGAAGCAGAAAATGTCCGGGCACGACACCGTGAGATGGGGAAGGAACTCATGGTCGCTGGGAGGGGAGATGGGACGTGAGTGGCCGGTCCCTCTCACATTCTTTCCAAAGCAGGGGGGCCGGCGAGTTTCCAGAGCCCGAGGCCAGGAGCCAGAAGGCCCAGGCTCCAGGCCTGGTTCTCCAACTTATTACAAAACGCAGACATTTCGTTTCTCAGAGTCCCTCACCACTGGGCTGTCCACGAACAGAACTGCAGGGAAGGCACGGAAAGGCTCAGTGGGTAGAGTCACAGGCAGAAATCCTATGCCAACGCTGCCATTTCTGAAATCAATACCAGGTTTTGCGATGAACCATCCCAAGCAAAACAGCAAAAATCAATGAAAAACAAAACCTCGATAAACCTACCACCCCTTTTTACTAACAGACGTCTATGTGCCTGAGCTCAGACATGCAGATCACTGAAGAGAGCTGAGTTAGTTTTGAGGGCACATAGAGAAGAACCATCATTTTATGAAGCAGACTTATCCCTCTGCTCCCCAAAAGGCCGAGTGTCCTTTACCTGTGGGAAACTGTTTCTCAGCCATACAGGATACTTTTTTTATTATTATTGATTTTTTTTTTATAGAGAGGAAGGGAGAGGGATAGAAAGTCAGAAACATCGATGAGAGAGAGACATCGATCAGCCATCTCCTACGCGCCCCACACTAGAGATGTGCCCACAAGAAGGGTCCATGCCCCCCCCAACCGGAATCGAACCTGGGACCTTTCAGTCCGAAGGCTGATGCTCTATCCGCTGAGCCAAACCGGTCTCGGCGATACAGGACACTTTCTAAGTCAGCGTGGAGGGTTATCAGCACAGGCCCGCTTGGAGTATCAATGATCTGAACTGCAGCTATCCTCCACCACAGAACCTAGAACAAGTGAGCAATCCTAAAATTCTCATTTCAACCCCGATTTGCTCCAGAATAAAAAAGGCAGCGGGTCTTGCTTTAGGGCAATAAACCTCTTTGCAGCTGGGTGGGTCCCTGTGAAGGTCTGCCTGAACACATCTTCCCAAACGGACCAATGAGCAAATGATCCCTCTGAACGCCTTGGAGGGGAAACGAGCTTGCATTTATCTTGACAGGAGGCGGTGCGGTATGGGTTTTGCGTTTTTTACAACTACCAGAGAGGAAGGCTCTTGGCAGCGGGATGTAGTATCTAAAAGAATGTGTCAATTAAGAGGAAAATACACTCCTTGCCAGAAGCACACATTCGCACTTAGGCTGCTACTAAGCGATGTTGATACTAGAGAGCCATATGAGCTGGAAACACACTGGAGACGCTTGCAGCTGTTAAAATTGGATTCATTCAAGCGTCGGAATCCTTGAAAAGAAACCAGCTTGGGAGAAACAAGGAAAAATACTCTTGCCTACTGCCACTTAAAACACTTAATAGCCAGGCCGGGGCGGCTCAGGGGCTGAGCGTCCCTCTATGAACCAGGAGGTCACGGTTCGATTCCCGGTCAGGGCACAGGCCCAAGTTGCAGGCTTGATCCCCAGTGTGGGGCGTGCAGGAGGCAGCCGATCAATGGTTCTCTCTCATCATTGATGTTTCTTTCTGTCTCTTCCAAATCAATAAAAATATCTATTTTTAAAAAGAAACCAAAACTCAAGCCAAAGAAAAAATCTGGGTAAGACCTTTTGTATCCAAAAGCTAGCTGTTCAGGGGAGTTTTCTAAATGGCGTGCCCCAACCATGACTTACCCGTTTGCTTTAATTCCACATGCAGGGGTTCTGAGGTTCTTGCTGTTTGTGGTTTGGGGTTTTTTATTTTTTTATTTTTGTACTAGAGGCCCGATGTGCGAAATCTGTGCAAGGGGCTCGGCCCTCGCAGCCTGGCTGCTTCACAGCCCGCCCACCTGTCATCCCACCGTCCAGTCTAATTAGCACCTTCGCTCTTTATTATAGGGGATGTGGACCCCTCTGGCAGCCTGAACCCAATGGGCCCCTCTCAGAATGTTTAAAAGGCGTTAAGTAAGTTCAGAGATTACAAAGGAAACCCACACACGGAGTCCAGTTCTCTCTCTGCAGCTCTGAAGCACCAGGTTAGAATCCTCGCTACAGCTATGACCTGTCCACACGGGCCTCCAATGTAAATTTATCCCATTTAACCCATCTTCAAATGGGGAGGACCCACTTCCCCCCAATCATAGCATATTGTTGGCTTCTTAAGATTTTTTACTGGTTTTTTTGAGAGAGTGAGTGAGAGAAACATCGATGTGAAAGCAAAACATCAACCAGCCGCCTCCTGCACGCTCCCTGCACTGGGGACTGAGCCTGCAACCCTGATACAAACCCTGACCAAGAATCAAACTGATAAACTTTTGGTGCCTTTTGGTCATGAAAAAAGTAAGCAATGGTGTGAACAAAACATAAAGCAAAGACCTTTCATGGAGCATCAACCTACCAACAAGGAGGTCACGATTCAATTCCCGGACGGGGCACATGTCTGCGTGCAGGAGACAGCCGACCGATGCTTCTCTCTCATCATTGATGTTTCTATCTTTCTCTCCCTCTCTGAAATCAATAAAAATATATTTTAAAATAACATAAAAAAACAAAGACCTTTCACCTCCACATATAGCTGAACTTCACCTTCAGGTCTTTAAAATGAATATGGTACACGGAGATGCTGAGACAAGAAAGCCGCTAGCAAGGCTAATCTTGGGGGTCACGAATATTTACCAAGAAGCATCTTTAAATGGAACATGCTAGTTGGAAGCTAAGTTAACAGAACAGGAATGTAAGACGGAAAGATTTCACAGCGGGTGGGAAACGGGGATAAAGCAGAACCCAGCACAGAGAACAACTCTCCAACCTGCCAAGGTTCGGGGGGCCTCCGGACCGTCATCCTCCCTGAGCGAGAATGAACAGTTAGAACAGGTCATTTCCTGTGATTTGTTACGTCTCCTGGGGGAATCTTTCATACGTGGAACATGAGCGCACAGTGGAGGAGGAGAGAGGTTAGGAGATAGAAAAACCTACTGGTCCACAATGTAATATTCCCGCTTGTCTCCAACCTCACGGCTCAGGGAATGCTCGCACTGAGATGGTGCGTCCCCGGCTAAACATTTTATGATCGCGGCGACCTTGCTGATTCCCGCGGGACTTCAGGCAAACCTCAGCCCCGGGCACGCACAGCCTTTACTGCCCGGCTCCTCCATCACTCCCCTTCCCCGACCCTGGCCCGTGCCCCTCCAAAGAGACTTTCACCCCAGTGTAGGCCAGCTGCGTTCTTCATCCCTGAACAGTGAAGACTCCTGGCATTCCCTTCGCAGCGAGCTCTGGCCAGGATTGTATTGTTAGTGTGGTACTCGACTCTGTCCACTTCCAGCGCACAGATAACTGCCGTGAAATAAATGCTTAGAAGTCCCAGTTCCATGTTTTGTCTGAATTTTGTAGAAAAACTAGATACCGTAAGTCATGTACAAAAAGTGCTCCTTATTGGCCAATAAAAAGTAGACTGGCTGGCTGCCGAAACCGGTTTGGCTCAGTGGAGAGAGCGTCGGCCTGCGGACTGAAAGGTCCCAGGTTCGATTCCAGTCAAGGGCATGTACATTGGTTGCGGGCACATCCCCAGTAGAGGGTGTGCAGGAGGCGGCTGATCGATGTCTCTCTCTCATCGATGTTTCCAACTTTCTATCCCTCTTCCTCTCTGTGAAAAATCAATAAAAATATATTAAAAAAAAAAAGTAGACTGGCCAAGAAACTTCCACATCTTAATCGTGGATCTCATCTCTCTACTCCTGTGCAACATTCCCGATTCCCTTCTTCCTGAGGAGACAGGCCAGATCCGGCCCTGGCTTGTTCAGAGGTACGTGTTCCTCGGCAGAAGCGGCTCATAAAAGGTTCTGAGACAATGACAGGGGTGTGTGTGTGTGTGGGGGGGGGGGGGGGGCGACGATTAAAACCTGAGCAAAGGTGTCCAGACCAGGATCTCGACTGTCCCGGAAGGCAGTCTTCGGGGCCTCGAGTCTTTCTTTTCCTTCCCCGTGGCCGACAGGCAGCAAGATCCACTTCCACCGTGTTCTCTTGTGCTTGGATGGCCACGAAGCCACAAAGCCACGCAGAGAGTGTGTGGCTAGTCCGAGGTCCCATCTCTCCTGTGACTGTGAAGCCTCGAAAAGAACACTGGGAAACTGGGACAACTTTGTTGCTCAAGTCAGTATCACCACCAGCTGGTGCGGTTCAGTGGTTGACGTCCACCCAGGAACCACGAGGTCACAGTTTGATTCCGGTCAGGGCACAGCTTGATCCCTATCAGGGGACGTGCAAGAGGCAGCTGATCGATGATGTTTCTCTCTTCTAGATATTTCTCTCTCTCCATTCCTCTCCCTTCCGCTCTCTCTAAAAGTTAATAAAAGCATTAAAAAAAAAAAGTACACGCACAAAGTCATATCAGTATCACATCTAAAAGGTTTTGCAAGTGTTAAGAAGGAAGGGAGTAGGTACTGTTTCAGGTTGTATAAATGAGCAGAGGACTAACTGAGTTTTTGAACACTTGGAAGGGAAAAATCAATCCAAGGCAGGGCTTAACTGGAATGAGACTAACTTTAGCTTCAATGTGACTGCCAGGCAGCAAGGAGCTCTGCGAGAGGAAACCCCAGAACTCTGCTCAGCAAATAGATAAACAGAGGGAGTACGCGGCCAGGTCAGGCAAACCATGTCTACAGAGTCACGACCACCGAAAGGAGAGCAAAGACCAGGATGTACACAATTAAGGTGAGCACAAGAGCTGGGAGAACCAGCAATTATTTTTAAATATGCTACAACACACACACATAAAACCAATGGATAGAAGAAAAAATAAGCAAGGCAGGAGAAGAGTTTTTAAAAATGTGGTCCGTCTATTCTTGGAAGGTAGCACTTTATGAAGAACAATCCATCGGTGGAAACAATAAAATGATACACTGAACTAGACTTAGAAACCTAACTGTCCAAAATAAAAACGGCATCTCAAAACCCACTTACGAGGAACGGTAATGTTTTTGGAATTTTCCCGCCGGGAGGTGAAATCTGGTGCAAGGCTGAATTCAGAAGGCGGAGGAGACCCTCAGAAAGCACAGTGCTTCCTCCTTAATACATAGTCTAGGGGGCGGCAATCCACAGCCCCAGGTTTGAATCAGGCGAGGAAGATATGACTGTCGACAAAAAGAAGCTACTACCGCAGTCCTTCCTGCTCAGGCCTATTAAATACTGTTCTGTATTAATTTTCTTAGATGTGATTTCTTGGGATGGTTCAGAGCCTGGCCACCTGAATTCTGAAATAGGACCCATCACAAATCTCTAGCATTCTTCACATACCCTGACCTGGTACATATCCTGACCAAGAATCGAACTGATAAACTTTTGGACACAGGCCACTTTTTATTTCTTTCATTACAAATATCCAATCTTTTCTCCAGGCTAGCAGATAGGATGTCTCTTCCCCACCTTCTGGCTATAAGAAAGAATCTTGTATTTCCAGATACGATAGTGATCTGTAAGTGTGATGATCAGAATAACCCTTTTAAAGTTATAAATTGCTAGCCCGCTGGCCAAGAGTCCATCTCTGAGATGAGTCCAGGTGTTCTGGACTTAAGGCATATTTGAAAACCACTGACTTCAACTGTGTCCCTGTGTCCACCAAGGAATGTACATTCAGGTAAGTTATTTGGGATGGAGGAGAGGGTGGGGGTTGATCTTCATGTAATCACAGAACAAGTGTACATAGTGTGAGACGCAGAAAAGTGCTACAGAAGGGCTAAAAATGAACAGAGACATATTCAAATGAAAATACAAAATGCATTTCAAAGTAAAAGTCACTTTTTGGGGTTATCTGTTATTATGGGTTATCAACAACACCATCCCATCAGCCCAGACTATAGAGACAACACCAGAGCAATTCTCCAGATGATTCTATTTACAAAATACAATAAGGGAAAGATATATTCAAAACAAACAAGAACTATCATCCTATTTACATTGTGGGCATAAGTCAATCAATTAAAGCTGGTCATTTTCTTTCTTGGAGGTCCAGTTTTCACAACCCTAAAATAAAATCGTTAGATGACACAGTTCACCATCTGCACAGTAAATACTTTTCCAAAAAAGAATAAGAAAGAAAGGAAAGAAAAAAAACAAAAAACTACCAATAAAGGCACTGAACTACTGTGGTTTACTTCTGGAACCAGAGTGGATGACCACCAAACATTTTTTTTTTTCCTTTTTAAACTAGTGAAAGGTCACATCAAAAGATGAAATAGAATCCAATCCGAAAAGACTGGACCCCACAAGGCACTGCTTACACCAGTGATGTGGACTGCTCCAATGCATTCTCCTCACCTGCCTCCCGCAGTGGACCGTTCACTATTTAATAACAACGACATCTGCTGTACATTGTACAAAAGGACCTGCAGGCAGAGGCGAATACAGCCCCCCACACAACCAAAATGTAAATCTGGGGAATGGACTGTGACGGCCTGTCACTTGCCCAGATGGGACAGAAGACCCTCCGGCTGGCCACGCCTCAACAATACAATTACACCAACAGACTAGCCTGGAGGGAGCCCTCCTTCCTAGAGCCACTCTCCCACAAAGGCCGCAGCACACTCAGCACGGGCCAAAAGAAACCGAAGAAACTCCTTCCGGAAGGGACTGGTTACAAACAGGAGCAAACCTGGACTCTTTGCTCATCGTTTTAATACTGCGGCCACTCTCACAGATGAACATCTGTACACACCACGTGGGAAAAGGCCCCCAAACGCAGAGGTTTCAGCAAAAGAACGCCCTGACTAATAAGGATTATTACACTTGACATTGCTACAATAAAAACGATGGCGAACGGCTTTGGCACCACGCGTACAAAGTAAAAGCATGCACTGTCGACACACTTTGATGTTTCCCAACCGAAAACAAGGCCACAGGAGATGCAAACCAGGAGGGGCATCGTTTACAAAGCTCCCTCTGCCCGTGACAGACAAGCAAGGATCAGAGCGGTCCATTTAGCAGGGACATAGCAGCAGAGTCACTGGTTCTGCTTAAAATTTAGCAATTAAAAAAAAAAAAGAAAAGAAAAAACAAAATTTAGCAAATTGCATTTGATTGGCAGCTGCCCTGGGTATGTCTGTATCCAAGAAGATGACTTTATCATACTACAGAAGCATTTATTTAGTAATTTGGTAATCAGCATAAACCCGGTTAACCCTCAACCCTAAGCTTAAAAAAGAGAGAGCTAGACAGAACTCTCCACTGTAATTACCGTTGAGAAATCATGATGGTACTTTCCACAGAATAGTAACACATGTTTCATCCACACAAAAAAAGTCGTAATTATAGTCCCAGTAACTGAAGAATTACACAAGTACAGAAATATTCTATTCTGACCAGCCCGGGAGTTAAAAAAACAAAGAGTTCCTACTAAGAGGAATATTTTCAAGACGATCTGCTCGTATCTTGTGCATAGTTAATTAAGACTGTGTGTGTTTTAATAAAGATTCTTTTGCAGACAAATAAAATTCTGTATTCTTGATGGGGGGAAAAAAATACACCTTAAAAAATAAAACTACCGATGGTCTGTTAACGAGGAAAAAAAGAAGCTACATATTGAAGTTTTGGAATGCAGCACCTCAACTTCACGTCGGCCCTCACGTTTGAGATTTTGAAATCCAAGTGGTGGTCTTGAGTCATACTTTACGGCTGTCCAATTCCACGTGTGACTGGGGCGTCTCGTGTCAGCTGAGAGTCCCGGATACAGAAGATTGTGCTGAAGAGCGGTAGAGCTGCATGCTGCCGCATCCCTGGTCCCCGTGATGCTCGCTGCTGCGCAAGGGGACAGCAGGCGAGGTCTGGTCTCCACACTCCACGTGGGATCCTGGAAAGGAAGGACACGCTTCGTTAGCGGACGCGCTCTGAGCCGAGCGAGGGACACGGCTGCCGCGCGGGTGACCACGGCCCCCCGTTTTACCTGTGGTTCCCGTCTCGGAGCTTCAGTAAAGCCCGCACTCCTTCAGGTTGTGCTTGATGATGACGTCTGTGACCGCGTCGAACACAAACTGCACGTTCTTGGTGTCGGTGGCGCAGGTGAAGTGCGTGTAGATCTCCTTGGTGTCCTTCCTCCTGTTCAGGTCTTCAAACTGGCACTGGATGTAAGCAGCGGCCTCTTCGTATGTGCTGGAACCTGAGGCAGACACCCCCCATCCGCAGTTCCAATTAAAAAACTGCCTTTACCGACGAAGAGAGGGCACGTGGGCCAGTGGAATACAGTACAGACACATTTCTGTATTCCTCTCATCATCATTAGGTTTTTCTCCAGAGCGGACGCCTATCATTGTAAACTGAACAAAATCACCCCACACCAAGATACAGAAAAACAAACTTTAAATTTCTCTTTCCCCTTTCGTTTATAGACTTCTTGGCTAAAAATCCCTGTAAAGTATAAAAGGAAACTAGGAGAGTCGGAGCGTACATTTCTAGAAGAACACAACTGTTTAAAGGTCACCAAGCCTGCACTCCTTGGGGAGATGGGAAATAATTCAAAAGGGTAAGTCACGCTTCTTTTCAAAGTCATTCCGGCGTTAAAGGGGCTCAGCCTCAGCGCCTGGATGCGATAATTTAAGGAACCAAAGGGACACTGACAGATGCAAAGGGAAAGGGCCCTGTGTTGTACACCTTTAAGCAGTCAATTTATGGTATGTGAATTGTACCTCAATGATGCTGTAATATTTAAGGTGGGGTGTGTGTGTGTGGGGGGAGGACCAACCCCATTGTCAACGTTTGTAATTAACACCTGCTTCCTACACCATCTTGTCTGCCTGTGGGCCCAGAAACAGGTTCCCGCCGATCAGAGGCTGCTGTAGGGACATCAGGCAGAGCCAGAAACACCGGCACTGAGTAGTCAACACGAACTAACACCAGGCTGTTATGCCAACAGAATGTCGAACGAACCGAAGGGAGACAGCTTGGTAGGGGCTTGAAATGGTTCCCCGCAGATCTGCAGGACTTACGTAACTTACAGGCAACAGAGGACTGGAACACATGTCTGTCTGCTGGGAACAGATACTGGCACTTGGGACATCAGGACTGGAATCCCTCAGAAGGATCCAGTGAACAGAAAACAGGCTTGGGAGTTCACACACACACACACACACACACACACTCTCTCTCTCTCTCTCTCTCTCTCTCTCTCTCTCTCTCACACACACACACACACACACACACACACACAGTAGTGACATCCAGGGCTCTTTGCTGTGTGTGAAGAAGACTCCTGACTGAACATTAATGCCAGTCCTTCCACTTGTCTTAAGAAAGATTTCCAGCCGGCGTAGTTCAGTGGCTGAGCGCCAACCTATGAACCAGGAAGTCATGGTTTAATTCCTGCCCGGTCAGGGCATATGCCTGGGTTGTGGGCTCGATCCCAGTAGGGGGCGTTCGGGAAGCAGCCATCAATGATTCTCTCTCATCGATGTTCCTATCTCTCCCCATGTCCCTTCCTCTCTGAAATCAATAAAAAAATATGTACATACACCCTCCTACTTTCTATACAGACTCACCAAGCTCTCACTTCCTGCCTCTCTCTGAATAGAGGACCACAGTTCCAACTTCCCTGAGAAGCAGAGGCCGTGGGGCTTAGACTATAATCTTAACCTTTAAGCTCAACACTTTGCTTAAAAAGTTACTGCTACCTGTACTCATTTTTGTACCTTTAGTCTTAGAGATAGATGTCTTCTCTCTGGTTCCAAACTCAATCGCTCTACCTAAACTCCTTTTATAAAGCGGAGGTAAAACTCACCTAACATACAACAAACCATTTCAAAGTGTACAAAACAGTGGCATTTCCTGTATTCACAATGTTATGCAACCACCACCTCCCGCTAGTTTCAAAACTTGTTAACCCCAGAAAAACATCCATCCCCCACCCACCTCCTGATAACCACCTGTTTTCCGTCTCCGTGGATGCGCCCATTTTGGATGTAGCAGATACAAGGAACCACACAAATGTGACCTTTTGCACTTGGCTTCTTTCGTTTAGTGTAATGGTTATGGAGCTCATCCAAGCTGTAGCAGCATCAGTACTTCTATGGCTGAATAATGCTCCGCGGACATGCCATTCTTTGTTCATCCACTCACCCTATCTAGACTCAATTATGTTTTTTTTTTTAAATATTTTTTTATTGATTTTTTACAGAGAGGAAGGGAGAGGGATAGAGAGTCAGAAACATCGATGAGAGAGAGACATTGATCAGCTGCCTCCTGCACTCCCCCCACTGGGGATGTGCCCGCAACTAAGGTACATGCCCTTGACCGGAATCGAACCTGGGACCTTTCAGTCCACAGGCCAACGCTCTATCCACTGAGCCAAATTGGTCTCGGCTTGTTTATGTTTTTTATTGATTTTAGAGAGAAAGAGGAAGGGTATGTTTTTTATTGATTTTAGACAGAGGAAGGGAGAGAGAGAGATAGGGAGGGCAGGAGAGAAGAAAGAAGGGAGAGAGAAAGGGGGAGGAGAGAGAGGGAGGGGATGGGTGGAGGAGAGAGAGAGAGGAGGGGGGAGGGAGAGAGAAACATCAATCAGTTGCCTCCCTGCCTACTTCCCAACTAGGGATCAAACCCGCAACCTGGGTATGTGCCGATTGGATACTGAACCAGCGATTCTTTGGTGCATGAACTGAGCCACATCGGCCAGAGCCCTACTAGACTCTGGATTCCTTTTCCCTGCCTGAACTCTCCTCGTAGTTTTTGGTATTTTGGCGCTTCTGGTTCTTCTCTTTGGATCCTCTGCACACATTTCTTCCTCTCCTGCCAAGAGAGGCTGACATCCTCCCATCCCCTCCATGGTCCTTTTCTCTCCTCGTTCTAGAACATCCACCGAGTCATCGTTTTCTTTCCGCACTGTATCCCAGACCAATACACCTCGGCCCTCAGCCTCTCCCCAGGTTCCAAGGCCACGTCCACGGTAACTGCGTCTGCTATCTCCATCTGGGTGTTCCAGACACCTCCCCATCAGCATCCGGAAATATGCATCCAGAGCACAGCACCGGCACCCGATCCAGACAGAAGGCGGGGAAGTCACTCCGCTTCGTCCCAGTCCCTGCCCTCACCTTGCTCTAGACGGCGCTTGCAGGGTCTGCTCAGCCAAGAGGCCTTTCCCCTGGACACGCCCAACCCCGATCTAAAAGTCACAGTGTGCGGCCCTGGCAGCCAGTCTCTCCTAGGACTGGGAACCTGGGGACTGGGACCCAGTCTGGCCTGGCCCTTTAAGTGGAGGAGGCACAGACACAGTGGCAAGACTTTTAGCACGTAAACTGCGCAGCAGAAAAAGTTGGTAAGGAGACAAGAATAGAGAAAACACATGGGGGAAATAAAACAGAGGAGAAAATAGGGATCCTTGACAGCTATTTCCTAGTTCTAACTGCACTGCTAAGACAAGTCTGCATTCTTGCCCTTGATGTCTAGGATATATCCCTATATCTTCACCCAATGTTTTTATTCACATCCAGAAAGTCTTTACTAATGCAACTCCCCTACTATTGTTATTGCCACTTACGGCATCATCTTTCTGAAGCACAGGTCCTACAATTTCACTAGTTCCTTCCTCACGGTCTCAGCACGGGAAACGAGGCCCTGCCTGAGCATCCCATCCCTCCGACCAGTCCTTCCCACCACTTACAGCTCAGCCGTACAAATTCCTCCTGGGTTCCAGAACAAATCATGTCTCCTCTTACCTCCCTATCTGCTATTCCCTCTCCTAAAATGTTTTTACTCCCCTGTCCGCCTGGCGGTTTCTAATTCATCCTCTTCCTGTATCCCTCTAAGTGTCATTTCCTCGAGACAAAGACTGCACTGACCCCATCGAGTAACCACTGCTTCTGTTCTTCTACTCATCAACATTTTATTTTTTTAAATATATTTTATTGATTTTTTTATAGAGAGGAAAGGAGAGGAATAGAGTTAGAAATATCAATGAGAGAGAAACATCGATCAGCCGCCTCCTGCACATGCCCCACTGGAAATGTGTCCGCAACCAAAGCACATGCCCTTGACCACAATTGAACCTGGGACCTTTCAGCCTGCAGGCAGACGCTCTAGCCACTGAGCCAAACCGATTTCGGCTCATCAACATTTTATACTGCAACGAAATTCTTCTTCTTCTTTTTCTTCTTTTCTATGTAGGAGAAATATACTACTACTCAACCTCTACTGTAAGGTTGGCAGCCCTGAGAACTCCTTTCATGTCTGGAGGTATCCCTGCTCCCAAAGGAATGAGGAGTAGACATATTCCCACATGCAACGCTACGAAATTCTTCATGTGGCCACGTGTGTAGCTCTCCCTACAACTAGTCAGTTTCTTGAGTGCAAAGATGCACCTGATCTCTGCACTTTCCTATTGATGCCAAATTTTGATGTTTATCTTTCTCTCTGTCCCTCAAACAATGAGAACAGAAATATCAAACAAACTGGTAAACTCGTCTGTGTCTGGAACAGCACTTTAGACCCAAGGGGTCTAATCATATAATGATGCTGCCTCCACGACCAGCAAACACCCCCCATGAGGACGGCAGGCTTGTTCCAAACAAAAGGCCGCTGTAGGAACGTCGCTAAGTGTTTCATTTCAAGTGGGTGCTCCCAACACAACCTTCCAGGACGCTTACCCGTGTATTCTGGATAGCAGATAGTCAGTGGACTCCTCTTTATTTTCTCCTCGAAAAGGTCTTTCTTGTTGAGGAAGAGGATGATGGAGGTGTCTGTAAACCATTTGTTGTTACAAATGCTGTCAAAGAGTTTCATGCTTTCATGCATGCGGTTCTGAAAAAGAAAGAAAGGGTGAGAGGTCAGATCGCAGAAAGCACACACAGACCAAGTCTGAAAAGCACGGAGAGGCACCGGGGAATTAAGTCAGACGCTGATAACAGAAAGTCCTCATTTTTGTAATTCTTGGACGATTAGAAGGTGGGAAGGAGGAGTGGCTGATAAGAGGACTTACTCCTGCCCACATACTCACAGGGCATGAGTGATATTTTGAAAATCTAATTCCACTGACAGGGAAAACAGTTAGGGACATAAGTTTTGATTCAAGGAGCACACGGATGCACAGAGTCTTCCTAAAAGTTCGTTTCCGTTTCCTGGATGCACAGCCAGGCTTGTTACAGGGGCTCCAACATACCATCTCCTCATCCTCCGCCAGAACAAGGTCATAATCGCTGAGGGCCACACAGAAGATGATGGCCGTCACTCCTTCGAAACAGTGGATCCACTTTTTCCGCTCGGATCTTTGGCCACCCACATCAAACATCCTGAGGAAGGCGGGAAGCACACGTTCAGCGAGATCGCACACCCGCCCTACACCGAAATGGCGAGGGATTTCCCACACTGCGCATCCCACACCCCACTGGTAAGGGGACAGACAGACAAAGGAGCAGATAAAGTGAAGTCAAAATAATCATCTGTGGTCAAAAGTAAAACAAACATGAGAAACTAAATCTCTGGAATAATCAAAACTCTCATTTCCGAGATAGTGGGGCTTCCTATCAGCTTGTATCAGATGTGCCAAGCCAGCAGAGTAAGCACTGAAATGAATGAAAGGGAGGAGAGGAAAAGGGCAGGGAAATAAGGAGTGGAATAATACAACGGAAGATAATGACGATGCCTAATATTACTGAGTGTTTACCATGACGCCAGACACCATCCTAAACATCTTATGCATTAACTGATTTAACCCTCATAGCACGCCTGGCTCCTGGAAGTATGCCCATCTTACAGAGGAAGAAATTGAGGCACAGATGTGCTAACTAATTTGCCCAAGGAAGACACCACTAACAAATGGGGAATGAGGATCTGAACCCGGGCACTCTGACCCCAGCACCCAGGCTCTTACCCACAAACCACTGCACCCTCAAATGGTTTACTTCTTTTGAGAGCGTGACAAAATATAAATCCCCATCTTGCATTCTCTTCCATAACCGCTCCCTTTCTTTTTAAAAAAAAATTAGGAATAACTGAGATACGTTTTTCTTAAAGAAAGATACCGTCTTTTCCGGCGTATTAAGACGACTTTTTAACCCAGGAAAATCTTCTCAAAAGTCAGGGGTCGTCTTATATGCTGGGTGTCATCTTATAGAGTGAGTATATCCCAAACTCTATATTTTAACTGGAAAATTTGGGGGTCGTCTTATATGCCCAGTTGTCTTATACGCCGGAAAATACGGTATTTTAGAGATTAATTATGGGAAAAAGGAAATTATGTTTTTTGGTAGGACTCTTAACAAGTCAGTGTCTAAAAACAAAACCAATGTTTCTCAACCCCAGTCTTATTTGAACCCGATTAATAATACCAAAGCCTCAAGTGCTGGCACACTGCATGCTCCATCCCGATGAGTTTTAGTCGCTGCTCCCTGCGGGGGCTCACTTGATACCCTGAGTCACCTGCTGCCCTTCTGTCCACCATGTCCTCATCCACCTCCTCCGGCACAAGAAGCACCCGCACAGCTGTGTCTCAGCTGGTACTAGCGTCAGAGGGGGGAGTCACACAAATGGTCAGACATCCCGAGGATGTGTGTTTGATGGTGGCGACAAACTGTTTAAAGGTTAAAAGCTCTGCCAAGCTGGTTTAGTTATCAGATCTACAGTGGCTAGGGACCTAGTGCCAGAGATTTTTTCCCCTGCAGAGACTGTGGCAGTTGAGTAATTTCTCAATGTGCGTTTGAAGAAAATGGTCATTCTATCTCTTCCTGGCCAACTTTTTCTTCTGATTGATCTTACAGTGGTTTTTTCCCCATCTTTGGTCATGAGACATATAATGCTGTAATCACAAGCTGGCTTTGATACAGGGTCATACTATAGGTTTTAGGAATACTAACATCATCTAGTTCACTGAGAATGTCTCTCAAGAAGGGACATACACTGGTACCCCAATAATTTCAGTTCACGCCTCCATTTTCTTCTAAAAAGTTCATAAAACTTAGTGGAACACTATGACGCTCCCAACAGGGACTTTTAGCACATATTAACATTTACAATATCATTCACTAACAGAGGGACATTTTATAAACATTACCTCGTGACTGAGAGGCAAGTAAGCAATTACATAATGCCTTGCCTACAGTAGATGCTCAATAACTGTGTGAATAAATGGGTAGTGGCTTTGCCTAGAGAGAAGAGGAAAAGGAAGAAGTGATAGTACTTCATCATAAGACAGCTACATGCCAACAATAAAGTGGGTGCAGCACCTTAATGGGATGTGGCTGCGGATCTTAACACGCAAAGACCAGCAGGGTTTACCGAACTAGAGGTCAATCTATGCCAATACCAACAAGAAAGTTTCCCACACTAAATAAAGGGCAGGACATTTAACTATAAATGGATTACTCATCTATAGTGCGCAGAGAGGCAAGGTTTCGAAGGTGATAATCCAAGTAGCCTCTGTTACTCTATTTTACTCTCACCTGAGGATATGTTTTATTTATTTATTTATTTATTTATATTTATTTTTATTTTTTTAAAGGGGGAGAAAGGGAAAGAGAGAGGGAGAGGGGGGGAGAGAAAGAGAAAGAGAGAGAGAGAGAGCGAGGAAGAGAGAAAAAAAGAGAAAGAGAAAGAGAGAGAGAGAGAGATATCCATTGCCTCCCGTATGTGCCCTAACCGGGGATTAAACCTGCAACCTGGGCAAGTACCCTAACTAGGAATTGGACATGTGACCCTTCAGTGCATGACACTGTGATCCAACCCACTGAGCAACACTGGCCAGGGCCTCTGGCACTCTTGTTAAGTAAGTTCACCAGTTCTAAAGATAAATACTCTTCTATAAATATTCAGCTGGACTGTTATGTCCAGGTTTCAAGTCTGTTTAGGTATACTAAAATTTCAAGGCCTCAACCGGTATCCAATACCTAATTGAGGATTTCATAAATCCTCTAAATTAATTTTTTTCAGAGAAAAGAAAATGCAATAATGCTCACTACTACATCCTGCATACAAGCATAAAGAGGTAGCTAAAAAGAACATCAGACACTGAAGGGGGAAAGTCTACTTCTAATCTCAAAGGTCACAAAAGCAGAAAACAGAAACCAAAGTCAGTTCTAGTATTTACAAAAGACCAGTAACACAAAGATGAGCTGAAGCCTATTTTAAAATTACTAATGCTGATGAGGAAATTCTTTGTATTGAAATACTAGAATTTTCTCTAAAACAACCACTGTTTATATGTCATCATACCTCTCCAAATATCTTTATCCCCAGAAATATTTCCCACTCTGCACTGTGTTAAACTCAGCTGTGCATATACTGTGCACAGATCAGTCCAAAGAGTCCTGACTATATTAGCTCCATTCGACTAAACTTAAAGGGATATTCAACCAGGAAGAAAGGACTGACACTGGTCAGAAAAGTATTTCCACTTTAATGCCAAAATGGGCGAAAAAAGCCACATAACTGGTCCCCTGCCCTTTTAGAATTGTTGTTACCCTTCTAAACAATAAACACCCAATACCTGTTCTGGTGGTTCCACCAAAAAAGCAGCTGAAAACAATAAAATTAAAAACAAAACACACTGCGCCCAGTCGGCATGGCTCAGTGGTTGAACATTGACCTATGAACCAAGAGGTCAGGGCACATGCCTGGGTTGTGAGCTTGATCCTCAGTAGGGGGCATATAGGAGGCAGCTGATCAATGATCCTCTCTCCTCACTGATGTTTCTATCTCTCTCTCTTTTTCTCCCTTCCTCTCTGAAATCAATTAAAATAAAATAAAATAAAATAAAACACAGTGGTAGCCATATGATTACTTCTATTGACACCCAAGTTATAACTTAATTTTGATTTTAGTTCCTCCAAATGGACAAAAGGAAATGCTTGGACTCCCATAGCTGAAACATTCGAATACAGGCTGTAAGTTTCTAAAACAAGAGCTACTGCCTAGAGCACGTTCACCCCGACTGAGAGAGAAGAACTGAAGAAAGATGTTTTCGCTGTGACTTACTTGAAGTACAGGTCTTTGAAGGTGAAATGGGTTTCCACAATGCCTGTGGTCTTCACTCTGGTCCGCAGGACATCTTGCTGAGTTGGAATGTAGTTGGCTTGGGATATTCTTTCCAAATCATTTAGGTAACTAAATAAAATACACGTTTATTTTTACCTGGGGAGGCCAACCACGTGCACAGCAAGTCAACAGACTAAACTCGTTCCTGCCAAAGTAGATCCTGAGCTAACGTGGCAGACAGACTCACATCTTCCCAGCACAGAAACCAGAAAATGTGAGCCTCGCAGAGGACAGACAGTTCTCTAAACACCACACAAAACGGACAGGACTTTAAAGAACAGTGTGTGAATTACTAAAAGGAGAACTTTGCTCAATCTGAGTATTTCCTGTTTTTATTTATGAAACTGAAAGTTGTGCTTTTTTAATAAAATCTAAGCCAAAAACAAACTATAAATACTTTCAAAGAAATTTAATGTGCCATAAAATAACAAAAAGACTGATTCACAGCTAAATTAAATTTTTCACGATTTCAGGGTTCTAAAGATTTATGGCCGCCCTCACCGGTTTGGCTCAGTGGATAGAGCACTGACTTGTGGACTGAAGGGTCCCAGGTTCGATTCCGGTCAAGGGTATGTGCCTCAGTTGTGGGCACATCCCGGGTAGGTAGAGGGTGTGTAGGAGGCAGCTGAACGATGTTTCTCTCTCATCGATGTTTCTACCTCTCTATTCCTCCCCCTTTCTCTCTGTAAAAAAATCAATAAAATACATATAAAAAAATAAAAATGTTAAAAAAAAGATTTATGGCCTATATGAAGAGCATGGCAGCCGTAGGACATGGTGGGATGGTGGAGCAGTTGAGTAGGGGTGCCAGACCAAACGGGGCACCGGGTGCTGTCAGCGGGGGGAGCCTCTGGTGGTTACTGAAAAGTCTTTGATCCCGTGCACTGTGGTCCTGCCCGGCGCTCCACCTGCTGCTGGCGCCGGCCCCCCTCGCACCTGCCTCGTGGCAGCCCCCCTCGCTCAGCCCTGTCAGCGGGTGCAAGAGGCAGCTGCTGGCCCCGATCGCCCCTCAGGGCTTCTCCACCTCCCCCTGCTCCTGAGGGGCTATTGGGGCTGCAGCTGCCTCTCGAATCCCCTTCCAGTGATAGCCCCGCTCGCACCCGCTGCTGGCGCCAGAGTTAGTCCAATCACTTGGCAGCATCAGCGGGTGTGAGTGGTGGCTGCTGGCCCCAATCGCCCGAGAGCTTCTCCACCTCCTCCTGCTCCTGAGGGGCGATCAGAGCAGCAGCAGCCGCTCTCACCCGCTGCGGCGTTGGCCCTCATCGCTCCGCGCCATCTGTGGGTGTGAGTGGGGCCAGGGCCAGTGCCTAGTACATGGGAGCAGTGGTAGTGGGGCTGCTGGCAAAGATGGTACCCAGGCCATGGTGGGAGGGGCCAGGCGGGGGACCACAGGATGGGCTGAGACCTGCCCCTGAGCCCACCGCAGCCTTGCAGCCCACAGTTCCTTTCAAGGTGCATGAATTTGTACACTGGGCCCCTAGTCATTAATAAGAAGCCAGTCAAGCTTAGATCAATTATGAAAAAAACAAAACACCTCTATAAATCACCCGTCTTCTGGTGTAGCTGGAGGATTTAGAGATTACTGAATTTATGATAGAAGAAACAATTGCAATCCAGCTTTGATGTCTGCAAGGAGAATCATCTAAATTACCAATAGCTGCAATTTAAAAATATTTGAAAAAGATGGGCAAGAATCATAAAATGGTTCACAGGTCAAATTTTCTCTTAAAGAGTAAGTTTTTCAAAATATAATTTAATTTCTTCTATAACAACTTAAATTGGAATGAGAATGGGGAAAGTAAGAAAATATAATACTGGAGAAAACACCTTAATGTTTAAAAGTGTCTTCATTTAGTAAAGAAATGAATCCAAGTAACAAGAACTCACCAAGTCCCCAAAATGCATGTTAAAAAAAGCAACATTCTCAATATAGGTATTTTAAGTAAAAATGTAAAAGAAGCAAGAGAGGACAGCACATTATAGCTTAAAAGAAGTATTCATTACAAATTTCCTGAAAGCACGTAAATCCAGAGAATTTCCTTGACAAACAGATGCTTCAATTTCGTTCCAAGATTTAACATCTCTTCTATATAAAGTCTGCTATCGCATTATCTGGCAGAAGATTCATCGGTAGTCACGAGTCCCCGGGAAATGCATAGTGCCACCCAGCCCAAGAGGCGGATGCAGAGAGAGGGAGTCACAGCCCTAAACTGCCTCGCTTGCTGGCCATCGATGCAAAGCCCTGGTGCGCAGAGGGATCCTGAGCTGGGGGAGAACAGGAGCCAGCTGCAGACGTCTCACCACTTCCACCTGCTGATGCCAGACCAGAGAGCCCCTTCCATGGTGCCCAGTCTCCCTTTCACAGTCCAAGAGGAAACGGTTTCTCCGAGTCATACATGATGACCAAGGGCTCTCCGACTAAACTGGAACAATCTCTGAGGACGCCGCAGACGTCAAGGGTGTCTGCTGCTTCCCCATTTCCTTAAGGACTGGCAAGGAACTGAGCTATTTTCTTTTCTTTCTTTTTTTAAATATTTCTTTATTGATTTCAGAGAGGAAGGGAGGAGGAGAGATAGAAACATCAATGATGAGAGAGAATCATTGACTGGCTGCCTCCTGTCCGCCCCCCACTGGGGATGGAGCCCGCAACCCAGGTATGTGCCCTTGGCTGGAATCGAACCTGGGAACCTTCAGTCCGCAGGCTGACGCTCTATCCACTGAGCCAAGCCGGCTAGGGCTGAGCTATTTTCTGTGACAGAGGGAAATGACTTACTATGAGGCAGAATCGTTGAGCTGGTACTCCCTGGATCTGCAGAAGCAAGCCTGCACGCCACCGTCTCGCCATAGCCGTCTAATCACTCCTGCCAGTTCTGGGGTCATGATTCCTTCCTCGGCACTGCCAGCTAGGACAAATAACTGTCGGGCATCATCCTGGAGAGAGAGACAGATGGTTCTCCAGTTCTTAAAGACGTGACAAGAGTCTCTTTTACACACACACACACACACGAGCATTACATGTTATGCTATTTCTAAAGAGGTGTTGAGTCTCACCCCGTCTTCACTACAGTCAGAAGTGCAGAGCTCAGCTGAAGAATGGTTTCACACCCCTACCCCTACCCACCCCACCTCCACAGACCACCATCCCTGCAAAGATCTCTTCTGACTGACTGCCTACTCATCTCCATCCTGGTTACTCAGACATTTTGGCAGGTGGAAAAAACTGGTCTATGAGACAGACACACGTCACTCATTTGCATTCTGTTCAAGGAAGCCTCCAATAAAAATAGAAATGAAGACTAGCACGTAAGAGGTAAAGTCCGCACGCGTCCAAGGAAGTAAAACCAGTTTAAAGAGAAAGTGCTCTCTGAGCAGGAGCAGGAGGCATTTTGGAAATCTGGAAGCCTCGTTGGAGAAACACATCCCGCCAGCAAATGCAGCCTCAGGATTTCCCCAGAGCGGTGATAACCCTCTAATAAGACAGGGGAAAGGCAGCGGGAGGAAAAAGTAGCTACAAAGAGAGATTTGATCAAAACTTCATGAGTCAGGGACCTAGCTGTACAAGTAGAGTTTTTAAACTTCAAATGAGGGAGGGGGGAGGAGGGTAGCGGGGCGGACCGAAAGGGGCTAGGAGGAACTGTGACTGTTTTGCTTTCTTCTTCTCAGCCCCAACTGTCAGATGGTATGGAAATGAACACCAGTCTGATGGGACGATTCCCCACATCTAACATCGGCCTCAGGAGAATTCCGAATGACTATACTGACACACACAGGAAAGCAGCATCTTCTTGTAAAGAAAAAGGGGGAGGGGAGCAATCAATTGTCTCACAGCGGCCAGCAGAGAGCATTTCCAACCACAGGGGCAATCACAGCCCAAACCTCCGGAGATGCGTGAATCCACCGGCGCAAAGCAAAGCAACACAAAACCAACCCAATCATCCTGCCAAACGCGGGGACTTCAGCCTTCATGGCGTTTGCCGAGTCCTCTTCCTCCTTTAAGATCCTTCCCTGCATTCTTTACGGTATTATTTTAGGCCCAACCCTCTCTAAGAAACTGTATCTAACCTCCACATTGCCCTCCTCTCTTTTCAGAGATAAATATTTAGCATAAACGAGTGAATGACTGAGAAAAGCTGCACAATGACATAAACTGGCAAATACCCAACAGTGAGCAGGCCCTTCTATGGAGAGGGTCTAGTGCTTTCTTTAACTCCACGGCCCCGATGCACGAAATTCGTGCAGGGGGCTCAGCCCTCGCAACAGCCCCGGCTTCGTCTGGAAGGTCGTCCGGAAGGTCATCCGGACAGCCGGTCTAATTAGCATATTAGTTCTTTATTATATAGGGTTTGGAGACTTTATAGTCCCCTGGTTCTGAAATCTGACCCATACTCATGCAGGTATTAAAAAGCCCTCAATAAGCATTACTTATATTTATTTAATGCCATGGTTCAAATTTTAGAAACTTGAAAGAGAGAGAGCTATGGGTACATAATTCTGCCGTCCTGACTGTTTCGGGAGGAAACACTTTCCCCTACCACTCAGTCTCTTCCACTGACCACTCTTGCTTCCCCACAATAGACTTTCTTAATCCAGGTCTGTAAAGAGGCCCCTCTCTGCGATGAACTTCATACCTTCCGCTTAAGCAGACATGAAAACAACCTGCCCACACCCAGCTGATTCTTTCCCATTCACTTTCTAGCCAACCATAAATCCCTAGAAGGATAACAGAGGAGCTATAAATATAAGTTCATACTCATAAAGGAGAAAGAGAAACTTCGATTCCATAGTACACTGTAGTACCGGGCCACAGTACTCCTGAATACCGAAAACTGCCTCTAAAATTTAGATGTGGTGTTCAGTCCTTACCGAGTATATTCTAGGAATAGCAATATGTGCCTTAAGTCTGCACCTCAGAGAGCAGAGCTACATGTCGTGGCTCTTGTGCATCCTATCAGCTGGCTATCATTCGCTACTGAAAGGTAATAAACAGGGCTGTCCAGGAAGTGGATAAAAATTATCCCAGAACCTCTACTATATCCCATTTCCAACAGACCTGACAAGCGAGTACTGTACCTCCCAGATTGCCGACACTTCTCCAGTGAGCACAGAGCACTTTGCTACATCTTACCTTGTTGCTCAAATTCATTTCCCTAAAGCTCAAGGCCCATTTTGCTTAACTGCATCCACTGACAGAGAGCCCGTGGAGAGGAAATGAGAGGCACTTACTGCTCTGGCTGCTTCCCCGAAGTCAATCTTTAGCCGGCCCATGGCGCGGATGATGGCAATAATGGACTGTATCGTGTTGCTGTAGACAACGACTTTATACTGTTTGCATTCTTCCTCCGAATAGCCGTCCTCGTGAATGATTCTGGGAGGAGAAGAAAACCACAAATCGTTACGATGGGGCTCCCAGGAAGAGACCCTGTGAACTCCCTCGCGTGACGAGGAAGTGCCGTCTTACAAAAGGCCGTGTCGCCACTTACTTCATCTGTTTCACAATGGTGCTTTTGCCAGATTCCCCGGCACCTGAAAGAGAGGAAGAGCAAATGTTGAGTCCATCTGGAATCACACACAGAAGCATGAGATCGACAAGAGGAGTAATTCCGGGTTCGTGGAAACCATGGGTCCCGGGGAAAGCTTTGGCGAGGCTTTGTATCAGGAAAAAAGGATGTTTTCCCCCGTGATGTTTAGACTTTACATAACTCCGCAGCCGTGTCCCAGGGCCTCCTGCACGCCACTTGTGAAAAGCAGGCTCCTCCAGGAGACAAGCCAGCACCTCTAGAACTCAGCTCTGCATGAAACGGGAGACAGACGCTGCACACAGGCAAAATGCAACGCTTCGTGGTTGGCCTCCTCATGCTGATTAACTCCTCGGCCAGCCCCAGGGGCCGGAGGAATGTTCCAAGAGCAATCCTCTCCTCAGCCTTGGGACCAGAGTTCAAAATAGCAGCCCCGGCACTTTTTCACTCTGTGCCCACCCCCATGGTGCCCTCCGCATCCGGCGAGAACCACTTTGATTCATTCCCCCCGCATTTCCCTAGCCAATTCATTCCCCTCTTCCACGATGCCTGCTTAACACTGAGCCCGCTCAACCTTACAAACCTCTCCCACGTCTGACTCTCAGCTGGCGAGCCTGCCTCTCTAACTGGGAAAATTAAAGAACTAAAAGATACACGCACACATTTCCCCGTAACCGAATCCACCAATCTACGTGTACCTCCATGAACACTCTGCCTTCAGCAATGGATGAACTGTCTCTGTCAATGTCTAAGATTAAGCTCCTCCACCTCACTGTACCTACTCAAGGTCATGGTTGCTACAATTATCCCATGTCACTCAGATATCGAGGTTTCTCTTCCTACTGGGCCAGTCTCTTCAGTACACAAAGTGACTGGATCATCTTCCATCGTAACACCAACACATACCCACCCTCCTACCGTCCGACTCCACGGATCTTCCTCCAGCTGCCTCCTCATGTTTTCTTCCTCTTTAGGCCAAAACACTTGAGTTGTCTACACTCATGTTCTCCAATTCGTGCCTCCCATTCTCTATCTGACCCACTCGGGGCAGATGTTCAGACCACCGCTCTACTGAAACAGCCTCCATGTTAACCAATCCAATGGCCAATTCTTGCTCCTCCTCTTATTCAACCTCTTACACAGAACCTGTCCACAGTGATAACTTCTTCCCTTGAGATCTTTTTCTGAATGCTAGAGGTTATTGCTTCCTCAGTCCTTTTCTCTGTCTGCATTCAATCTCTAAGCCCTCTCCTCTCACCTCATGGTTTTAAATGCCATCATTCATGAAGTGATAATAATTGTTAGCATCTAGTGAGTGCTGAGTGCCAGGCACAGTTCCAGGCACTTTGCTTGTATTAACCCGATGAATACAATACCCTGTGTGGCAGATACTCTTAGCCCCAGATGAGGCACACAGAGCAGAGAGAGGTTAACTTGTCCACAGCTGCAGTCAGGAAGCAGCAGAGCTAAAAGGGTGCGCTCACACAGTTGTTGTATACAGCCTCTATGCTAAGGATTTCCGAATTGAGATCTTTCTATCTTGGCCTCTAACCTTGGCTCCAGATTCACATATGGAAACTACCTACTGGCACAGCTCTCTCATTAGCTTCCTATGACATCGCCAACTTAAAATGCCCCAAACTGCGATCCTGCTCCCCGCCTTCTCCCAACGCCCGCCCCATCCTGTTTCCCCATCCCCGTAAATGACAGCAACACTGACAGTCGCTCAGGCTAAAAATGGTACGGGACATAATTAACACGCAGAAGAAGTGTGGGTGCCAGCGCCAACGTGTATATTAAATATTAAATGTTAGGAACGTCTAATTGTTAAAGAAGTAAACATATAGCTCTAACAGGTTCTTCTTGCCCCGCAGTGGATCGGGAGGAGCACCCCGGAAACCACAGGGGATGACGGCAAAGACTCCCTAAATGCTTCCGGCCTGGCCTGTCCTAAGGCCAGTGTTCCCCTCAGAGGCAGGAGTGGAAGCTGGAAAGGTCCATCAGATCATGTGCCAACTCCACCTCAGATTCTGCCGCCTTCAATTCCGTCCACAGTGAAAGCCGGGCAGGAGGGCCCACCGTGGTCTCTGCCCGTCCACCTCTTCGTCGTGGACTCCCGCCGCTGTCCATTCTGTTCTCTCTGCTCTGGTCCGACAACATACCAAGCAGGTTCTCGGTGAGCCTGGCTCTGACTCACGGTCTCTGCCTGGAGTACGTTTTATCAAATCTTCTTCAGAGCAGCCTTCCCCGACTCATCTACCTAAAACCCCCTCCCGCTCGCCCTCTCTCCTCTCACTCTGTCTTGTCTTTTTTTTTTTTTAAATATATTTTTTATTGATTTTTTACAGAGAGGAAGAGAGAGGGATAGAAAGTCAGAAACATCAATGAGAGAGAGACATCGATCAGCTGCCTCCTGCCCGCCCCCTACTGGAGTTGTGCCCGCAAGCAAGGTACATGCCCCCGACCGGAATCGAACCTGAGACCTTTCAGTCGGCAAGCCGATGCTCTACCACTGAGCCAAACCAGTCTTGGGGTGTCTTGTCTTTTCTTGAAGCACGTACCACTTCTTCCTGTTACAGATGTGTTCACTTCCTGTCTTCTCCACTAACATGTAAGCTCCATGACGGTTTATGCATCCCTGTCTTCCCAGGGCCGAAAACTGGGCCTGACGTAAGTTGGTCATGCAAATAAATAAATACTGCTGAACAGATAGGTGACTAATGTTTAATATGTATGATCCTTTACTCCATATTCCTCAACTCTGTCAACCAAAAATGTTAGTGAAAATAAAATAACTTAAAAATTTCAGACATCTACCTTTTTACAGAATCAAACAGGATTTTTAACTGTGACATTATCTCTGTTCTTATCAACTAATCAATTAATCAGGGGGAGCACTAAAATAGTTAACATTCTAGTAGCACACAGAGAACTTGGTAAGGACACTGTTAGAAGTGATTTCTCCCTTGCACATCTTAAAAACACACACACAACCGAATGAATCGATTTCAATTCTGGGAGGAAAATACAAAAGCATACTAGTTATATGTTGCCCTACCTCTATGCTTTTCCAAGGCCAACTGATAAAATGTCAGTTTGTCCTTCTCCTCATTATGACACTATATAATATATATAAGTATGTATTATATATATATGTATATATATATGTGCATGTATTTGTGTGTGTATTTTTTTAACCCAGGTTTTATTCGGTACCTTAAAGAAGGCACCCCTTACTGACCACAGAACTGAGTAGGATTGGTTTCGGGGGGCGTTCCAGGGCATTTTATACAAATCAAGGCTGATTTGCTTTCTACCAAAAAGCTTCCACATCACCAAGAAGAGTGCCATCAGCTTACCTTTCTCCCAAGCAGGAAATCTAAGAGTCAGCTGGAACTCACCCAGTCTTCTCTCCTTACATCGGGCTGTAACCAGATCTTCTTTCTCCTTATGCATTTCTCAAGTTAATCCTTCCTGCTCCTCGCATGTCTCAGCACCTCTTGTATGGCTGTAATTTTCTCAAACTTCTAGCTCAGAGCCCCCCTTCCTGCTCATAAAAAGGCCCCGGCTTCTCTCATAATTACCCAAATCCTAACATCTTCTGGAACCCTTCATTAGGGCTGGCCTCTTCATTTTCACCTCAACCCTCTGCGCTCTGCTGCTGCAGGGGTGCGCCCCCCTCTGGTAACATCCCTCTCTTAGGTTCTCCCCACATGCTTCCCGGGTCTCACCTTCCCACCCAATACAGATGTGGTGTTCGGGACTTCCTAATTTTATCTACTTCCTTTTACCGCCCTTCCTTCAAAACTCACCCCAGATTTCAGGGGAGATTCATCTGCCCGTCTTCAGTTACCAGGGCAGTGATCATCAGGATGTAAAGAGTGGGACCCACACAGAGGGAGTGCAATGACAGAATCCATGCTGGAGAGAAGAACTGAAGAAGACTCTGTAGCAGAAGGCATGGACTGGGCAGGGGTGGGATATATAGGAGAGCAAAGTCTGAAAGTCCCAGAGACAGGAGAGGAGGGGGACAGTTTGACTTAGATTTATTTATCCTTAAAAAGATCATCTTATACCAAGAGAAGAAAGAGTGAGGCCTAAAGCTAAGACATTTCTGAAAGAAAAAGGGCAGAAGCAGCTAAGTTAGATGGGCCTGCTCTAATACAAGAAGCAAGGCAATCTGAGGCAAATAAACGGGGAGGATTGATGGAGAAAATCAGCTTAGAAACAATCAAACAGAACAAGAAGTGTGTGTACAGGTTAGCACACCACCGACAGATGAAAAACCATTTACATCACGGACTCTATTCTAGACTCATTCTATTTACCTAAATGCATCTAAGTTTTGTTGTGAGGAGCTCCTTGAGCGGAGACACCATAGCACATGCCCCACCCATTGCTTCCCATAACACACACTACATTATGGGGCTGAAAGATAGAGATGCTGATTTTTCTTTCTTTTTTTTTTAATTTATCTATATTGCTTAAAGTATTACAGATGTCCCCCTTCCCTCACCAATGACTCCCCTCCTCCCCACTGCCATCTCCTCCCCATGTGATCATTTCTTTGCATGGTTTTTTTTAAAGTCCAGGGAATTGCTAACATAAATAAATCATCATCCCATACACAAACATGTTCAGCTTACATACAGACTGACTGTAAACCCCGAAAGAGGCTGATCTTCGAAAAGCAGTGTCACCTGACGCCTTGTCTTCTTTCCTCTTTCGTTTTGACTAGAAGAGAATGTCAAGCCAGTCCACAGAGGGTGCACGCGTGCATTCTGCTCCTTTACACTGCTGTGCCCTCAGGGATGGCATTTGCTGCCCTGTTGAACGGTCAGCTGGCGATGCTTAAACAGCGCCTGACACGCGACGGCATTCAGTCAATACTAGCCGGCCCTCCCTGGGAATGCTGTTTTCACTGTCTGAATACCGCCAAGCAACGTTAGGGCCCAAGCATATCATGTAATAAAAACTCCTTGGACACCGAGGCTGGCTCAAAATCCCAACAATCAAATCCTAGCTGGAATGTGGATTCACACTCTAAACAGCAACTTATAACCTAAAAACTACAGCGAACTAAAGCCTGAGTCATCTCTCCACCCCACCGAGAGGAACAACCAAAAACCCCCTCTTCCTTAAATGTACTTTCGGCTCTAGATCCGCCCACCACCTCCTCTCCTGCACCTCACCCATCGCCGCCTCTCCAGCTTTTCCCTGTGTCTTGTCCGTATAACCACTACCTCGTGTGCTGGTGGCGATTCTTGCGGCACCTGAAACATCTCCGTCTCCGTCCTTTTAAATATCTGTTTCCATGGAGAAATCCTGAAGTGTCTAAGGCCCGGGATGATAGCTAGAGCACTGGCCCTCTTCTGGAGGGCTATAGTTAATTCCCACAGGGCACTGCCTGTGGATGACCAGACGCTCTCTCGGTCCTTCTACAGGCCCATTGGCACAAATGGGCACCTGACCCGAACAGACTTCTGTACCACAGCAGGTGGAAAACTTGACCAGCCAATACATTGCATTTTCCTAACTTATCCTCACTTTCATTTACAACTCAGCGCGTGGAATATTGTTTTAGGAAATGATACCGTGGCATAATAAACTTCGGACGAGGAGACTTAGGTCCTGGCTCTGCCATGACTAACCGCAGGACCTTTGGCAGCCACCTGGCCTCGCGGGCCTGTCCCCTTACGTCAGCTGAGAAGGGCAGTGGCCTTGGTGCTCTGTGCCTGCGCTCCAACACCGTGGTTCTCATGACTCCATAAAGCTAGCAGCAGGCGCCATGTCTCGTTCTGGCACACGGAGGCTTGAAAGCAGACCCTGGGTCACATCACCCTCTGAGCCCACCCATTCCCAAGAGTGACCATAATCCCGTGACCAGTGTGTGTCCAATCAGCAGTCCCGATGACGAAGGGACAGAACACAGAAAGCATCAGACAGGGCGGCACATGGAGGGAGCAGTGTCTGACAGCAAACCCCTCTTCCTGCGCAAGGGCTCTGTAATGACCTCATCTCCAACTGGCAGAATGTTCGAGGTAGCTGCTGCTCTTTACAGAATGAACAGCCTTCGCTGAGGGTCACAGGACCACAGGCCAGGCTCATTGCGACCACAAGGTCATGGACGGCTCCCACCACTGTCAGGCACAGAGTAGCCAGCAGTGAAATTCAGATCGAGGTGAAAGTGGCATTTTATTCGGCACACGGTACCATTCTTCACGCAAAAACCGCTCACTTCCTGACTCAGTGAGGGAAAAGGTTAGCAGAATCGCAGATGCGGAGGATGTCCTGGAGCACATAAACCTGTTTCTCAGTCTTTCCCCCTCACAAGCACTTCTTGTAGGTGTCAAAACTGCTGGGCAAGGACTTCACATACAGGTACGCTTAGGAACGGATGGTCTCGTGGGAGAAGTTAGAAACTGCTTTTCGTGCGGGTAAAAATAGCAGAGGAATGAAGATTTCAGCACTGTTCCTCCCGGCCCCGGCCCTCTGAACCTGCCGTCTCTGCGCATAAATATCCTTGAAAACGCCATTTAGTTCTGTGCTGAAGCCCGCGCCATCCTCCCTGCACGTGATTATTACTCCCACTCTGTGGCTGGTGTGGACCGTCCACTGCCTTTCAGTGTCCGTCCCAGACGTCAGTTTCCAACACTAAGTTCCCAACGCGCCTGCGCAGCCGCCTCACCTGTCTGTGATCTCTGGCCAGCCTGGCCCTTCTGAAAGCCGCCTCTCCCCGCCCCCACTCTCCTCCCTCCTCCTGGGCTGCGAGCGGGGTTTCTTGGCCTCGGTGACATGGCAATGACCTCTTTCTGGGACCACCTGAGCACTCCCGCACGGTGCCTCTCTCTCCGGGGCACTCTGACCAGGCCCGACCTGACCCTACGGGCCTGTGTCAAACACTGTCACACTCATGATTTGGTCACATTAATGTAAGGAATGGGGTCTGTACTTGTTTAGGTGTCCAGTATGCTCAAAGGCGCTCTTACAAAGCACAAAGTGGCGCCTTCTTTTTGTGTCTCTCCCCCCTCCTTCCCTCCTCCGCCCCCCGTATCTAGCCACAATCTAGGACAGGTAGGCACATAGCTGCGGACATGATGGATGGCTTGAGTTCCATGAGATTCACGGTTACCTAACCACATTGTGCAAATGCCAGGGGCAGGGGATGGAATTTTCAGTGTGGGCAGTGAGCAGAAACAGATTTTCATTCCTCTGCTATTTTTACCCGGCCCCACACCCATTCCCGGCTATGCCCTCCTCTCTCGCCCACAATTATACCCGACAACAAATTTGGACTTGCTCACAGACCTCTCCTATTCCCCGTTTCTCTTGGCACCTCACCCAGCTCCCGTGCACCCACCGTCCACTTTGGGGAAGCAGCTACGACTCTGTCCCGTCCCCAACGCCTGAGAGAGTGATGAGCCACAGCGAGTCCTCAGAGGTCTCTGTTCAGGGGATGAGTAAGTGAACGGACACTAAGGCTGACACATGGCAGTGAGTGCGACTGGACAGAGGAACAGTCTCTCCTTGGAAAGCTTTTCCTGGGAAGCGATGGCCAAAAAGGCTTGAAGTGTATTTAGAAATTTCTGATAAAACCTGCCATAGGCCACATGATCTGGACCACTCCCTGCCCGTGACTGATGAGGAAGTGAATACCTGAAGCAGGAGTCACCCAGGCCAGGCTGACAAAGGACTGCACCCTGCTCGATGGCTCCAAAAGATGACTGTCTCCCCCGCCCCCCCCCCCAACTGACACTCAGGGGACGCTGTGCAGGATGTGGAGGAAAGGAATCCTGAGCTCCTAACTGCAGTGTGGAGAACCCAGGCCGCCATGGGCCTCCACGCACATCATGTCAGAAAGGGCCGGGCCGGGAAGCTGGCCTGGAGAAGAGCAGACAGACAGCTGCGCAGAGCCGCACAGACCCCCTGAGAGGGGGGCACACAGAGAGAAGACAGGAGGCGGGGGAGAGAATGGATGGGCCCAAGGAGACAGAGGCAGAGGAAGAGACCAGAAAGCAGAGAGAAGCCAAAAGAGGGAAGACACAGGAACCTGGCCACACAGCCACCTCTGCGCTCTTCCTGCTTTCCCGGGAAGCCCCCCATCTAACAGCAGCTCCCTCCCCGCTCTCTGGGCGGCCCGAATCAGTTTTCCGTTCCTCGGGAGCAAAACAAAACAGAAAAATAAATAAAAACGGAAGGGAAGTAACTTTAAGTTCATTAGCATCAATTACCTTTTTTGGGCCTTTAAAAAAATCTTAAGTGGGTTTGATTAAGTATTGAATACATAAAAGGGAGTAATTGGGACATACGTGTAACCAAACAAACATCCATGTACCTATCATTCAGCACAAAACATTGGAGATGCCCAGTCATCCCTGAAGTCACCTGGGTCTCTTCCTAACATCACTTACTTTTCCAGGAAATATTTCTAGAAGGTGAATATGCAATAGGGGAGGGGAGGGGAGGGCATTAAGAAAAAACCAAAACCCTAACAACCAAAATATGTCTGCCTTACACAACTGTATACGGTTTGTAGTTTCACATCTTTCTCCAATGACATGGGCCAGCCTATCATTTCACAAGCCTTATCTGTTTATATAAAAGGCTGACTGTCCGACTGTCCAACCGGCCGGTAGCTATGATGCACACCGACCACCAGGGGCAGACGCTCAACGCAGGAGCTGCCAAGCTGCGGTGACTTGGCAGCGGCGGTGGTGACGCACCCCGGAACCAGAGAGGAGGGACCCCAATTCCTCACGGGGCCATGTGATTCCACCTTCGGCCCTGGGTTATGTTGTTGCTGGGCACTGTCGCCCAGAATCTGGTTGGGGAAGGACGGTGGGAGGTTGGCTCCAGGGCGTGTCTGCCCCAGCTAGCCCAGTCCTGCCCTGCCGGCCGCTTTCTAATTAATTTCCACGAATGTGCACGAATCTGTGCACTGGGCCACTAGGAAACGATAGAGCAGAAAGCTAAGCGCCACTTTAACGTTCCTAAATCACCTAAGGAAGGGGTTGGTTTGATTAAGAGAGAAAAGAGGCAGCTCCCTCAGCCAGAGAGCTCTCCTCACTTGAGAGTATGAACAAGAAACCTGAGTCGCCAACGATCGGGTGTTCTCTCTGGGCTCCTGGCCACGGAAGTGGGACGAGCGTGGGCTCCTCCTCACCTCTGCGGAACAGAGCGAGAATGCCTGAGGGAGCGGGCACTTGTGGGCCCGGAGGGGGTGAGCCTCTGGCTGCCTCAGAGTTCTAATTCTGGCTCCTGGTGAGTAAGTTTCCTTTCACTTCTTGGCAAGCAGGTCAACAAAAAGCCATTTGATGCTGACCCTAAACCATAGGGATTGTACCCGTACATCCCTGAAAACTAATTTTGCGAAGATACATTTCTTACTAGCCCCGCCTCAAAGTGTTCTTGAGATAGAAAAGTAAAATATGCAAACGAGCACTCTTCTAATCTCTGCATACCTCTCCAGCTCCACCTCCTCCATTCCCACACCCACCCTGCACTGCGGCAAGCCCGGTCACCGGCTCACAGAAGTCCCTGGGCTTTTGTTCCCACCATCACCCCCTGTCTGGTGCTTCTCTCCAGTCTCTGCCTGAAGAGCTCCTATGTATCCTTCAAGGTCCAGCTCCGACGGCGCCTCCTCTGGGAGGACTTCCCTGATATGTCTCTTCCCCACCTCCTTCCAGAACTTGGCTGCTCCTTCGGTAACCACATTCCACGGACAGTATCGCTGTTGACTGGTGTATCTCCGCAGCTCGGATTGCTTCAGACTCTACTCTCAGTTCTTTGTAATCTCCGGGCTAGGAAGGCACCTGAGCACATAGAGGACGATCAGAGATAGCCGGTCACAAGCAGCTTCATAAACGAGGCTCCTCTGGACAGTGCCGCCCCAAAAGCCAAAAACTCACTGAAAGCAGCCCTGACACGTGCACCGCGGTGCCCGGGGCTGGATCCTGGCACAGAAAGACCATGAAAGGAAAACGGCTGACGCCCCAGTAAGAGTGGAGTTTATTTAGTGTTGACACATGTACCATTGCTGTGTAAGATGTCAACGTTAAGAGAGACCAGGCGAACAGTATATGGAAGAACTCCATGCACCATCTTGTGGCTTTTCTATGAATCTAAAGTTATTCCAAAATAAAAAGTGTATTAAAAAACTTTTAGCCCAAACCGGTGTGGCTCAGTGGATAGAGCGTCGGTCTGTGAACTGAAAGGTCCCAGGTTCGATTCCGGTCAAGGGCACATACCCTGGTTGCGGGCACAAACCTAGTAGGAGTGTGCAGGAGGCAGCTGATCGATGTTTCTCTCATTGATGTTTCTAACTCTCTCTCTCCCCCCCTTCCTCTCTGTAAAAAAAATCAATATATTTTAAAAAAAACACCTTTTAAGTAGTCTAGAAAAAGATGAAAGAATTACAAATACTGATGAGGACATGAATGTGGATTTTCATTACAACCATAGTAACACAAATAAAAGAAATATACTTCTCTTCTTAGAAGTAGAGGAAGGAACGAAATTATTTTTTTTAACAACCTGAAATTAACTAAAATATGTGAGGATATATTAATGCTGCCAAATGGTAAAAGAGATTTCCATCATTAAACCGAAGGAATTCAATTTGTTATTTCCCGAAATGCATAACGCAACATTGAAATCACTTCCACAGAGCGTTTCAGCTGCACTATCACGGCAGACATCAGAACTACATTCACTATGTAAATCGGGGGAGTAATTATAGCATCGCCTCCAACAGCGCCCTGTTTTGAAGTTAATGATTCCCATGTTCTAACTTCAGAGGGGCCATGCTCTACTAAAAGTACGTTACTCTGAAACAATCTTTCTATGACTTCCAGTAATTTGTAAACTGTAATTCCCAAGGTCCCAGGCAAAATCCATTTCCAGAGAACACTATCCATTTAATGAGAAAAAAAATTAAAAACTAGGGATATCAATACATGACTAAAACAGAAAGCCATGGACAATGCAACATTTCCTAAATAGGTTTTTGGAACTCAATGGAATATTGTTTTAATTTTAAAACCCAACCATTACAGAGAGATTAATTATAAGATGACAAGAATCAAGCTACCCCGCTAATTTGAAAGAAGTCTGATTTAAAGGTCCCCTCTATCACCAGGATAGTAAGTGTTGACCTCAGGCCACCTGAACAAAGCAGAAGATTCGAGCACAATTTAAACATATAAATAGAGGGTATGTTTTGATCATAGTTGAGACATGCCTGATTCTACAGCTGTAGATTCTCATGAGCAGGTAGAAAAACTTTAGAGCACTGTCTAGTTTTAAGTTAAGCAATTCGCGGTGTAAAATATTAACATCATTTTTTAAAAAACCCTAAGATTTTTGTATGAATGTTAAGAACATTAACCATTTGAGTAGACTTGGTGACAACAAGAAGCAAACAATAACACTAATATCTCAGCTAATCTTGAACACTCTCTCTTAAACTTTTAAATACCTCCCGAGTCTAACGTGGAAATCAAAGGGAATTTATATCGGAAGTTTACATCCTCCTGAAACTTGTCTAAGATCATCAGACCATTTTCCAGATACACGTCAAACAAATTTGGTCTTTTGGGAATCCTTCTTTGCTTGGTTCATATTAGATATATTCATTTCTGTTACAACTTAATAGCAAATCGTGGAAAACAGGATATTTCACTTACACAGAGCACTGTATCAAAACTAGAATGATTAAACAGGGATCCTAACACAATGTTACTCAGTTCAAGTAGCTTGAATTACAGAAATGATACAGATGATTGCTAACCAGGTAACAGGATAGCCTGGATAGATAAAGGCTTAAAGATAACTCTAACTGGCTAAACACTGAAAAAAAGATATACCCAAAAGTAAGACAGTTTAAAAACTGGGGTTGAAAATCAAATACCAGAACGATTCCTTTTCTTTACATTCTCTTAGATATTTACACTATGGTCATTTTATGTAATTTATCTTTCAGGTTTTTAACCTCAGTTTTTAACTATCTTCCTAACAGCTTTATATTAAACTAAGTTCAAACAAACTTAAGAATAAGAGAACTAGCAACGCAAAAACAACCCTCTTTATAATTTGCTAAAATACTACATCTGGTTGAAAATATTAACTCCGCAGACAAAGGACCCTAAAGTCAGACCTCATGCAGAACAAGGAAAATGAAGCTCAGTGATTAGACTGATCTCCCAATGTTCAGTCTCTCTATTTCTGTATTCTGTTAAATTTTAAAACAGGCTCCAGTGATCTGAACAAGTTTAGAGTCCACTGCTCTAGACATCTGTCTCTGTGGCTAACATTCTTGCTCCTGGTACTTAGAGCATCTCTTCTTCCCTCCCCCACTCTCCCCGAAATGTCCCAATCCCTAATAAAACAAAACTACACGAAGCCAACAAAACGTAAGACAGAGCATGATAGCTCAAATCTATGAGCAATCTGCTCTGCCATTTTTTACCTACTCCCTAAACAAACAAAAAACTCTAAGCAAGATTATCAACAAGGAGCAAAATAGTCTGTTTTACCTCTTTCCTTAGTTTTGGACAATTTTCTGGTGCTCATAAAAATAGTAGGGGAAAAAGTCAGGAAAAAGCAGGGATGATGACGCACAGATTCTGTACTGATTATATGCATTAAAAAATTAGCTCCTGAGTTAAAATAGAAAGTAATTAAATTAAGATGAATTCAGTTATTTAATAGTAATTAAATAACTATTCTGAGTTTGATATGTTGATAATGGGAGTTTAAAACCCTGCACTCTACTCAAGTTGAATTTAATTACATCTGCCAAACCATACAGAATGCCAACTTAATATTGAGAATTAGCAGCCATGTTCTTGTGAATGAATTAAAAACTAAAGTATTGTTGTTTTTTGTTATTCCTCGTCTGAGGATATTTTTTCCATTGATTTTGGGAGAGGGTGGAAGGGAGGAGTAGAGATAGAAACATCAATTGGTTGCCTCCTGGACATGCACTGACCAAGGCCAGGGATCAAGCCTGTAATCAAGGTATGTGACCTAGACCAGAATCAAACACATGATCCTTTAGTCTGTGGGCTGACGCTCTAACTATTGAGCAAACCAGATAGGGCTAAAGCAGGGACACAGTTAGTTTTTCAATATTTCATCTCATTCCAACTTGTATTTAATGAGTGTCTATTACATCATAGAATTGTCATCTGTTAATCATTAACTTTCTATCCACCTGTAATATAAAAAGCCTGTGGTCGTCACACCATCACACCACCACGCCATAAGGACCGGTCAGCAGGAGGCTGCACCTGTGAGGAGGGCAGGGCTGCGTGTGCAGCAAGAGTGGGCGGGGACTTGACTCTGGAGGATTTGATCAGAGGCGTGGGTGGGTTTCTGGGTCCCGCTGGGGCGACGGGCGGGTTTCTTTGTCCTCTCTGGGTTCTGCCAAGCCATGGGACTCTGGGTCCTGGGTCTCGCACGATTTTGCACACTGGGCCCCTACTGCCTTTTTAATAGAGAACTTGACCACCCAGTCTTTGAAAGGGTCCAACTAACGGAACTCATAATACTTCATCAACCCTGCCATATTCCCACCACAGCTGGCTAGGTAGTGGTGAGCACCTGACATGGCTGAGCCAATCGGACATTCTTTCCCAGAAACCTGAAAGGCGGGTCCTGGGAACCTGACTCAGAGGACATGAAGCACTTGAACTAGCAGGTCAAGCAGTGTGTGAGCCAGAGGTGTCAGAGTAAGCCAGAGCTGAAAACGGGGGTGGGGGGTGGGGTGGGGATGGGGCAGGGCCATAGATAGAAGTCATCAGTGAGCAGAGAAAGCTGATCTGAAGAGGTGGCTTACCAACAAAACAGAACAAGTGTCTGTTCTGTCCCAGGAGAAATGGGGAGAGAGCACACATCACAATCCTCACACACGGGATTGGCTTCATTCGTTTGTCTACCTTTGGATGTCTGATGCCTACTGTATCCTTTCAACAAACTCCTCCTTAATTGGGACAAATATGAGAGAGTTCCTCTTCCCTACAGGCAAAACACCTTAGCATTATTTATAATATCAAGAGGAGAAATACCTAGTCCTCTCAGTCCTCAAGGTCCATGTAGTTAGGAGCAGATAAGTATAAAAATAACCATAATATAAGGTAGACAGACCATAAGAGACATAAAAGGTACTCTGAGATTTCAAAGAGACAGAACTTCAAAAAGGTTTCATAGAGGAAAGGGAACTGCATAGTAATCATCACAAATGGAACTTTGGGATATTTAAAATGCTTTTACTAAGAGAAAAAAAAATGATGGGACCCGAAGTCAGTCAATAACAACACAATTTTACAGGTTCAATAACTCCAATATCTGGTAACAAATGAGTCCTAGGACTCGGTGATTGGTTATAAGGATGAAAGCAAGAGAAGAGTTAAAAATCTAGATCTGTTTTCAGCCAAGAAGACTTGAGAACGATGATGCCAGAGCAGGCAAGTTCCCGACAGGTGGACGTGGAGGTAAGTTCTATATTGGGTTTCTCACCTGAGGTAAGCGGTGGCCTGTAGCTAATGAATTCAGTGGAGAAACAGGAGAAAGACAAAGCCATCTGAAGTACAGGAAACAGATTTCTCAAAATTCCAAGTAAAAAACTGTCCTCTAAAAGAGGAACTAAACACTCTTCACAGTGTCTAGGTTTTTTCCTTTGCATTTGGGACTTTCTATTTTTTGCACAGCTACTGATTCTCCTGGTCCCAAGGAGGGACTTGAAAGAATGGAGGGCAGATAGAATTGTGGGGGAAGAATGTGATCGAATCTCTGGCTCCTCTCCCCAGGAAAAGGCTACGACCACAAACTTGGCTGGCAATTTAAAAAAAGCCATGGCCGAAACCTGTGTGGCTCAGTGGATAGAGCGTCGGCCTGGGGACTGAAGGGTCCCTGGTTCAATTCCGGTCAAGGGCATGTACATTGGTTGCGGGCACATCCCCAGTGGGGGGCATGCAGGAGGCAGCTGATCGATGTCTCTCTCTCATCGATGTTTCTGGCTTTCTACCCCTTTCCCTTCCTCTCTGTGAAAAATCAATAAAAATATATTTAAAATAAATAAATAAAAAATAAAATAAAAAAAGCCATTGATCTTCTGAAGCCCTAACGAGGGACACTCCCCGCCCTCAGGTTAGTTTGTGAAAGCATGCCACGGAAGAAACCAGAAAGGAAAGGGGAGGGTTGGGGGGGAAAGAGGAAGTACCTGGCACGACCCATCCCCTCCCTTTTCCTTTCCCAGCAACTGGGGATGAGGCTCAGCACCATGGGGAGGAACTGGGTAAGGAACACAGGTCATGGGGGTTTGCCAACCTCCTCCAAAAGAGGAACCACTCTCAGAGAGACAACTGCCGCAGAGCGAGAAGGCTGCTTGGTAATCCTGCAGTCAGTTTACTAGGCCAAAACTTATTTTTAAAACAACACAGATGCAGCCCTGTAAATTCTAGTGAGTACTAAGCACCCTAACTCTCTGTCATCGCTTCAGAATTAGCCTCTTCGGGGCAGATTACAATCGTGTAATTCCTAAAAAGGACCACATTGTCAGACTGCAGAATGATGAGTGCATTTAAATAACAGACACAAAGAACAGTAAGTGCTTCTAAAAACACAAACCTATTTTTATAATGTGAATGTCTACTTTGGAGGCCAGTTTTTTTTCCCCCCCTCAGAAACAAGATGCATCTTCACAAGAAATTTAACAGCTGTCGATGAATCTTGTGCCAAAAAAATGGCAAACATTGCCCAGGATAGCATCCTATGAAGTCATAATGTATATGGTACTTACCAAAGGACTGTCTAATTTTCATCACATTCAGCCAGGGATACGCGGATATTTAAATGTGAATCATCGACTGCATAACACAGGGTTTAAGTGAATCAGATGATTCCACGAAACTTAATTTCTGCCATGCCACCACTGGCAGAGCCCTAAAGAACAAAGCGTCAGCCTCGTTTTGTATAATGTTTGCTCAAGATCTGCTAAGAGGAACTACAAGAAATGAAAATCTGGAGATAGCACAGGAGTAGATCCTGCAAGAACTTACAAAACTAAATGGTAATGTTTAATTTCTTCACCACAAAGGGTTGATATTTTATTAAACTTCCTTGAAGACCTTTAAAAAAAAGTATATTAATATTTGAAAAATAATCAGATACCTGCCTGAAACGCCTTTGAAAAAAGTAGCTAACATGATCAGCTTCACAAACATTGTAATAAGAGCAGTCACCATTTACTGAGTGTTTGCTGAGCATTTTACATGCATCATCTCACTTCATATTATCAAATAGGCACCATCATTTCCACTTTATAGGTGTGAAAATTAAAACTCATATGGTTGTTACAGGCTCTGGGTCTCACAGTTAATAAATGGGGGTGGAGCTGTGTTTGGTTTTAGGCGACAGTACTATTGTCCATTATACCAGGGCGTCCCAACTTTGCCACATCATACATGGCACACACTGGAAATGATAATATCTGTGAGGCTTATTGAGGTAAGCTGGATGTGTCTTTCATATGTCATAAAATTGTGACATGAAAAATCAAACACAAAGTATTACAGATGATATTCAATACTCATTAGTATAAATCTTTCAAAGGAAATATTTTCAATACCAAATTCAGAAATTTTACAGAGGAAATCATACCAAAATTATCCTTTCAACTGTTGTCATGAAAAATTATAAAAATGATTTAAAATTTCAAAAACGATTTTAAAAGTCTGCAAGCGGCACACCTGTATGCCATCCTATGCACTGCACTCTGATTGGAAAGCTTTGCAAAATACAATGTTGTCTTTCTATAGACTATTATGACTAAACACTAATCTGGCATATCAAGATCCTTCTAATAATAGACCTAAAGGAAATACAAATAAAAAGTAATAAAACAACTATGACACGGGAGTGTTCCTTAACCAATTCAGCCCACACTAATTTCTTAACCTGTATTTCATAGTACCTGTAATCTGTGACAGGCATTTTGATTTAGTAACAAAAATAACTAATGGCCCTAGCCAGTTTGGCTCAGTGGATAGAGTATTGGCCTTTGGACTAAAGGGTACCCAGGTTCGATCCCGGTCAAGGCCATGTAACTTGGTTTCAGGCGCATCCCCAGTGGCGGGTATGCAGGAGGCAGCTGATGGGTGTTTCTAACTCTCTATCCCTCTCCCTTCCTCTCTGTGAAAGATCAATAAAATATAGTAAAAACAAAGCAAAACAAAACAAAAACTAATATTCACTGAGCTAATACAGTGTACCAAGCTGTGTTCTACTTCACATTATTACCATATTTAATCCTCACAGCAATACTATGAAATACCTCTATTTTCTCCATTTTAAAAGATGAGGAAGCTGAGAGAGAATTGTGTAAATAACTTTCCCAAGATTAGAGCTGGTGAATGAGAATTAGAACATGAAACAGTCTGACTGCAGAGCCCATGTTGTTAATCACTGTGCTAAACTACATCCCCAAGAGGAAGAAAATACAGTAATATTTAATGAACACCTATTATGTGCCAGGAGAGACAAGGGCAAGTAAATAGAGCGCACCTTAGACTACGCGTGACAGCTTCACAGTGATGAAGCAAAAACGACTTAC
>JAAGEH010000027.1:6529786-6561446 GCA_011751065.1 Lasiurus cinereus
AAAGAAAAGAAAAAGGGAAAGGAAGGAAGGAAGGGAAAGAAAGAAAGAAAAGAGGGCGCACCAGAAGCCTGAACCAGTGCTTGCGGTCAATGAGTCTGGCTCCTTAATTCATCCTCAGGCAACTCCATTCCCCCCGCGCACCGTCCCGCCCACCGGCCCATGCGGACTCCGCTGCCCACTCCGTCTCTGGACACGGACCTCAAGCAAGGCAGCCTTAACGCCCCCCGGCTCACACCAGCTCCCCTTCACTGCGTCTCCCAGGGAGGGGCTCTACAGAATGGGGGGCAGCGGCGGTACCACCTTCCGAGGGTGAGAAGGGACAGAAAAAGGTGGGGAAAACACAGCCGGCCTCGGCCACCGAACCCTTTTCCTTTACACCCGAGACCCGGTCACTTAGCTCGACCCCCCACACCTTCGTGTGACCGGCTGTGAGCCAGAGGCTTCCTCCCCCTTCCCTACCGGGTCACAACGCCCCCTCTCGAACCCGTGCCGGAGCCCAGCTCCGCGATTAGCCGCTCAAGCCGCCCGCGCTGCCCGGCCAACAAGTAGCTCCCCGCTTCGAACCCTCCGGCCATTGGACCAGCCCCCCACACGCTCTCCCCCCCGGTCCTCCAGGCCGCCATCCGCCCCCGCCTCCCTTCCAAACCTCCCCTAATCTCCTCCCCGGCCTGTGGGAGCCTTTCCTCTCCGCCCGGCGCAGCCCCCTTCCCACCCTCTCCCGCCGCCCGCCCCGCGGAGCCTCAGCCACCGAGCCCCCCAACACACACCCCCGAACCCCGGCCCGCCACGCCCTCCATCGGCCCGGACGCCCCCCGAAAGCCGCGCGCCGGCCCCGCCCACAGGCCCTCACCGAGGAGCAGCAGCTTCACTTCCTTGGCCGCTTTCTCCCCGTCCTCACGCAAGTTGCGGTCGATCATCTTGCTCCGCTCCACCGCCGCCTTGTCCTCGGCGCTCAGCGTGCAGCCCATGGCGGCGGCGGGGACAGGGGGACCGGGCCCGGGCTCACTCACGCGCCGCGGGGACTGCGGGTGGGTCGGTCGGTCGGTCGGTCGGCCGGCCGAGACGGCGTCTGAGGCTGGGCGGAGGCCCCTCTCTCGGTCAGCTCCTGGAGCGCCTCCCTCCTCCCCCCCCCCGCCCCCGCCGAGAAACCGGATATCCGGTGTTTGCGACACTTCCGGAAACGCCCCGCGGCCCCTTACGGCTAGAGCGGTTCCCGCTGGGGGAAAGGGAGATGCCACCGGAAGCGGAAGGGCGGGGAGGGGAGGCGGGAGGCGGGAGGCGGGGCGCGTTCGGCGAAGCCCCGCGGCGGCTCTGCGGGCGGGCGGGCGGTGCAGGTCCCATGGAGCTCGCTTAAAGCCCTTTGCATGTGTCCGGGCTGTCATATTTAAATAAATGCCAAAACGCGGAGACCGGCTTCAGTTCATGGCGCCTTCCCCAGGGCACAGCCCCGCTTTTGGATGAGGGTTTGGGGGGGGAAGGAGGGATTCCGGTTAAAGAACCCACAACCCGCCGGGGAATTGCTGCTGGGAATTTTTCTTTTTTTTTTTTTTTTTTGGAATTTCTCTCTGGCCAAACCCGGGGTCCCTGGCCCAGTGCAGGACACGTTCTCCACCCGGGCGGGTCTCCTCCTCCAGATCTATGGGATGGGGAGCCGACCGTGCCTGGGGCTGGAGCGATCCCTTCCTCCCGCCTCCTGCTCGCTGGTCCCGGTGCCCGTACGTGCACATGTGTGTGCCTCTGAGAGCTGCCCGGCGCCCGCCTTGTTGGCAAAGGGCTGCTTGAAACCGCAGGCAGCCTCTCCCGGGAAGGTAAGCGTGTGGCTCCTCCAGAGAACCGCCTCGCTGCCTTTCCCAGTGGCCGCCGGCGCTCAGCAGCTCCTCCTGCGCAAGAAGAGCCTTAGGACTTCCACCAGGACTCGTCCACCTCAGCCCCGCACCCCGAAACAAGCCAGTGCACCCCGCGAATCTCCTAAAATCTCCTGCGGTGGTGCCACACAAAAAGGGAAGTTCTAGTCAAATTGGCCTTTCAGTTCTAAGCATCGCTCGAAAAGGAATAAATCCCCTATGAAAGTCCCAGACTGATAGCCTTTTCCCTTTTCTCCCCATAGCCCCCCCCCCGCCACGTACTCTCCACCACACAGTCTAGGGAGGGGAACTCTGGTAGCCCCAAAACTTTTCCCTGTGATTAAAAATCATTTCCGGCCCTAACTGGTTTGGCTCAGTGGATAGAGCATCGGTCTGCGGACTGAAAGGTCCCAGGTTCAATTCCGGTTAAGGGTAGGTACCTTGGTTGCAGGCACATCCCCAGTAGGGGGTGTGCAGGAAGCAGCTGATCGATGTTTATCTCATCAATGTTTCTAACTCTCTATCCCTCTCCATTCCTCTCTGTAAAATAATAAAATATATTTAAAAAAATCATTTCCCTAATGTACCCTAAGCCTTAGAATATAAGAAAGGTTTGGTGATGATTCAATCATTAGAAAGCTTCCATGAGAGCCACCTACAACAGCCTTCACCCCCATAACTTCATGCCAGTTTTTTTTTTCGAAGTTTGTCAAGACTCCTGTTCAATCCCTAATATCTATTAGAATAAAAGAGACATCTTTTCCCATAATCAATACTAATGGGGGAAAGGGCAAGAAGAAAGGGAAGAAGACCCAGGACTTATTGAGAACCTGCTTGCCAGGTATGGCTAGGTGCTTTCACGCGTTTTCTCTCTCTCAATCCTCCCAACCACCCTTCGAGGGAGGTAATGTGATCCCCACTTTAGCAGATGAGGAAATAGGCCCAGAAGGGTTAAGCATCTTTCCCCAGTTCACACCGTGAGGAAGTAGGTCTGTGTGACTCCTAAAGTCTCCCCTTTTCTATCACGACACTGTGTCACCTGGGGAGACCTGACCACAGAAGGTCTTCTTCTAGGATTGAGAGTTACCCCAACACCACCGGGGGTGCAGGAAGAAGCTACTGACAGGACGCTGGTCTCAGCCTGCTGATTGTTCAGGGGATTAGGGGCCAAAATGTTTCCAGGAACAACTTTCACAGCTAAGGATTACATAGGGGGCTTGACCAGGCGACTAGAAAACTCCTGGAAGGTGGCCATGGCAGAAACAGTTGGGAAAGTTCTTAGCAAAAGAGAAGAGAAATGGCCGAAACCGGGGTGGCTCAGTGGGATAGAGTGTCGGCCTGTGAACTGAAAGGTCCCAGGTTCTATTCCTGGTTTTGGGCACGTCCCCAGTAGAGGGCGTGCAGGAGGCGGCTGATCAATGTCACACACACACACACACACACACACACACACACACACACACAGGCACCTTTCCTATTTCCACTGGCTCACACTGCCACCTGCTGGCAGTGTTAGGGCCACTCGCAGATCAGTGATGTTGGAAGAGGTTTTCCCTCACCTCAGAACTGGAGTCCACCCTTAGGAGTTTTATCTTAAAAGGGAAGAGAGAGGAGAGTATGTTTTGCAATCACAAAAGACTCCTGGGTATATATGGTATCTAAGGGATTCCTTCAATGCCATAGGCGCTGGACTAGGGAGACAAAAACCTGGACATTTTCCTGGATCTAAAGGGGGAAAGCTGTTTGCCCATTGTCACTTAATACATTATTTTTTTTCTCTCAACTAAGTTCTCATTTACAACCCACACACTTGCCATAACCGGCAGGAAACCTCCGTGGTACGTATCTTGCGGCAACGGCCTGAACTCTCAGAAGTGAGAACCGTGTTCAGATATTCTCCGGGATATTTTCCCACAGAACTCTATAAGGCTTTACCAGATGTAAACGGTCTGTAAAAATACAAGGTACCTGGTCAAATTAGACTCCCTGAAGACAGTGATGTCCCAGTCCTCTGTGTGGGGTATTCCGCTGTGATGCACAGAACTGAACCGAAGGCGTCAATGTGGATCTCAGGGTCACTTTGGTAATAAAAAGTATTTATTGGCTGTTCAGAGGGGAAACTATCCCACTCCCACCAGGCCATCTTCCCCTTTGATGCTCAGGGAGCCAGGAATCGGTTCAAACACAGACCACGCCGCCCCTTCGGTCCTGCCTCGACCCTGTAATGTCACCTGATTCAGCTGAGGGAAGTGGGTAGACAAGTAGTCCCAGGTGGATGTCCTATCCAATCTGCAGTGATCCCGCCCCCCTCCCGTCCTGTGAGAATACCACGGCCAATGCCAAGCACACGGTTCCTACAGTCTCCACCGGTGGACAGCTGAGCCCCACGCCTGTGCCCTCTCTCCACCCCCGGGCTGCAGATCGGAGAGAGATTGAAGTCTTTGTCACGGAAGCTAATTTTGAGAGCGATGAATGGGAGCAGGGAGGCATTGAAATGGACCATGGAAACCCCGCCCGACCAACCCTTTCCCAACATTAGTCTCTGTACCCGATGGTCCAGGGGCTGGAGGTGGGTCACGGCCATGAGGAGAGAGATCAGGGAGGCCAGTCCTAGAGGGGGGGGGAGGGGAGAGAAAAGATGGATGGTGGTATCAGTCACGGCGATCACCTCCCTTCTCTGGACCCAACCACCTTATTCAATCAGCCAGCCAGCCAACCCCCAACCTTTCCCCTTCTTTGTCCTAAAAGACGAGGAGGAAGGGCCATCTGTCCTGTTCCCGCCTCTGTGGAGATGAACCCCCAGCTTGCTGCCCCATGTGCGGGAGAGAGACAGAGCGACGGAACAGAAGGGCTGCCCCCAGAACAGAGGGCAGGGGGGAGCCGCACCCTGAACTCGATTTCCCTTTGCTTCTGGCCCGGCTCAGGAAAGAATCATGCCCCACCGCCTCTCTCTCTTTTTAAAGAAAATATATATTTTATTGATTTTTCACAGAGAGGAAGGGAGAGAGATAGAAAGTCAGAAACATCGATGAGAGAGAGACATCGATCAGCCACCTCCTGCACGCCTCCCACTGGAGATGTGTCCGCAAGCAAGGTACATGCCCTTGACCGGAATCGAACCTGGGACCTTTCAGTCCGCAGGCCGACGCTCTATCCACTGAGCCAAACCGGTCTCGGCTGCTCCTCTCCCTTTAAGGAAACTGCAGGCCTCAACCTCGAAAAGGTCTATGCACTCACGTCAAAAGACGTGGCCAAGAGCCGAAACCAGTTTGGCTCAGAGGATAGAGCATCGGCCTGTGGACTGAAAGGTCCCAGGTTCCATTCCAGTCCAGGGCATGTACCTTGGTTGCAGGCACATCCCCAGTGGGGGGGCGTGCAGGAGGCGGCTGATCAAGAGGCAGCTAATCGATCTCATCAATGTTTCTAGCTCTCTAACCCTCTCTCTTCCTATCTATAAAAAATCAATAAAATATTTTTTAAAAGAAATTAATAATAATAATAATAATAATAATAATAATAAACCTGGCCAGGCCGAAACCGGTTAGGCTCGGTGGATGGAGCGTCAGCCTGCGGACTGAAAGGCCCCAGGTTCGATTCCGGTCAAGGGCATGTGCCTTGATTGCGGGCACATTCTCAGTAGGGGGGCGTGCAGGAGGCGGCTGATCGATGTCTCTCTCACCGATGTTTCTAACTCTCTATCCCTCTCCCTTCCTCTCTGTAAAGAATCAATAAAATATATATATATATATATATTAAAAAAAAAAAAAAAAACCTGGCCAGGCCGAAACCAGTTTGGCTCAGTGGATAGAGCATCAGCCTGCGGACTGAAAGTTCCCAGGTTCGATTCCGGTCAAGGGCATGTACCTTGATTGCGGGCACATTCTCAGTAGCGGGCATGCCGGAGGCAGCTGATCGATGTCTCTCTCTCATCGATGTTTCTAACTATCTCTCTCCCTTCCTCTCTATAAAAAATCAATAAAATATATTTAAAAAAACAAAGAAGTTATTAATAATTTTTTTTAAAAAAACCTGGCCATGCCGAGACCAGTGTGGCTCAGTGGACAGAGCTTCGGCCTGCGGACTGAAGGGTCCCAGGTTCGATTCCGGTCGGGGGCATGCACCTTGCTTGCGGGCACATCTCCAGTGCGGGGCGTGCAGGAGGCGGCTGATGGATGTCTCTCTCTCATCGATGTTTCTGACTCTCTATCCCTCTCCCTTCCTCTCTATAAAATATTTTTTAAAAAAAAGAAATTATTAATAATTTCTTTAAAAAACCTGGCCAGGAGAGGAGACCCCGTGGGCCATTTCCTCCCCTGGCTTGCTTGGCGGCGGTCACTGCCCTGGACAATGACCCTGCAACCTCGGACCCTCCTGCAGGGTGCTCCCCGGGGCCGACTCCACCCCGGGCCTTGCCACCCCTGCCTCCCCCAGCTGCCCCCGCCCACAAGCGCCCCCTGCTGCCTGGCGGCGGCGGCGGAAACACATCCCTCTTCTCACCTTCGTGACCCTTTGACTCTCGTGGCCATTCTCCGCAGGTCCCCTCCCTATCCCCCCCCCATCCCCCCATAAGTCAAGGATCACAGCCGTGTCCGAGGCGCGGGCCGCGCACGCGCACACACACACACACACACACACACACACGTGTCCATCCTGCGGGCTCCGGTCCCGGCGCAGCAAACTCGAAGCCCCAGGCCGCTCGCTCCTGGCGGCCCTGACCGGCCCGGGCCGCCGCAGTCAGGAGGCCGGTCGAGGCGAGGGGGCCGCACGGAGGTAGCTGTCGGGCAGGAGGACGTGGCCGCCGCCGCCGCCGCCGCCGCCGCCGGCGAGCTGCTGCTCGAGGAGCTCGGACGTCTCCTCGGCGACCTGCCCGGGGATCCGGAAGTCCACGCCGGGGACCCGGAAGTCCACGGCGGCGGCGGCGGCGGCGGGAGCCGGCGGCGGCGGCGCCCAGGACTCGGCGGGGCAGCCCGTGCCCTGCAGGAACTGCAGGAAGTTCTCCTCGATGGAGCCCTCGCGGCTGGGCAGCCGCGGCTCCTCCTCGGGCGCCGGCTTGAAGAAGCACACCCACCGCTTGCTCAGCTCGCCCCGGATCTGCCGGTTGAGGCAGCCGTAGAAGAAGGGGTTGGACGTGAAGCAGAAGTAGCCGATCCACGTCACCACGCTCTCCACGTGCCGCGCGGACGCGGGCTGCGCGCCCAGCGCCGCGTACAGGTGGAAGGAGAAGTAGGGCAGCCAGCACAGCAGGAACTGGCCGCCCACGGCCAGCAGCACCACGGCCGCCTTGCCGCCGCCGCCGCCGAACGTCCGGGGCGGCGTGCTCGGCGGCGCGGCCCCCCCCGCGCTCGTGACCATGGTGGAGCGGCTGCTGAGGGACTCGGAGCGCCGCCGCGGCGTCGCCTCCGCCTCCGCCCACGTGGGCAGCGGCCCGCGCTGCAGGGCGGCCACGCGCGCCACGCGGAACATGCCGCAGTAGGCCACCAGCATGAGCAGCAGCGGCAGCAGGAAGTACAGCGCCGCGAAGGCCACCACGAACAGCTGGCACGAGGCGCTGCGGCTCCACTGCAGCGAGCAGCCCGGCGGCGGCGGCGGCGGCGGCCTCGGCGGCGGAAGTGGGAGGCCAGGCGGCGGCGGCGGCGGCGGCGGAAGTGGGAGGCCAGGCGGCGGCGGCGGCGGCGGAAGTGGGAGACCCGGCGGCGGCGGAAGTGGGAGACCCGGCGGCGGCGGCGGCGTTGACGGCGCCACGTCCTCTCGCGAGACCCGGCCCAGCACGGGCACGGCCGCCATGGCCAGCGCCTTGACCCACACGGCCGCCAGCACGGCGGCCACCAGCCCCAGCGTCATGCGCACCTCGTAGCGCATGGGGTGCACCACGTAGTAGTAGCGCTCCACGTTGATGGCCGACACGGAGAGGATGGCCAGGCTGACGAAGCACACGCTGAGGAACACGTAGAGGCGGCAGGCCGCCTCGCCGAACAGGTGGCGGTCAAAGAGCGCCGAGCTGGAGAGCATGGCCAGCGGCATGAGCGTGAGCGCGGCCAGCAGGTCCACCAGGCACAGGTGGAAGACGAAGACGAACTTGCGCAGGGCGGGCGTCTTGGCGATGACGGCCAGCACGGCCGCGTTGCCGGCCACGGCCGTCAGGTCGAGCAGCAGCATGAAGAAGAGCGCCACGGACTCGGAGGCCACGTCCCGCGGCCCGGCCTCGGGCGCCCCGCCGGCCGTGGAGGGCCCCGGCGGCAGCGGCGGCGGCGGCAGCGGCGTGGAAGCGTTCCCTGCGGGCTGGGGCGCGGCGGAGGGCTCCATGGGGCCGGGCACCTCCGGTCACGGGCCCATCCCCCATCCTAGGCCGCGGGCCCCGGGGTGGCCGGCCCCGGCCCAGGCTGCCCAGCGCGGCTGCGTGGCAGGGGCAGGGGCAGGGGCAGGGGGGCGGCGTTGGGAGAGGGCGCCCCCCGCTGGAGGCCCTCGGACCTGCTCCGGGGGCCAGCCTGGGGGGGAGCGGGGGAGCCCCCCCGGGCGGCAGGAGCAGGCTCAGGCGCGCATCTGTCCGCCCCGGGGGAGCTGCTGGGGCGCGGCGGCCGCGGTGACCATGACCTTGGAGGAGAAGGACGTGAGGGGAGGGATGGAGGAGCCTCGCCCGCTGTCCTCTGGCTCTCGGCGGTGCTCCAGGCCCGGCCCCCCGGTCAAGGGCGCCTCGTCCAGAGAGTCTGCATCCGCTGCGCTGCGGGTCAGCGCCCCGGGTTCCCGGCGGCCGCTCGTGGACGGCTCCTCATGGCGACAGGTGCGGCGGCGGCGGCGGGCAGAAAGGACACGAGGCCTGGGAGTCACCGACGCAGGGGCCCCTCCGGACCGCCGCTTCCTCATCCAGGCATCTGCAAACGGGGGGGAACGTGCCACCGTCGCCACTGCCTTGTCCGCAGCACCCGAGGCTCGGCCCCAAGGAGGCCCCGGAGGAGCCGGGACCGGCTAAGAGCAGCGGTTCTCAACCTCCCTAAGGCCGCGACCCTTGCATACAGCTCCTCATGGGGTGGTGACCCCCAACCATGAAATTATTTCCGTTGCTACGTCATCACTGTCATGTTGCTACTGTGATGAACTGTCATGTAAATATCTGATAGGCAGGATGCATTTTCCTTGATACAAATGGAACATCATTAAAGCCTAGGGATTCATCACAAAAACAATATGTAATTACATATTGTGAAATATTTATTTCTCATGACAAATACATGAAATTTTGTCTTGAATCGTGGTGTAGCATGGGCAACAGTCTTCATACGACAACAGTAAACTACATGGTTACACTTTGCTACACCGAGGAGCGGTGTGTTGGTTCCTAAGACCATGGGAAATAGGTGTTTTCCGATAGTCTTAGGCGACCCCTGCGAAAGGGTCGTTTGACCCCCAAAGGGGTCGCGACCCACAGGTTGAGAACCGCTGGTCTAAGAGGCTGCCACCGGCCAGGCCTTGGGCCCAGCACTCGGTGGAGGGGCTGGCGTGCAGCCCCCTCTGGCAGAAAGCATCCTGACTTGCGTTTTGCAGCCAATGACACTGAGGCCGGGAGAGGGCAACTTACCGAAGGTCACGCAGCGAGGACGTGGCAGGATCAGGGTCAGGGGCGCCTCCACAGGGGCCGGCCGGGGCGTCTCGGCATTCGGTGAGGAGCGGGTGAGTGTGCACCGTCTCTAAAACCGTCTCTCCCTGCTCCGGGGCGACGCTGGAAGGAGATCCCTGAAAGCAGACAGGCAGTTCTAACACAGCGTCCGTCCCCGGAACAGAGGGCCGGTGCTTGGGGAGGGGGAGAAGGAGCAGTCAGCCCCGGCCCGGGAGCTCAGCTGGTTGGGGCATTGTCCCGGGACCCCAAGGTGGCGGGTTGGATCTCCAGTCAGGGCACAGGCAAGAGTCACCCAGAGAATGCATGAATATCTCTGTCTCTCTCCCCCCCCCCCCCTTCTTCTTCTCTGTCTAAAATCAATAGACATTAAGCCGGAACTAGTTTGGCTCAGAGGATAGAGCATCGGTCTGCGGACTGAAAGGTCCCAGGTTCGATTCTGGTCAAGGGCATGTACCTTGGTGGCGGGCACATCCCCAGTGGGGGGCGTGCAGGAGGCAGCTGATCGATGTGTCTCTCTCTCATCGATGTTTCTAACTATCTCTCTCCCCTCCTCTCTATAAAAAAATCAATAAAATATATATTAAAATCAATACATTAAAAAAAGGAAGCTTGGAGTTCAGCTCTTGGAGCTCCCACTACCCCCCACAGCTGGAAGGGCAGAAGTCACGAGGAAGCTGTCCTCCGCACCCACTCGATCGCACCCACAGTGTCCCTGCAGGTGGGAGGGGGCTGTCCCTAACCTCCCAACCCCTGGGGCCCCAGATCTCTGGCCCCTGGAGGTGACCACCGCAGGCCCCCAGGCCCAAAGCCCTCCTGTTCCGGGACTGTTACCACATCACAGAACTGGGGGGAGAGGGGGGTAAGTGAGGGGAGCAGGCCTATGGGTAAGGGGGTCGGTGCTGGAGTGGGTAAATGACTTAGATCAGCGGTTCTCAACCTGTGGGTCGCGACCCCTTTGGGGGTCAAATGACCCTTTCACAGGGGTCGCCTAAGGCCACCAGAAAATGCAGATATTTACATCACGATGCATAACAGGAGCAACATTTCATGGTTGGGGGTCACCACCCCATGAGGAACTGTATGCAAGGGTCGCGGCCTTAGGAAGGTTGAGAACCACTGACTTAGATGGTGAAGGTCAGTAGCATGAGACAGAGGAGAACCTGGGAGAGGAAGTCTGGGGTTTCAGGGCTCGCCCCCCCCCCCTCCTGATCCAATGGCGGCTCAGCTCTGGTCCAGGTGCTCCTCGTCCACGCTGCATGTGCATGCCATTGAACTAGTGGCCCAATGTCATTGTCATTATCTTCATCCCCAGGTACGGTTCCTGCAGCCCAGACCCCTCCGTCCGGTGCGCTGAGATGTGAGAGGCAGACGGGGGGCATGCAAATCGGGGGAGGGGGCTTTCTGTAGACAAGCCACAGGTGGCCGGCCCCCGTTTCCTCGTCGGGGAAAAGGGAGGACTGGGCTAGCCGCCCCCCAGGGTTTCCCTCTGGGACACCTTTTCCTGGCTCTGGGAGCTCCCGGGCCCCGAGGCCCTGGTGGTTGCTCGGTGTTAAAACGCTATCAGTTTGGCCCCGGCCGGTGGCCCAGTTGGCGGGAGTATCATCGCGTACGTGGGAGGGCCACGGGTTCGATTCCAGGGCGGGGCATGTACCCAGGTCTCTGGTGCGGAGCATGTATAGGAGGCAACGGGTCAATGTTTCTCTCCCACATCCATGTTTCTCATTTCCTCTCCCTCTCTAACCTCAATAAAAACATACCCTCGGGTGAGGATTAAAAAATATTTTAAAAACACCCCCCCCCAACACCACCATTTCTCCGACTGCAGTAAAGAGGACCAGGGTTCCAGCCAATACACCCTGGGCTTGGGGCTCCCCACCCACCTTGCACCCCCTCCACGTCCAGCGCACCGGGCCGGCACCGGGGGCTCAGGACACTCCTGTCCGGGGACCCACACTCAGCTCCATCCTTGGAGTCCCTGCCGCCCGGACCGCCTCCCAGCAGGCTCGGTCCGCTGGGCAGCAGCCAGGAGCGTCTCCTCCAAAGGCGGACCTGGGCTCCCGGACGCAAGGCAGCCCCGACTTCGGACCACTGCCTCCAGACGCGCCCGTCCCCAGGGGCCCCCCCAAAAAGCTCCCTTCCCAGCTAAAATGGCCCCAGAGATCCGGAGGCTGCAGAGAAGCGGGGAGAGAAAGAGAGAGAGCCCCAAAGTGAGACATCAGCTTCCCTCCCCAGACAGTCTGCCAGGGAAAAGGCAGGAGGGGAGAGAGGGGGCATGCTAGCCCCTTCTCCCCAGGCCAGGACCCCCCAGCCCTTCCACCGGGAGAGGCCCCGGGAGCCGAAGGGTCGAGGCCCACCGGGGCTGACGGACGGCCGGACGTCGGGTCTGCCAGCAGGGCCCACCTGGGTCCCGGCCGGAGGGAAGCGGACGTGGCCGCCACCTGGAGAGGGGGGCCGGGGTGGGTGCTGGGCAGACATAATGGAGCCCCGACCAGGAAGCTGGGGGCACCTCTCTCTCGGCCACGGCTGCCTGGGCCTCGCCGGGGTCTCCGCACGGACTCCCCGGTCCCCAGAGTCCCCCTCCTGGCAGATGGAGCGATGGAGCTGCCCGGCACTCCCTGGCTGACAGAGCTGCGGGCGGCGGGCACCGGTGTGGGAGGCAGGCGGGCGGCCTCTGTGCCCTCTCGCTGCCATTACTCCGCCGCTCAGACGGGCTCCTCCGCCGCTGCCCTCCCGCCCCCACCCTCACCTCGGGGACCTGAAGGCTTGGCCGCCCCGGGGGGCCCAGGTCTGGGCCTCGAGCCAGGACACGGTCCGGTCACACACCTCCTCCTTCCGGGGTGCCCGATGCCCAGCAGTACCCAGCCCCAGGCCCCAGGGCACCGGGGGCTTCCCAGGCCCGAGCGGCCCCCTCCCTGCCCGGCACCTGCAGCCCCTGTCTCCCCGGCAGAGCTGCCCATCGGACGCCTGGATGCCCAGGGACCCCCCCTCCTCCCGGGGATGTGGGCACCCGTCTCCCTGACCCGGGAGCAGAGCGACGGGGAGCCCTCTCTGCCTGCGGGATGTGGGCACTCCTGTGGGCAGGAGGGCAGCCCCCTCTCCCGGCTTGGGAGATGCCCACCCCCCGGGACTGCCTTCGGGGTACCTGGGGGCCCTCCCCCCGGCATCAGGTGGGGGGGGCTGGTCCCCGGGACCCAGAGCCACCCTCCCGTGGGCCCCCGGCCCCAGGCCCCAGGCCCGGCTCCTGGCCTAGTCGGCCACTCGTACCTTTGCCCAGCGGCAGCGCCAGGTCCCATGTGATAGCTCCTGCCGGCCGCCGCTCCGAGGCTGCTGCAGTGAGCGTGAGAGGCAGCGGCAGGGAGGATGCTCCGAGCCTCTGGGTCCTAATGGCCTCCCACTTCCCGCCCAGCCCCTCCCAGCCGCACTCCGGCCCTGCCCTGCCCACCTCTCTCTCTGCGGCTGTGCCGGGGTGGCACCTCCAAAGCCCAGTGGGGCGCGCGATGGGAGGCCGGGGAGACCGCCCCTGGTCAGCCAGACGAGGGGGAGAGAGGACGTGGCATCAGAAAGGCTCTGCTGAAGGCCTGGCGCGGCGCTGACGGGTGCTGTGACCTTGGGCGAGTCATTTCCCGCTCCCGGCCGGGTTTCTGGCCGGCTCAAGGAGACGCAGGAGGGGTGCTCCCCGAGGCTCCCGGGTTGGCGTAGTTCTGGGTAAGCAAGCCAGGCAGGGTAGGTGCAGAGTGCGGAGTGCAGAGCAAAGAGCCGGTTCAGGCCTGGCAGGGCGCAGGCTCCAGGGACGGGCGGGCGGCCCCAGCCTGGCTCCTCCAGACGCTGCAAAGTAGGTAGAGCGGGCAGGGTCTGCGGGCCAGGCAGCTCGGAGGGGGTGGGGGTGATCAAGGCCTGGTCCTCGCTCGACGCTGGCCCCTCACCAGCACCCTATCACCGCTTTCTCGGGATGCGTGCTGACTTCCTGTGGGGCTGTGAGAGCTGATGGAGGGGGATCTGGCATGCAGGGTGGGAATGGGGGGGAGGGGTGTCTCCCTGCAGTGCCGGCCAGCCGCTCCCTGAGGGCGGAGTCAGGCACCTGGAGGCCCCCCCGGGTCTCGGTCTGCAGGACTGGGGGCTCCCAGGCCCAGTGAGAAAGCTCTGGAGGCCAGAGGCAGGGGGTGGCTCCCCGCGGCTGGGGAGAAAAGGTCAGCGCCCCTAGTCCAGGCCTGACACCCGGGACATCCCCTGGCCCAGGCAGCCGTGTTTGGGGGCCCAGAGAGGTGAAGGGATGGCCCAGAGCCGCACACACGGGGCAGAGCCAGGGGCTGAGCCGGGGAGTTCGGGCACGATGCCCACCCCCGCCCTCTGCCTCGACGCGCCCCTCCAAAGCCGTCTCTAACAGAAAGGGAGGGGGATCGGCATCACGCCTCAGACCACACGCCAAGAGCCAGAGGACCAGGATCGTCAGGGGCTCACGGGGGCAGGGCGGCTGCCCAGGCTCCCGCCAACAGCAAAGCGGCCGCTGACGGCCCTGCCCTGACCCCGTGACCTCTGCCTGCCCAGCCGCCCTTCCCTGCGCCCTTACGAGCGCCCGGCCCTCGCCATGCGGTCCGTCCGGTGATCACGCCGGTCCTCGCCTTGTTTTCCAGATGAGGACTCAGTGTCCGAGGTTACGAGCCTCTCCCCCGTCCCCGCCCCCATCACACAGCGGTAGATGCCAGAGGCAGGATTTGAACCCGGGTCTGTTTGAAGCCAATGCATTTGCTCCTTCCCCTTCGCCCCAGGCCTCTGGAGGGGGGGGCCCTGGTGTGAGGCTCCAGCTGAAGCCCTGAGTGGCCGCTGCGGTCCAGGACCCAGCCTCCACCAGAACCGGAGGCGCCTGAGTGCGGGGGAATCCACTGGAAATGTCCAGTGAAACCTGCAGACTGCAGAGAGACTCTTCTCAAACGCTGTGCTCTCAGGTTGGCAAGATCATCGCAGTGCCAGTCAAACCTTCTGGGGTCAGGGGAGGCCTGTGTCACCCATCAGCCCCAGACTGGCAGGCCCCTCCCCAGGGTCCAGCAGACCCAGAGCGGACTCAGGCTCAGCGGAACAGGACTGGAGAAGGGCACGGGGCCAGGCAGAAAGCCTTGCTTCTGACCCGGCTAGCGTGGCTCAGGGGTTGAGTGTTGACCTCTGAACCTGGAGGTCATGGCTCAATTCTGGACAGGGCACATGCCGGGGGTGTGGGCTGGATCCCCAGTAGGGGGCAGCCGATCAATGATTCTCTCTCTTCACCGATGTTTCCCACTCCCTTCCTCTCTGACATCAATAAAAATGTTTTTAAAAAGTGAAACAACGAACAGACACACCTTGGCTCTGACGGGCTCTCCTCTGTTGGGAGGTGGCCATCCGTGTCTTAGTTTTTCTATCTATAAAGTGGGCAGAAGTCACAAGAAAGAATTCTTGCCGTCTGCTGCAACCTGGATGGACCTGGAGAGCATTCTGCTCAGTGAAATAAGCTGGGCAATGAAAGGAAAATACCACACGATCTCTCTCATTTATGGAGAATAAAGAACATTATAAACTGGTGAACAAAAAGACTGATACAGAGGCAGCAAAGCATCAAACAGACTGTCAAATTACAGCGGGAAGGTTAGGGAGAGGTGGGGTAGATGAGAGATCAACCAAAGGACTTGTATGCATGCATATAAGCATAACCCATGGACACAGGACACTGGGGGTTAGGGCATGCATGGGAATGGGGGGGGCAATGGGAAGATATGCATACATTTAACACATTAATAAGAAATAAAAAGTAGTGCCGAAACCGGTTTGGCTCAGCGGATAGAGCGTCGGCCTGTGGACTGAGAGGTCCCAGGTTCGATTCCGGTCAAGGGCATGTACCTTGGTTGTGGGCACATCCCCACTCAGGGGCGTGCAGGAGGCAGCTGATTGATGTTTCTCTCTCATCGATGTTTCTAACTCTCTATCCCTCTCCCTCCCTCTCTGTAAAAAGTCAATAAAATATATATTTAAAAAATAAAAATAAAATAAAATAAATAAATAAAAATTTAAAAAATGGGCAGAGGTCTTCGCTCTCCAGCTAATTTAACAGGGACAGGGACCCCGAAATACAAAGGTGGCCTTGGGGAGCTGGGACCGGCCCTCTGGCCATTCAAGCCTCCAGGTCCCGGGGCCCCGCCCAGCGAGCCTTCGGGAAGGCGGCTGCAGGAGGCCACTAGAGGGTCCTCTCGCTGGCTCAAGAGTGAGGGTTCAGGGGGGGGGGGGGCAAACACTGCCCATCCTGGCCTGGAGGCAGCTGATGACGATCAGGATGAGGATGAGGATGAGGATGAGGATCACGATGATGGTAACAGTAATGATGGCGACTCGAGTTATTCCAGGCCCGATCTGGGGGGGCCTCCAACTGCACCTCATGCAATTACCTCAACCTGGGGAGGGCTACTGAAATTACACCCCGCCGGTGCTTCAGAGCCTGGCACGGGAAGGAGGGGGGCAGACTGAGATGGAGAACCACCCAGAGACCACGGCCCGCGCTGCCCGCTGGCCCGGAGTGGGCCGGTCACAGGCCTGGCGGGGGCAGCCCTTGGCTGCGGGCTGCTCTCCCCACCCCAGACTTCCTCCTGGCCAGCCCTGCCCGCCCCTGCCCACCAGCACCTGCTGACCGGGCTCTGTCCACCGCCCTCGCCGCCCCCCACCCTGCCCGGTGCCCTCAGATGAGACCCTGCAGCGGACCAGGTTCATCCCTCAGCGTCCATGTGTTCAGTAAATACCCGTCCAATGCCCTTCCTGTGCCCACAGCCCCCCCCACTCCAGCCCTCGCGAGTCGGTGGCCCGCACGCCCCCCTCCGCCCTCTCGGCCTCGGTCAGAGCCTGCTGCCAGGAAGGAGGCCGGCACATCCGTTCACACGGAGCCGAGGAATGAATATTAACGGTTTAATATCAGCCATTTCTCAGGGGGCCGAGGGGAGGACCCAACACTGGGATCCCGCCCCACCCAGGGTGTCCCTGAGCCCGCCCCCCCTGCCCACGCCGGCTCCTCCCCCCACCCACTCCCTCTCCACGGCCAAGAGCAGGCTTCCAGCTGGGACCGCCCCCCTGCAGCTCGGCTCCCCGCTGCCCCGGCCCCACCCCACCGCCTGCCATCTGGGGGCCGGGCTGAGGATGAGGGGGAGCTGAGGAAAGCAGAGGTGAGAGCCTTTTCTTTCCCTTTATCCCCCGCCGTCTGGCCGACACCCCCCGCCAGGAGCCAGGAGCCGATGGTATATTCAGCCTGCAGCTGCCACTGGTCATGTGAGCCCATTGCTAGGTTACGGGGACCCAAAAATAAACGCTTCCCAACCAGATTAGAAACTGGGGGCCTCAGATGAACCGGGCTCACCGGAGCGGCAGGAACACCCACAGAGCATGGGCGCAGGCCAGGCCGCTCCGAGACCAGGGAGCCCTTCCTCTCCTGCCGCCCCCAGCCATCCGTGGGGGGGGAGGGTTCCAGGCTGGACCCCCAAGAAATTTCCCAGAGAGCCCCTGGGTCCAGAGCAAAGAGGCCTGCAGCAGAGGGGCCCTGCCTCCCTGGCGGGCAGAGGCTGCTGGGACCATGCCCTCTGCCCATCCAACCTCCCGCCCATCAGCCTGCCCCTCGGATGCCCACCCACCTGCAGGGCACCAGGAGCCACGTGTCCTGTGGCCTGCCAGGCGGTCTGTCCCCGTGGTCTCCCTCCCCACTCAGCAGGAAGATCCAGCCGAAGGCCCGGGCCTGGGCACTATCACACGCATTGTTTTATAGGGGGGGGCCTCTGGCCGAAACAGGTGTGGCTCAGTGGATAGAGCATCGGCCTTCGGACTGAAAGGTCCCAGGTTCGATTCCGGTCAAGGGCATGTACCTTGGTTGCGGGCACATCCCCGGTGGGGGGCGTGCAGGAGGCGGCTGATTGATGTCTGTCTCTCATCGATGTTTCTAACTTTATCCCTCTCGTGTCCTCTCTGTAAAAAAAAATCAATAAAATATATTCTAAGGGCCTTTAAGTGCGCTTCAGTAACTCCACTGACAGTGGAGGCTCAGAGAGGGGAAGGGACTTTCTCAGAGACGCACAGCTGAGCGGTGGGGATCAAACCCCAGGGCTATATTTACCGAGTCTGGGAACGGGACCAAGGGGGTGAGGACAAGAGACGGCAAAAGACAGGGGGTCCCGGAAGCCCTTCCCTGGAGCCTGAGAACTGGGCGCTTAACCAGCTCGGAACTGGAGGGGCTGCCTCCCCCCGCCAGTCCCCCTCCACATCCTCTGAGCCCAGACGCAGCTGACTCAGCACCTGCCTCAGCATGGCCTCGAGCTGTCGCCTCCAGGACCTCGGTGGGGTCATTCCGGGTGCTCAGGCCTGGGGCTGGGGAGCGGGGGACGGGGGATCAACTCTCTAGTGAGCTTTACTCCTCTACTTCTGAACCTCAAAATGGAGCCAGGCCCTAACCGGTGTGGCTCAGTGGATAGAGCGTCGGCCTGTGGACTCAAGGGTCCCCGAGTTCGATTCCGGTCAAGGGCATGTACCTGGGTTGCAGGCACATACCCGGTGGGGAGTGCGCAGGAGACGGCTGATCAATGTCTCTCTTTCATGGATGTTTCTAGCTCTCTATTCCTCTCCCTTCCTCTCTGTAAAAAATAAATAAATAAGATATATATATTTTTTTAAAAAATGGAGTCAGAAGAGCAGAGCTGAAAGGGTCATCAGAGGTCAGATGCTTATATTACAAATGAATAGGGCCCAGAGAGGGCGAGGGACTGGCCCGAGGCGACACAGCAAGAGGGCGAGGCAGATGAGACCAGAATCCAAGCTTCCGGATCCCCGCCCATTTTTTGCCTGTCACTCAGGATGCAGGCAGCTGGGGTCCATCATACCTGACACTGAAGCCGCCGACCTGCAGTCCCCCAACACCTGGTGCCCTTCTTTAACCCCCACATCTCCGAGGCCCTCCCAGCGGCCTCTTCTCGTCAGCCAAGTGCTCCTCCTCCTGCCAAGGTGCCTCCCTGACCAGGACTTCCCTCCCCGTTCTGAGCACGCTCCTCGGGGCACCCCCTTCCCACCTTCTTCAGCTCCCAGCTGCCCAAACTGCAGGCCCCACGCCACTCCCCTCCAGATATGTTTACTGAGCACCTACTACGCGCACAGCTCTGTACGAGGGGGGAGAGGGAGGGATGCGTAGACGCCCTTTCGGTGCGTATAATGCAGAAGAGAGACGACGTGGGTTCTCATCTTCCAGGGAGAGTCAAAGCTCTGGAGACTCAAAGGGAAAGGTGGACCCGCCCCCTCGGGAAATCTGGGAAGGCTTCGTGAAGGAGGCATCCTCGGTCTTAAAGGAAGGGGAGGGCTGTCAGCGGGACTTTGAAGGAGAGCGAGTGGCCCAGGCGGAAGGAGTAGGCCTGGCAGAAGCCTGGAGACGGACGGGCAGGCTCACGGACGGACTATCCGGGCACCAGGAGTTGTCCAGTTTGACTGAGAAAGTCTGTGTGTGTAGGGCCGACCCCATAACAGACTGCAAGGTCGCACAGGGCCGTGTTCTAAGCGGTGTGTGTGTGTGTGTGTGTGCAGCCACAGAGGTGACTGCCTCCTGTCTTTTTAAAAAATATATATTTCTTTATTGATTTCAGAAAGGAAGGGAGGAGAGAGAAATAGAAACATCAAGGATGAGAGAGAATCATTGATGGGCTGCCTCCTGCACATCCCCAACTGGGGATCGGCCCACAACCCAGGCATGTGCCCTTGGCCGGAATTGAACCCGGGACCCTTCAGTCCGCAGGCCGATGCTCTATCCACTGAGCCAAGCCGGCTAGGGCACGCCTCCCGTCTTTTAGTGCTCCCTGAGCCCACAAGCCGCAGAGTGAGGGGGTGAACGCCAGACTGGGAACGTGCCCGTCCTGCAGGCCCTGAGCGAGGGGAGCAAACACCTGGCCACCAGGGAAGCGGAGCCTCTGACACTGTCAGTCAGGGGGGCTCAGAGGCCAGGGGAGCCAGGGGGTGAAGAACAGAGCGGTCAGAGGATGCTCACGCTCCTCAGACGGCGCCCTCTGAGGGGTGCGGCTCCCCGAGCACCAGCTCCAGGCCCCAGGAGTGACCACCACGTCCATCCTGTGGGGAGGAGGCCAAGGTTGGAGGGGTCACTGGAGTGTCTGGGGACTCTCCCCCCTGGGTTCATGGTGGCCCACGAAGCTGCCCAGCCTGACCCGCAGGCACCTGGCACCCCGGACCAGCCAGCATCTCACCCCAGCCCGGGCCGCCAGCACCCACCCGTCCCTGCTCCGGCCTGAGCCCCGCTGGCTGGCTTTCCCGCCCAGCACTCCCAGCATGCCCGGTCTCTGACTTTGGGGAAACCCCTGCTCTGCATCTGTGGGAGAGTCCCCTCAAAATGACCCGTCCTCAGCCTGCGCTCTTGGGGCAGGCTGACCCCCCTTCCTTCCGTGTCCTGGGGCACAGGGGTCTGGGCCCTGTGGCCTCTCTCCCAGACAGTCCTGTCCTCCAAAGCCCTCTCCCTGAATTCCTGATCCCCCTAAAAACAGGAACCCCTGCTGAAACGGGTGTGGCTCAGTGGATAGAGCATCAGTCTGTGGACTGAAAGGTCCCAGGTTCTATTCCGGTCAAGGGCATGTACCTTGGTTGCAGACACATCCCCAGTGAGGGGCGTGCAGAAGGCTGCTGATGGATGTCTCTCCCTCATTGATATTTCTAACTCTCTATCAGTCTCCCTTCCTCTCTATAAAATCAATAAAATATATTTAAAAACAGGACCCTCCCCCGCCACCAATTCAACCCTCCTATGTCTGAGGAAGGGCCAGACTCCCAGACCTAGCGCTCCTTAGGGGATGGAGAGATGGCTTGTGAGTGGCCCTGCAGAGTGGGCGATGGTCAGCCCTCGCGCATGTGCCTGAGGACCTTCTGGAAAACGGTGGATGGAAGCTGGGCCTGGAAGGGTAGCCCTGGAGGGTGTGCGTCAGCCCTTTGCCGGGCTGGGTCTCCAAATGGTGAGGACCCGTTGAGAAAGAGGAGCCTACCAACTGCTCCATTTCAGGGCCCCTAGGCGACCCTGACAACCAGCAGCCACTAGAGGGCAGCGTTGGCCAATGAGCTACCAAGAACCACCTGCCGGAGTTGGGGGGCACCGTGCTTCCCCTTCCAAACCCATAGGCTTTGTCCCTCCTGGGGGACTTGCTGTTCTGTGGGCCCCAGCTTTTCACCTTCCGACCCCCCACCATCACTGCTGGGAGGGCCAGGCAAGAGGGCCAAGGCTCCCGAGAGAAAATGCCCCCTCCTCCGAGGCGGCGGCTGGGAAGAGACGGGCTGCAGGGTCCCGGAATGAGCACGGGGCTCCGAGTCTGGAGGCTGCGTCCGCCTGTGTGAGCAGAGCGCCTGGGGCCCAGCTCCGAGGGGGGCTGGATGAGGCCCAGGACGCTCCTGCAGGCTCTGGCTTTGCAGCCTGAGTCAGCAACACCTTGAGTGGCTTCTCTCTCCGGGGTGCTGACAGCTTGACAGTTTCAGGCCCCAGGGGATGGGGAAGCGGGACGGGGGCTGGGGGGGAGGGCAGGGTACAGCAGGGGCCACCTCTGCTCGCCACAAACCAGGAAGAAATCCTCCGGGAACCACAACCAAGAAGATATCCAGTCTTAGGACCGAGAAGGATGACCAGGGTCGGACGAGCCCAGAAAGACCCCTTCAAGGGGCTCCACCTGATTGGCTTGTGGGTGACCGTGTGGCAGGTCATAGGACGGGAGGCTGGAGGAAGAATGGCCCCTCAGGCCCAGGTACCCCAGAAACCCAGGACCAGGCTGGGGGCCCTAAGGTGGAGGCTGCAGAAAACTGGACCACCCTCCACTCCAGCCTTTTCCTTCAAGCGCCCCAGTGGTTACCTCCTTTCTCCTCACATCGATCGCCCTGGTTCCTGCTTCCAGCTCTCTACCGGCACCCGCTCCCCAGAAAGCAGACCCCAGAGGCTTGATCCCAGATCCCAGGGGAGGGTCCCTGCCGGGCCTCCCCATCTCTAGACTCCACACCCCCTCCTCATCCCTCCAGACAGCTCCGGTCCCTGTGCCTGAGACCCAGCGTCCTGCCCTGACCCTACAATCTCACCCAGGCCTCTGGACACGGTGCCCAGCACCTCAGCTCCCCTGCCCCCCGCCCGGGGCATGTGATCAGGCACCTGGGGCCTGACCTCACCCAGCTCCCGTTGTGTCCTGCTCTCTGAGTCCTTTCTCCTCTTCCCTCCCTGATGGCCCCATTTCTCTCAGTTGGCATCGCTCCTTTGATCTCTCATCGGCTCGCCTGTCCGGGTCTCAGAACTCTCGGGGTCTCAGCCTGCTCCCTGCTCCTCTGTCTCTGCCCAGGGTACGCCTTCCCCTCTCCATCACTCTCCACCCTCACTTCCGCCTCTGCAGGGAGCACGTTGAGAATCCGATCCCTCCCTCCCTGGACGGAGGGTAAAAATAGCCCAGGGAGGCCGGGCTGGGAGCCAAACGCGCTACCAGCCCCTTCCCTGCCCCCCGGGGACCAGTGGTGGGAGGGTCCGGGCAGCCGGGGAGCTGAGTGACAGACCCAGGCAGAGACAGAGGATGTGGCGGCAAGCTGGGGGTACTGAGCTCCCCACTCAGGCCCGGTGCTCCTCCCCAGCCGGCCTGCCCCCACGTGACAGACATGGTTACGGAGTCCCTGCTTCTGCCCCCGGAGACGGTCCTGCGTCAGATCAGAAGAGTCCCGGGGGCCGCTGTCCCCTCCCGGCCGGTCCCCTCCTCCCGGGCGCAGATGCGGGCCCAGCTGGCTGCCACAGACGGCAGCTGGGGACCGGCGTGGCCGGCGCCCCCCGGAACAGGCCGCGCCCGCCCGCCCGCTCCCGGCCTCATTAGGAGCCGGAAGGGGCACGGCTGGTCCCCGAGCTCGTTATGTCACAGCTGAGGAACAGCCGGCCAGTTTTTTCCGGACCATTAGCCGCGCCGCCAAGTGGAGAGAGGGCGGGGCGGGGATCGATGCCCGCCCGTCTGCGGGGCAGGGCTGGCGGCTGCCCGGGCTGGGGGCCGGGCTCCCGTCCTCCTCTCCTCCGGGGATGGGGATGCTGCCTCTGGGCCTTCGCCCGGGGGCGCTCGCAGTTCCTTCTGTGCCGCCGGCTGGGCAGCCAGACTCGGACCCAGGGCTCCTGGGCTGGCCCTGACCGGGCCCTCTCAGACCCTGGGGACCTTCTCCCTCAGGGAACTGGAGGGACAGAGCGAGGTTCGGGTTACCCTCCCGGTCTCAGAGGGACACCTTGCCAGGCCGGTGCTCCGGCCCCCGCAGCAAGATGACACCTCCAGCAGCTGCTCTGCTGGCCCCCCTGCGGCGCCGCCTGGGTTTGGTTTCCTGGGAGTGGGGGGAGGGGAGGGGATGCTCTGGGAGGAGAGAGGAAAGAGATGACAGTTCTCTCTCTTCCTCCCTTTCCCTGGCCCAGGAAGCCGGTCAGCGGGGCAGCCCCCGAGGCAGGAGGGAAGCTGTCCCCGCTGCTGACTGCTGACTCCGGGAGGCCCACCGACGGCGTTGACGGATGGATGGGCTCCTCACTTCCGGAGTTTGAAAGGGTCACGGCCGGTGTGGCTCAGTGGTTGAGCATCAACCCATGAACAGGGTCACGGTTCGATTCCCAGTCCAGACACATGGGGTGGTTGCAAGCTCGATCCCCAGGAGGGGGCATGCAGGCGGCAGCCCATCCGTGACTCTCATCCCTCCTCCTCTTTGGTGTTGCTCTCTCTCCCTCTCTGAAATCAGCCAAAATGTATTTTTTTAAATATATTTTATTGATTTTTTTACAGAGAGGAAGGGAGAGGGATAGAGAGTTAGAAACATCGATGAGAGAGAGACATCAATCAGCCGCCTCCTGCACGCCCCCTACTGTGGATGTGCCCGCAACCAAGGTACATGCCCTTGACCGGAATCAAACCCGGGACCTTTCAGTCTGCAGACCGACGCTCTATCCACTGAGCCAAATTGGTTTCAGCAACCAAAATGTATTTAAAAAGACAAAAACAAAAGAGAAATGTCCACACGGACCCGGTGAGAGGGCAGGAGGCCTGGGGATCAGAGAGGGGGTGCAGGATTCTGGGCCCTCTCTTCCAGGCGGAGGGTGGGAATTCTCACCCTCACTGTTCCCGTTCCTGGCTCCAGAGCAGCCTGCAGCAGCCGGGGCTCAGGTGCTGACCCCTGGGGGTGTGGGCGGAGTGTGGGGGGGAGAGGGAGCCCAGCAGAGGTGGCTTCAGCGGGGATGCCCTTGAGAAGCCAGGGCCCAGGGAGCAGCGCCCCCTGGAGGCAGGGAAGGGAAGCGCGCGGTGCCCATGACAGACCATCTCCCCTGGGAGTGCTGTGGGCGGCCTGGGGCTGGGGGTCCCACCAGGCCCTCTGAGAACCCTGGGCCCGGGCAGGCCTGTCTCCCCGCCGCTAGGCTGTCCTGAGCTGGGGAGAGAGGCCGGGAGCAGGCGTGCTGTGGAGTGAAGGCTCCTGGGAGGGAATGTTTGGATTCCCTCGCCTTCTCAGGCCATCAGCGCCCTGTGGCACGAGGACCCCAAGTTACCAGAGGACGGTTTGCACTGAAGCACCCTCTCCCCCCCTGTCCCCTAACCCCGCGCACACAGTGCTGCTCCAGGAGGGACACAGCAAAGGGCCTCCCCCTAGCAGAGACCGCCCAGGCCCCCCAGAAGGGGGTCATGGGTTTGTAGCCACAGCCACACCATCCGTGTCCCCAGGGGTCTCGCTACTCACAGAGGCAGCGCCTGAAATCGAGGCTTCCAGGATGCACGTGCACGAGCACGCACGGACATGCACGGGCACACACGAGCACGCACGAGTACGCATGAGCACACACATTCGCACCGAGACATGCACAGGGAACACATAGGCACACACGAGCACACACGGGCACACACAAGCACACATGGGCACGCACGGGCACACATGAGCACACACGGGCACGCATGGGCACACACGGGCATGCATGTGCACACAGGGACGCAGACACACACCAGGGCAGGCCCGGCGGCCTTGCCATCAACTCCCCCATCCCCGGCGGGTGCGGGGCCTCGGGGTTCCCAGTCCTTAAAGGGGACACCCCTCTGAGAATAAGCACGTCCCGATGGAACTGGACGGAAAACCGAGAGGACTGTCAGGACCGGAGCGGCGTCTCACGGTCACTGGTTGTAGCTCCGGGAGGAAGGACAGACGACGAGTGATTATATTCAGCTTCGAGTTGTATGACTTCCCAGGAGCTGCCACCTGCATCATTTTTTAAAGATATATTTTATTGATTTTCCACAGAGAGGAGGGAGAGGGACAGAGAGCTAGAAACATCGATGAGAGAGACATCCATCAGCCACCTCCTGCACGCCCCCTACTGGGGATGTGCCTGCAACCAAGGTACATGCCCTTGACCGGAATCGAACCCGGGACCCTTCAGTCCGCAGACCAACGCTCTATCCACTGAGCCAGACCATTAGGGCTCCCACCTGTCTTATTTGAGCCACGTGACTCCGATGAGACGAACACTGAGACGCGGGGCCCCGATGCAGAGCATTCAGCCCCAACCCCGGAGCCTCTGATGACACTTCCCTGCCTCTCGCCTCTCCTTACCTTCCAGCTCCCGCCAGTCTCCCTCCCGCCCGTGTCCGAAGGCACCGCTGTTCCACACGCTATACAATCCATGGCCTTTTAAAGCTGTTTCTCTTGCAATAATCTCAAACTTAGAGAAAAACTGCAAAAAAAAGGTACAAAGACCTCCTGAATACCTTTCACCGAGTTCCTCAATGTCTTCCGTTTCAGATGGGAACACACCTGCCCCAGCCCCTCACCCCCGCCTTGTACACTATGTGTAATGTCTTTTTAAAAATATATATATTTTATTGATTTTTTTACAGAGAGGAAGGGAGAGGGATAGAGAGCTAGAAACATTGATGAGAGAGAAACATCAGCTGCCTCCTGCACACCCCCTACTGGGGGATGTGCTCGCAACCAAGGTACATGCCCTTGACCGGAATCGAACCTGGGACCTTTCAGTCCGCAGGCCGATGCTCTATTCACTGAGCCAAACTGGTCTCGGCACTATGTGTAAATTTCTGACCCACTCAGGAGGGGTGCCCCATTAGCTCTTAACTCTACAGCGTGTCTCCTAAAAGCAAGGGCATGCTCCCACTTACCCACAGAACACCATGACACTCAGGAAGCCAACTCTGACCCAAAACCACCGTCTGGCCCAAAGACCCCATGCACACGGCACTGATGGTTTTAGTAACGTGGCTGACGGGCCAGGAGCCAGCCCAGGCCCCGGGGTGGCGTTTACTTGCCTTGTCTCTGTAGTCTCTTAGAGTCCAGAACAATCTAGATCAGTCTCGGTCTTCCTGGCTTCTGAGGGCTTGGTACAGTGGTATCTCAAGATACGAGTTTAATTCGTTCTGTAACCTTTGAGGCGTGAGAAACTATGAGACGCTCGAGTCGCGGTAAACTGGTGGGTCGTGTGCAGCCAGCCGATCCGCGCGATGACTCCTATCTCAACTGTTGCTCGTATTTCAAAGCAAAAATCGCTCGCTTGACGGCTCGTATCTCAAAAATCTCGTATGTTAGGGCACTCGTATCTCGAGGTGCCACTGTATTTGGAAGAGGAGAGCCCTGGTACTTTGCAGAATCCTCCTCAGCTTGGGCATGGCTGCTGTTTTGTTAGAAGAGGACCCGGGTTCTGTGTTTGGGGGGGCGGGGAGCAGGTTGTTTTTAAATATATTTTTATTGATTTCAGAGAGGAAAGGAGAGAGAGAGAAAGGGAGGGGGAGAGAGAGAAGTGGCAATGAAGAGACTCATTGGTCAGCTGCCTCCTGCACACCCCACACTGGGGATGGAGCCCACAACCCAGGCATGCGCCCTGACCCGGATAGAACTCTGACCTCCTGGTTCATCGGTCGATGCTTAACCACTGAGCCACACCCGCCGGGCCGGGTTCTGTGCGTTTGTCAGGAGTTCTACCGAAGTGAAGCCCAAGCTTCGCCTAACCTTCATCTCCTAGCGAGGGGAATGGAGGAGCAGAGCGATGAAAGGGCACGGTCAAGGTCACGGAGGCGGCGGGGCAGGACTAGAAGGCAGACCCGTCGGGTCTCAGGCCCGGGCTCGGCGCTTCTCCCCTCTGCTCGCCAGTCTGAGGGGAACCGCCCGGCTCCGGCTGCTGGAGCCGCAGATGCAATTAGGGTACTGAGTGCTGGAGAGCGCCGTCCCCAAGGACCCATCTGCCCATGACCTTGGCCAACCCCCCAGCCTCCAGGAAAGCCTTCCCCCGTTTCTCCGAGAAACCGGCTCCCCTCGCCCTGGAAGGTCTGATACAGACAGTGTCTGGGGTGAAGCAGGCTGGGGGGGGGGGGGCGCCTCCAGGCAGCCCTCCGGGGCAGCAGGGAAGGGGAGGTGTCTCCGGACTGGGGAGCCATGGAAATTTCCCTGAACCCTGCCGCCTGCTTGGAGCAGGATCAGCTGCAGCGCCTCCACTCCAGCCAGGCCTCGTTAGCGAGCGAGCGGCAATCAGGAGGTAATTAGCTTGCTGTTATTTATTCCCTGCACTCATCAGCAGCCCACGGAGGAGAGGGCTCCCACCCCCGGCACTGCGGGGGTTCTCGGGGACCTTGAGTTGCCAGCCAGGAAACCAGCAGCAGCAGATGAGGGCTGGGAGAGGAAAAGAGGGAGGAGGAGACCCAAGCCCAGGCCCCCCCTGGGGCGCTGCGCAAAGGTCCCCGGGGGAGATGGCCTTAGAGTCCCTGGCAGCTCCTCCCGCCTCTCGGCTTTGTTCTCGGGACTGGGCTCTGGTCGATAAAGGCCTGCCCTTCGGCTCCCTGTTCTGCCTCGCTGCAGTCAAATTGCCTTTTTTCCAAGGCGACTTGGGAGAAAAGATGACATTTATCAAAGCCCGCTGAGCGGTGTGACCTTGGCGGGAGGAAGCGAGGGCAGGTGTACTGTCTTCGGAAGCCGGCCAAGACAACAAGGGGAACCCGCAGAACGCTTTCAAACGTCAGGGTCGTGGGGACAGTCGTGGGGAGACAGCTCTGGGTTTGAGGACACGCCCCACGTGCTCCCGCCTGCCCCCTTCCTCCTCCTCACCAGCACTCCCCGCGGGCAGACACCCACCTCTCCTGCCCAAAGAGCAGACTGTAGGCGGTCCGTTCAGACGAGGGCTCAGATCTGGGACTGGATCCCTTTGCAAAGGAGAGCACTTTACCTGAGCAGCGGCTCCAGAATTTCTCTGGAGAACAAACCGAGACCGCCATGTGGCCGGAAGGCATGGAGTGAGGGGAATGGGAAGACTTGTCCTCAAACTCTTTGCATAGCAAGTACATTGTGTGTGTGTGTGTGTGTGTGTGTGTGTGTGTGTGTGGTTTGTTTTTTAGTGAGAGGAAGGGAGAGGGATAGAGAAACAGAAACATCGATGAGAGAGGAACATCATTGACTGGTTGCCTCCCTGCACACCCTCTACTGAGGATCGAGGCCCAACCCGGGCATGTGCCCTGACGGGGAATGGAACCCGTGACTTCTTGGTTCCTGGGTCAACGCTCAACTGCTGAGCCACACCAGCCAGGACATTGGGGTTCTTATTTGTACTGTCAGCTGTCGGAGTGGCTTGGATAAAGGCCCCTCCCAAGCCACTGCTCAGCCCCAACCCAGCACAGGGCACCAAAGTCGGAAGAGACCTGAGGGGCCATCTGGTCTACCTCCAGCCTACATAGGACTCCTCCAAAGTGTGCTCCCTTCCCTTCTCCGGCCTCCGCAGCCTCTCACACACAGCCTCTTCTGTCAGCTGTCACCTGTGCTGTGAAGATCGGAGTCTCGGTTTCTGTCACCAAATAAATCATGGCAGCTGAGAACAGAGACAGTTTCCTGCGTGTCTGTCTTTGCGTTTCACTCGTAAACACTCACAGAAGTAATTGTTCTCTGAGAATGGGGGTCGGGGGATGTGATGGAATGAATGAACACACAAATGGAGGGGCATCTGTGCAAAGTGGCCACCCAGCCTCTGCTTGAATGCTCCCGGTGATGGGGAATTCATGACGTCAAGACAAGAAAGCGCCCTGACCGGTGTGGCTCAGTGGATAGAGCATTGGCCTGCAGACTGAAGGGTCGCGGGTTCCATTCCGGTCACGGGCATGTACCTTGGTTGCGGGCACGTCCCCAGTAGTGGGTGGACGGGAGGCGGCTGATCGATGTTTCTCTCATCGATGTTTCTAGCTCTCTCTCTCTCACCCTTGCCCTCAATAAAAAATCAATAAAATATATTTTTTTAAAAAGACGAGAAAGATCCATGATTGGACAGAGAGTTGGAATGCCCATTTTATAGGTGACAGTGGTCAGCAAACCGTAGCTCAAGAGCCACATGTGGCTCTCAAGCTGCCGTTTGCTGCTGTTGACTAATGTGTTTGCCGACCACTGGGTAAGGCATGACCCTCACCCAGAAGCTTGGACTTCAGGTTAAAGACATGAGTACATTCTTAAAATTTGTTTTTTAAGTGTTTTCCTAAGGCAGTGGTTTGCCGACCGCTGGGTTAAGTAACTGACTCAAGTCACCAGAGGAGCGGCACAACCAGGCTTCGAACCCCACTAGCCTGGCTGCCTGCGGGACTGCAGGGAGGGGTGCTGGTTGCAGGGCCTGGGAGGAACCAGTCTTCCCCTCTGGGCTGTCTGGTCAGCTGCAGGCTGACTGGCGTTGGAAGCCCGCCCCCCGAAGGCGGAAAGAACACTTGGAACCAGGCATTTGTCAGCAGTATTTCGAGGCCGCGTCTACCCCATGACTCAGCGCAGGAGTGTTCTGAGATGACCATACGTGGGTGTCAGAAGGCAAGAAAGCGCGCACGATTTAGTCATCAGGGATGATCGCCTCTGTGGAAGCAGAGCAGCCCTGACCATGAACGTGAGCTGTATACTCAACAAGGCGCCTGGCGGCTGAAACCGGTCTGGCTCAGTGGATGGAGCGTCGGCCTGCAGACTGAAAGGTCCCAGGTTCGATTCCAGTCAAAGGCACGTACCTTGGTGGCAGGCACATCCCCGGTGGGGAGCGTGCAAGAGGCAGCTGATCGATGTCTCTCTCTCTCATCGATGTTTCTAACTCTCTATCCCTCTCCCTTCCTCTCTGTAAAAAAAATCAACAAAATATATTTAAAAACAAAAAAACAAGGTGCTTTGCGGTTTATCTGACAAACCTGAGGAGCCCAGGATGCGGACAGGTGTCTCCGGCACCCCTCCACCTGCGGGGACTCCTCCTCTGCCCCCAGGTCACACCCACACGGGGGGGGGGGGGCTTTATGCAGATGAGTGAGCAGGGCTGAGGGGGGAAGGGGTCAGAAGCAGCCCACCGGGTGCCGGAGGGCAGTTGTCCCAGAAGGGAAATACGTGCCTCCTGTAGGGTAAATAATGGCGGAGCGCGCTGAAGGGCATGTTCAATGTGAAAGGGTCCGAGAAAGGAGTGACGGTTTATGGAGGCGGAGGGAGGGGAATGGCAACAAGCAACCAGCATCTTCCAGACGGAGCCCCTGCAGGGACAAACCAAAGATGGAAACACAGGTGAACCCTGGAGGAAGGGTTCCATCCACCGGGGTGCAGGGTTTAGCTTCCAGCGATTTCGGCAAAGCCTAGCAAAGGTCTCATCTTTACCTCGGCCCCTCCCAGAACCGGCCTCGTGCCAGAGCCCCCTCTTTGTGGAGATGCCCCAGGCACTGCCAATCTGTCCCCATGTAACATCGCCGGGGTTCTCCACAAAATGCAAGAACGTTTACGTTTTTAAGTATGTCTTTTTACTTTCTTTTTTTTTTAATATATTTTATTGATTCTTTTACAGAGAGGGAGAGGGATAAAGAGTTAGAAACATCGATCAGCTGCCTCCTGCATGCTCCCTACTGGGGATGTGCCCGCAACCAGGATACATGCCCTTGACCGGAATCGAACCTGGGACCTTTCAGTCTGCAGGCCGACGCTCTATCCGCTGAGCCAAACTGGCCTTGGCATGTATTTTTACTTTTTACTTATTGATTTTTAGAGAGGAAGGGAGAGGGAGAGAGAGAGAGAGAGAGAGCATTCACTGGTTGATTCCTCTATGTGCCCTGACCGGGTATCAAACCTGCAACCTCAGCGTATTGGGTCGATGCTCCAACCAACTGAGCTACCCAGCCGGGGTCTTAACATATTTTTTTTTCACTTAAATTATATTTAAAAATTGTAGCTCTTTTTAAATATATTTCATTGATTATTACAGAGAGGAAAAGAGAGGGATAGAGAGTTAGAAACATCAATGAGAAACACTGACCCGCTGCCTCCTGCACGCCCCCTACTGGGGATGTGCCCACAACCAAGGTACATGCCCTTGACCGGAATCGAACCTGGGACCCTTCCGTCTGCAGGCCGACGTGTAGCTCTTTTTCAATGGTAAAAGATAGTGAACCTAGAGAAGGAGAACTGAAAGAAAATATGAATGCATCTTCCGAATGGGCGACACTCTGGAATGTGGGAACAAGACGTAAAACCGTGCAAGGTCACCCGTACACATGTGGCTATCGAGCCCGGCTCTCCTCGCTCTGAGGGAGAAGAGGAGACATCTCTACAGGGAGCGCTGATACGTGAGGAGGCACGTTCACAAGTGTTAGCTCCCTGGATCCCCCAAATAATCCCAGGCGGCTCAGGTGTGGCCCTGTTCCCCTGGGGCAGACAGCGGAATGAGATTTGGAATAACCACATGCAACCCCAGGGTCACGCAGCCCGCGGACAGCGGCGACCTGTCCACGCCCAGACCCTCTGCTCTGCCCTTCCTCCTACACCAGACATCGAGACTAACATGTAATAAGTATGTTGATTTAGTGCCATTATTAACGAATGAGTTAATTCAACAAACATGTTGCTGTTAATCCTCACCCGAGAGATATCTTTTCCATGGCTTTATAGAGAGAGTGGAATAGGGAGATGGGGGGGGGGGAGAGAGAGAGAGAGAGAGAGATCCATTTGTTGCCTCCTGCAGTCACCTGACTGGGGCCTGACTGGGGCTGAACCTGCAATCCCTGGGCCGCAGCTACAAGCCCTGGACTGGGAATTGAACCCATGACCCTTCGGCGCTTGGCCAGCACTCTAACCATCAAGCCACACTGGCCAGGGCAAAAAACAACAACAAAAAACCACACTTATTTTGAATGCCCATGAAGAGCCAGACCTGGGGCCAATCACTGCTTTT
>JAAGEH010000027.1:6581446-6639766 GCA_011751065.1 Lasiurus cinereus
GGGAGGCCCCGCCCCGGACGCCCGGCGGGGCGGCGGGCGCGCCCACAGCGCCCTCTAGGGGACGGGGGCGGGGAGAGCGAGCCGCCCCGGGGAGTCCGAGGGCGCCGGGCCCTGGACAGCTCCGGGCCCGCTGCTTCGCGGCCGGCCTCGCAGGGCCTTGGCCTGCAAGGGCTCCTCCTGGCCCCGGGCAGCGGCGGAAGCGACCTGTGCGCCCACTGGTTTCACCCCAACCACCCCAAGTCACCAGCTGGCTGGCTGCCCTGCACCACGACCCTGGAACCGGCCAAGACTGCGATTCCCTGGCTGCCTGCTGGCTCCCGCGTCCATCCTTCTGCTGCCTGTTAAGGGGAGCAGACCCCTCCCTGCCTCAAGGCCAAGGGTAGGGAAAGGCCAGGACGAGGGGGGAAGCGCGCCCTGCACTGCACCCCAGTGAGGACCAGCAGCCGATGACGCTCCATCTGCACCCCCGCTGTCCCCAGGGAGACAAGCGGAAGAACTAGGGCACCCGCAGCCCCAGCCGCCTCCACACCATCCGCTCAGCCCCGGGGGGAGCCAGGCGGGCCTCAGGGACCCGGGCCTCCCACGCCCCGGGAGGCCTGTGATCACACCCCTTCCCCTTCCTGCCTCCCCCCAAAAAGCTGCGGTTCAGCTCGAGGAGGCCTGCCTGCCCGGGAGAGCTAGACCCTCTCCTTAAGGGCACACCCCCTGGCCCGGGAGAGGCCCCAAGAGGCAGGGGCATCCTGAGAAGTTACCCACTCGCCTCTGGTCCCCCCCTCTGCCCCCTCCCGCAGGGGGGAGGATGAGGCTGCTAGTTAGAGGCGGGAACAGCTGAAGAATCGAAGCGATCATTCGATAATTCGGAGGCGAGATGGAGGCCCGGGCTCCCAGAAAGACCAAGAAAGGGCCACGGGCCGACCCCCACAGGCCCTCAGGGCGAACACCCACAGGCAGAACCAGAGGTGTGTGGCTCCCCTCCCCGTCCAGCTCCCTTCCCAACGGGATCGGTGTCGGCTCTGGGGTCCCCATTCTGGGGAGCCGGGCTCGCTCAGAGCCACGCCTCATTGCCCTGCCTGGAAAGAAAGACTCCCCCCAGTAGCAAACCCCCCTCCTACCGGCCGTTTCACATTGTTTCAAGGGACAGAGAGAGAGAAGCTGGAGGCCGGCTCTCTCTCTCATCTCAGCCCCCCTGGGGTACGGCTGGGGACAGTACGGACACTCGTTTTGTTATATCTTTTCCCCTTTCTTTTCTAGGTTTCTGGATTTTTTTTTTTATATATTTTTCTTAGCAGCAACAGAACAGGGAGACAGTCTTGAGGTATTTTAAAGAGTTTCTTTTTTTTTTTCTTAAAAAAAATAATATAAAGTTATAAAAAGCGACAGCAGCCTGGGGCCCGGATCTGGCGGGGAGGAGGTGTTGGCGGCTCCGTCGCAGTGGGCAGGCACTTTCTCGTTAATGGGCTTTTGACTGCAGGAAGACAAGAGGCAAGAGACAGGGTCAGACTGGGGGCCTCCATCCTCCTCCTCGGCCAACGACATGGAGCTAAGGCTTCGCTTCCTCCCGCTGGCCTGGGGGTGGGGGGGGAGGAAGCTGGGCCAGGAGGAGGCCGAGAGCCAGCCTGCAGGGCCAGCCTGGAGAACAGCCACGCACACACACACACACACATGCACGCAGGCCCTGGGCAGGTGTCTCGCTCGCCACTCCATGGTTACCAGAGGCGTTGGTATGCATCTGGCCCATGCCTAGCCCCCGAGAGCACCCCCTTCCATCCCAGTACAGTGGTACCTCGAGATACGAGTTTAATGCGTGCCGTGACCTTGCTCGTCTATCAAGTTGCTCGGCTCTCAAAGCAAATTTCCCCACTGAAATCCATTGAAATGCCGTTAATCCGTTCCAGCCCCCAAAATGCCACCCCAGTTGTTCTTGTTACGTGTTTCTGAATAAGAAAAATGTATTTATAAATGACAAATATTGTGTAAAAACATAATAGAAGAGAACGTAAAGGAATAAACTGGTTTTATAAAGTGTATTTACCTACTTGTTACACTCTTAATGCTACACTTTATCCCTAAACTGAATGTAACTTAACTAATCTTCACTGAACTTAATTGCTACTGGTCTTTGCATTTTTAGCCGATTTAAAAAAAACGTGTTTCTGAAATGGGTGAGGCAAGTTTCATTGAACAGCTCCGATGCACGACCAGTAGCAACTTTTTCGGGGTGTTTCTTTTCCACGAAGTGTGACACCCTCTCCCACATTCCTAAGATCTCCTTTATCTCACTTGTAGAGATCTCCTCCACCTCTGGCTCCTCCTCGAAACCAATTTCTTGGAGAACCTCTGCATGTTGCTGAGACTTCAACTCTTATAACTCCTCCGTGGTGAGTTCCAGAGAGTGTTCCTCGACGAGCTCATTCACGTCTCTCTCATCCACCTCCAGGCCCATGGATTTTCCCAGAGACACTATCCCCTCCTCCACTGGCACCTCAGGTTCAAATCCTTCGAAGGTCCTTTCAGCTACGGTCTCAGCCCCCAGCTTCTTCCATGCAGACGTCAAAGTCCTCGTTGTAACACCCAGCCAGGCCTGATCAATAATTCTGAGGCATATCACGATGTTAAAGTGGTTCTTCCAGAACTCTCGAAGGGTGAGGTTTGTGTTCTCCGTCACCTCAAAGCAGCGCCGGAACAGGTGCTTGATGTACAGCTTTTTTAAATTAGAAATCACCTCCTGATCCATGGGCTGCAGGATAGGAGTGGTGTTGGGAGGCAGGTGGACAACCTTTATAAACTTGAACTCTTCGAGGAGCTCATCTTCGAGGTTCGGTGGGTGAGCAGGAGCATTGTCGAGGACGAGGAGGGCTTGCATGGTTAGGTTGTTTTCCTGTAGATATTTCTTCACAGAAGGGCCGAAAACCAGGTTTTCCCACTCCACAAAGAATTGCCTGGTGACCCATGCCTCCGGGTTTGCCCTCCACATAACTTGCAGTTTATCTTTTAAAATCTTATGTGACTTAAAGATTCTGGGGTTTTCCAAATGGTATACGAGCAGAGGCTTGATCTTGCAGTTGCCACTCGCACTGGCGCACAGTGGGAAAGTTAGCCTATCCTTCATGGGTTTGTGGCCTGGCATTGCCTTCTCCTCTGCCGTTATATAAGTCCTATTCGGCATCTTCTTCCAGAAAAGCCCTGTCTCATCACAGTTGAAGACTTGCTGGGGGAGATATCCTTTGGCTTCTATCAGTTCGGAAAAAGTTTTGAGGTAATCCTCAGCTGCCTTCCCATCCGAACTTGCTGCCTCACCATGCCTGACAATGGAGTGAATGCCGGACCTTTTCCTGAAGTTATCCAACCAGCCTCTACTGGCTTTAAATGAGTCTTTCGATGCTTCATCCGTGGAAGTGTGCAGGGTCTGCTCTAGCAAATCACCATAAATCACTCGTGCCTTCTCGCATATGATGCCCTGTGTTAATGTATCTCCTTTAAGCTGCTTCTCCGTCACCCACACCATTAGTAGATTCTCCATCTTTTCATGGAGAGAGCTACGGAGCTTAGAAATTATTGTAACGCCCTTAGCTGGCGTTATACCCTTTATCGACTCCTTCTGTTTAAGCACAGTGCATATCGTTGAAGTACTACGCCCATACTGCCTCGCCAAGTCAGCCACTCGCACACCTTGCTCATATTTTTCTATGATTTCACGCTTTAATTCAACAGACATCATCCTCTTCTGAGCACTGACCTTTCCACTCGCTTTCTTCGGACCCGTGGTTATAAAAAGAAACGTGATAAAGGATGTAAATGCACAAAAGATGCTTCGACCACGAGGTAAACAAGCACACGGACTGAGGTGTGGGAAACTATGAGACGCTCGAGTCGCGGTAAACTGGTGGGCCGTGTGCAGCCGGCCGATCCGCGCGATTGCTTATATCTCAAATGTTGCTCATATTTCAAAGCAAAAACCCGCTCGCTCGACGGCTGGTATCTCAAAAATCTCCTATGTTAGGGCACTCGTATCTCGAGGTACCACTGTAACTCCCTCCTGGCTGAGAACCTACGGACAGATCCGTGCGAAGCCAGGGCTCCATCAACAGGAGAAGAAAAACAAAAGCTGGCTGCTGGCTTTCCCAGAAACCCCGGAAAACTCACCTGGCACCCGGAAACCCGGGAGTGGGCATGTGTGCCAGGTGGGCATTCGCGCCTCTGTGGACCTTGATGCCCAGAGGCAAACGCAGTGAGCGGCAGTCGGCCTCAGCTCCAGGCCCCAGCTCACCCCCCCAGCCCCCACCTTTCTCAGAGCTCCTGGGGACAAACTCCCCTTCCTTCAGGGGCCAGAAGGAGCTCCACTTCTCCAGGCCACAGCCACCTCCAAGTGGCCCTCTGCTGGCAGCAAAAGTGGGGTGCGGGGAGGGGGGCTGGCAAAGGCAGCATCTCCCCAGATGAGGCTGAGACAGGCTTCTGACCCCGCCGCTTGCTGACCACAGCCCCCTCTCCTCTCCTCTCCTCCCAGTGGGCTTGGGGTCAGGTGCCCGCTGAGCACTCCACCTGCGGGGCCCGCGCGGCCCGCCGCTGCTGCCCAGGGCGCGGGGCGGGGGACGGGGCGGGTACCTTCAGCGCCGAGCACTTCTCCTCGAAGGCCAGGCCCGGGCCCGGCTTCTTGCGGCGCACGGGGCAGGCCGCGTCGGCGGGGGGCGCCGCCTGGCAGTGCTTGGCCTTCAGGGGCCGGCAGTACGTGGCCAGGTTTTTCCGCTTCTTGGCCGCCTCCTCCTCGGAGAGGCAGCTGCTGGGCGGCGGCGGTGGGGGCTTGGCTGGGGGGCCGGCCGCGCCCTGGCTGTCCGGCTGCGAGGCCTTGGCGACGGGGATGGCAGGCGGCGGCGGGTGCGGAGAAGAACCCCGACCGTCCGGGGGCCCGGCCCGCTTCGCTCGGGGCCCCACCGTCCCGTTGAGCGCCGCGCCCAGCGCGCTTTTGCTCTTGCCGCCCGCGGGCTTGCCTTTGCCCGCGGGCTCCAGGACGCAGGTCCGTTTGAAGGTCGTGGGGCCGGGGGACAGCTTGCGCTTCCGGGAGGGCGCCTCCGCCTCGGGCCCGTCCCGGCCTCTGGCCGCCTTGCCACCGCCGCTGCTGCTGGCCTTGGGCGGCGGGAGCTTGCTGAAGGACGGCGAGGGTGTGTTGGCAGGCAGCGGCGAGGTGATGGCCTGGCTCCCGCCCGTGCACTCGGCCTGGCTGCAGGCGGCGGCCACGCTGGGGGAGCCGGCCGGGTAGCTGGGCACCGGGCTGTCCTTGGGGAGGGGCGTGGAGGCCGGGCAAGCCGGCCTGGCGGGGGGGCTTGGCAGGTGGGGGCAGCTGGCCAGCGAGGCGGGGCTCGGGGGAGCAGGGAGTGGGGAGCTGGCAAGGTGGGGTGGGGGCTCGGCTGCCGGCGGGATCTTCCTGCAGCGGAAAAAGAGAGAAAGAGAGAAAGAGAGAGAGAGAGAGTGAGCGAGCCACGGTCAAGTCCAGCAAACCAGAGGGCCTCTCCACCAACTCACACCAGCCTGTGCCCCACCTAGACACGGGCCTGAGCCCGGCCGTGCTGCCACCTGCTGGGAGACGCTGGAACTGAGGGCTAGGGGGGAAGGCACCGGGATAGAGACCCACTGAGAACATCCTTTTCACCTCGTTTCCTACCAGGTGCTGGGAGTAAGGCTAAGGGTGAGTCACCCCAGACCATCACTCACGCCCTGCGTTAGCCCAGCTCCAGGATGCCCAGTCCCCCCCACCACCACCACCCCTTTTCCTGGAGCCGGGGTCTTCCTGGCCAGCAGCCAAGCCACATCTCCGGGTACACGCCAAGAGTTACGGCTTCTTCCGAGGCCCACGTGTGCCCGGGGCCGGGGGGAGGCAGTTCCGAGCCCGGGAAACTCACTTCCACATGTGTGAGCTGAGGTGCCTCTCCAGCATGGAGCTCAGCGCCGAGCAGAACCGGTCCAGCCGGCGGCTGAACACGTAGCAGCCTGGACTCACTAGCCGGCTCCCGAAGGTGCAGAACTGGAGACAGAGGGGAGGCACGGGGTCAGGGGGCTGAGAGGCAGGGGGGCGGTGGTGGTGGGGGGCACCTACCTGCACACACCATCGGACCCCCCCTGCACACGGTGGGCAGGGCGGGCCAGGCCACCCCCCCCACCCAGGTCCCCGCCCCGGGGGGGGGTCCTTACCGCCTGTGGCCTGGGGGGCCGGGTTGCATAATGGCAGTCAGGGGGGAGGCGGAGGTCATCGGCGGTCCCCTCCTCCTCACTCTCCTCGCTGGAGGCCTGGGCCCCACCCCGGGGCAGGGGGAAGGGGAACAGGCCTGGGTCCCCATCACCACCACAGGGGCCTTCATCATCCAACTCACTCTCAGAGGAGGCCCGGGACCTGGAAGGGCCAAAGGGGGTGTGAGGGGGCGATGGGACGGCCGCGGCTCAGGGTCGGGGGGATCCCTGAACTCGCCCAGCTCCGAAAGCCCGGGCAGACACCCTGCTGGGCCGTCAGGCCGAGAGAGGAAGGGAGGAGAGGAAGGGAGGGAACCCCGGAGCTCGCGGGGAGGGGGTGAGGGCAGAGATTGGGGGGCTGTGGCTCCGGGGGTGGGGGGACTTGTCTCCCCAGCCCTTCACTACCCAGGCCCTGCCTCCTGGGGGGAAATCTGCTGCAGATCCTCCTCCTCCTCCTCCTCCTCCTCCTCCTCCTCCTGAAAATCTTCTGAGCTTAACTGCACCCAGCTCGGGTCAGCCCCGTCAAGCCTCTCACAACCCCCTTCTCGCATCATCACACATTCCTGCGAGCCTGTCTGGGAGCTGAGCCTGCGTCTCGTGTCTGCCCGTGTTACAGGCAGAGAGGCGTGTGTGTCTCCTTCCGCGAGGCGGGCTCTCCCCAGGGTCCAGCGCAGCCTCTGCACACGAAGGGGCCAGCGAATGAATACACAGTAGGGCCGCCTCGCCCAGGGGACCCTGACCCTTCTCAGCTCCCGGACCCTGGCGGGCTCCCCGCTTCCTCCGAGCGCTGGCCGGGCGGAAGCGGCTGGGAGACCCCGTTTCCGTCCTGGGTGTCGGAACTGGCACGCCAGAGGCTGGGGCGGCCCCGCGGCAGGCTGGTGAGCAACGGGGGGTCACCTACATCCGCCCCCACCGGGGACCCCGGTCTCCCCCCACACTCGGGGCGGAAGGAGGAGCACCTTCCAGCGTAAGCCTGCTCCCGGGGCCTGTCTCCGGGGGTCCCTGCTGGCTGGGGGCCGAGCGTCCCCGGGTGCGGTGCGGGCTGGATCGGGGACGTACCTGGGCAGCGCGCAGTAGGGAGAGGTCTGCTTGGCACGAGGGGAGGAGAAGGTGCCGCCGGGAGCCGCCGCCACGGCTGCGGCCAGCGGGGCCGAGGAGGGGGGCTCCTGGGAGGGGCGCTCCAGAGCCGGCTCCTTGCGCCCCGGGCTCTTCTCCTTCGGGGACTCCCCTTTGCGGGAGTTGGCCTTCAGCTCCGCCACCAGCACGTCGAAGTCCTTGGCCCGGCCCTGCACCTCCCGGCGCTGGTGCACCGAGTGGATCTGGAACACAGCGGGACGGAGGGGCGGGGAGGGGGTGTGAGCTGAGCAGGGGTGAGGGGCAGCGGTGGGCTCTGGCCTGGGCAAGCGGAGAAGAGAGGGGAGGGGAGTGTGTTTGCGGGGGTGCCTGTGTGTCTTGGTTCCACTTCCCCACGGGGCATCTGGAAGCCCTCCCACCCCCCGCTGCCTGCTGCCCCCACTCCAGGCCCACTGTGGGCGGCCTTCCCCCCCCACCTGCCCTCTGCCCGGCCGGGGCTGCACCCCCGTCCCCGGAGCTGGATCCTCTCCCTGCCCGGGGCCCAGACGACGCGGGGGGAGGGGTCACCTTGCAGGTCAGCAGGCGGGTGCAGATCTTTTTGGTCTCCGGGTTTACTACCCCACACTGCCTGTTGAGGTCGCACTCCTTCCCTGCGGGGAGAGCGGGTCCCGTGAGTCTCCGGGGCCTTTCCAGGAGGCCCTCCAGAGGTGAGAAGCCAGCTGGGCCTCAGGCAAAGAGCCACACCCCCCCCCATCTTTCCTCCCCCTGCCCCCCACCCTTCAGTGCAAGACTGCAGCAGCTGCTCTCTGCTGGCCCCGTTCGCAGCTCCAGGTACTCCTTTTGGGGACTCCAAGCCCCCAACAGGGCAACACATGTCAAAACCCAAAAGCAGCCAAAAAACGTGTAGCTCAATGGATAGAGCGCCGGCCTACAGACTGAAAGGTCCCAGGTTTGATTCCGGTCAAGGGCATGTGTCTTGGTGGCGGGCACATCCCCAGTGGGGGGCGTGCAGCAGGCAGCTGAATGTTTCTCTCTCATTGATGTTTTCACCTCTCTATCGCTCTCCCTTCCTCTCTGCAAAAAATCAATAAAATATATTAAAAAAAAAAAAAGCCCAAAGCAGCCACAGACATTGGGGGCGCCAGGGGTCTGGCTGTGGGAGGTGCCTGGTGCCGGGTTGGGGTGAGGAAGACAACTGTCCCCTCGACCGGGAGGCCTGGCTGGAGGGCAGCTTCCCAGGGAGCAAGCGGGTCAAACGTGCCCACGTGGAGAGGTGACGAGGGGTGACCAGCGGCTGCGGCCCCCTGGCCCCCTGGGGTGGCAGGCCCTCTCCTTTCTGCCCCTTCTCTATCCATCAGGCCCAGGGACAGAGCACCAGTCCCACGCCACCTCCCTGACCCCCCGAAAACCACGGCCACTCACGCGCCATTTTCCGGTGGGTCTTAGGGGGCAGCCTGGCCGCCCCAGGCTCCTTTTCCGGGGGGCTGCCTTCGGCCCGGTGACCGGGGCCCTCGCCAGGGGTTATCTTGAGGCTCTCTCTGCCAGGAGGTTCCTTGGGCGGGGGCGCCACGGGGGGTTTCCCAGGGGAGTCCTTGGCGAGGCTGCCGGGCGGGCTGAGGAAGGCAGAGGGCGGGGCCACCCTCACTCCGGGGCCATCGGGCTTGGGGAGACCAGACATCTTCTCCAGATTCACCACCGGCACGAACAGGCTGCGCACGGAGAGTGGGTGTGGACGGGGGGCCCCGGGAGGCTGGGCCCGGGTCCTAGAGCCCCATCCCTCCCAGCCCCGGAACTTGGGTGGGCTCCAGCAGGGATGCCGAACATGGGAGGGGGGAAGGGGACCCCTATTCCCTGGAGCCCCCGGGAGGCGCTGCCCATGGAGCTGGCTGCCTCCTGCTGCTGCCAACGGTGCCCATCGCCCCCCGCTGCCCCCTCTGGCAGCCCCCCCCCACCCCCCCGGGTGTCTGCAGCCTCTGCTTACCACAGGTTGTCCTTCTGGCTCTTCTCCGGAGGCGGGTGCCCACGGCTCCGGGACCCCTGGCCCTTCTCCCTGGAGGAGGTTTTGGTGGAACCCGGGGCCCTGCAAGCGGGGCCCTGCCCATTCACTACATGGCATTTCTGAGAGCTGGCCGGGGCTGGAGGTGGGGGCGGGGCGCGGGCGTAAAGCTTGCTGAGGGGCCCGTGTCTTCTTTCTGTCACCGGGGGGAGGCGGAGAGAGCGATGGAGGTGAGTGACCGGTTACCTCCTTCCCGGCCTGCTCAACCCTGCTCAGGGGCTCGGCCCCGAGAACCCGGAGTTTAGATCGCAAGCGGGCCGCCTGCCCCTCGGAACCCCAGGCCTGCCCGCCTCAAAGTTCCAGGGCCCCGCTTCCCGGATCTCTTCGCTCTTCTCTAGACTCCGCCGCAGAGAATGGCTGGAAGTCTGCTCCACCGTGAACCCCAACATGCCCTCCTTTACACACAGGCCTCCCAGCTGACCCTGTCCTGGGGGGTCCCTCCCACTGCCCCCCATCAAGCTCCGCCCAGGGCTCCTCACCGCAGTGCTTCTGGAAAGCCTGAGGCTTCACCACCTGGCTGCAGTGGTTACACACCACCAGGTAGAAGTCGTCGTAGGCCGGGCAGTGGCCGAAGATGGACATGTCTGCAAGGACAGAAGCCCCGGTCAGCGGGGCACGTCCGCTCCCTGTGGGCATGCCGGGCGTCCTGCGGGAGGCTCCCGGCTTCCAGAGTTCAATCGAAGCAGCCCCTAAGAAAGTGGGCTTTCGCCGAAACCGGTGTGGCCCCGTGGATAGAGCGTCGGCCTGCGGACTGAGGGGTCCCAGGTTCCATTCCGGTCAAGGGCATGATGTACCTTGGTGGCGGGCACAGCCCCAGTAGGGGGCGTGCAGGAGGCAGCTGATTGATGTCTCTCTCTCATGGGTGTTTCTAACTATCTCTCTCCCTTCCTCTCTGTAAAAAATCAATAAGATATATAAAAAAAAAAATGTAGGCACCAACCCATTATAATTAGGATGTCCTACGACAAGTGAAAGTGAGGATCCCAGACCTGCTCCCTCTGTCCCCTCTCCCCCCCCCCAAACAGCACCTCCTGGAGGCGAGGGAGGAGGGGAGGTGTCCTGACTCCCACCTTCTTTAATGAGGGTCATAGCATCCAACTTCTTCGCGCTTTTGCTAGTCTCCTCCAGCTCGGCCCCTGGAGGAGAAACACAGCTCAGAAGGCCGGACCCCCTCCTTCCCAGAAGCCCCATCTCCCTCCTTCCGGCCCAGGGCCTGCAGCCTGCGGGGGTTAGGGGGAAACCCACACTCCCTGCCGAGATCCTGAGGCTCCGCACCCCTTGGGGAACCTTCCGCGGCTCATCCTTCCCCCCATCTGCTACTTGGGAGGGAGCCCGCCACCTTTCCGATAGACTCCAAGGTGAGGTTCAGGGTTCCACGGCCAACTACTTGAGTGACGGACGGTGAGTAGCTATCTTCCCCCCGTAAATGGGAAACAGTCCTGAACACCTTTCGCTCTAGGTCCCCGAGTCCCTTCTTGACATGTGGGTCCTTGCTGCTACTCTGGGGCACCCCAAACAGAAACTCTCCCGGGTCCCCATCCCCATGAACTCCGTCTTGCTCCACCTGGGTTCCCACGGCCTTGTCCGAGCGGCACCCCGCTTTCTGAGGCCCTGCCCCGGTCGGGTGGCCACCGAGCAGAGCAACTGGGGGCCCTCTGGCATCTCCAGAGTCCCCGTGGTCAGCGATGCAGGCCCCGCCCCTCTTTAGGGGGGCTTTGGGCCAGGGTTGCCCCTGTCCCTCTCACTTTCTGGGGGGGGATGGCAAAAGCATCTTCGCTGTGCCAAGTAGCTCCTTCCCCATCCCCCTACCTTACTCCTCTCCCCTCCCTCCATGACGCCCCCTCCCTGTCCCTTGGGGCGGGGGGAGAAGAAAAAAAAATCAATTCTGAGTCACCAAACCGGGCTGATTCCATTTCCGGTTCTCAGTGCACCCAGACCCTGACAATGGCCCCATCCTGGCCCAATCCGGGCACGAGGCAGTCCCGGGGGAGGTCTGTTTCTGGTGCCTACTCACAGACGGGCCCCTTTCTAGGTGGAGAAGACCCGTGACAGTCTTATCTCGCCTCCAGATTTGAGGGGTGGTGGGTTAGGCATGCAGGGAGCCAGGGGCAGCTCCCACTCTCAAGTCGGGGGGAGGAAATGCAGTGCGGGGGACCGAACTGAGCGGGGAGTCCCCTCTCAGAGGAGAACAAGTGTCATCGGAGACCGCCTGGAGCGGTCCTTCTCCGCCGCCGCCTCCTCTTAACTTGCAAACTTCTGCAGGGGCGTGATGCCCGCTGTCACCTCAAAGGCCAGGAGGCCAGGGGCTCCCTGGGGGACCGGGGCACAGAGATCAGAAGCGGGGGGGAGGGGGGCTGCCAGCCTCGACCACCAGAGGCACCCAAGGGGGCCTGGAGAAGGTGGGGTTCGGGGAAGAGAGCCAAGAAGATCGGGCAAGAGGAGCAGAAAGGGCGGCGGGTTGGAGGCACGGGTGGATGGACGGAAGGAGGGAGGATGCATGGATGGATGGATGGATGGATGGATGGATGGATGGGTGGCCTGGGGAACGAATGCGGAGAAGGCAGGGGTCCGGGAGCATCCCGGGGCGGCAGGCAAAAGCCGAAAAGGGAGCAAGGAGGCGTGGGGCAGAAGGCGAAGGAACAAGGGGGCAGGGGAGGAGGAGGGCACGGAAGTGGGGTGCGTGGGAAACACGTGGAGAGGACTGTCGCGGATGGGGAAAGCCCGAGGCAGGTGCAGGAGGGGCGGGAGCTGTGTGTGTGTGTGTGGAGGGGGAGCAGCCAGCGAGGAGAAAGGGAAAAAGCGAGCACCTGGGGGGGGACAGGTGTCCGGCACCGGCAAGACGCCCGGCGAGGCGGGCAGGGTGGGCTGCGGGGCGGCGACCCGGCGCTAGGACCCGGAGGCGCGAGGCAGGAGGAGCGGGCGGGCACTAGGACCCGGCGGGTCCTTTGTTTGGGGGGCCGGGGAGGCGGACGGCGGCTCCCGTCGGCAGCTCCCCTCAGCTGGCGGGGACCCGGAGCGGGGGGGAGGGGAGGCGGGGAGGCGGGGGGCGGGGGGGTCTCCGCGGACTCTCGGGGAGCTCCACTCACCGTCGGCCGCGGGCAGGTCGGCCCGTTCCACCCACGAGCTCCAGCTCTGCCCCGCGAAGTCATCGAGGCTCGGCACCCGCCGCTCCAGAGCGGCCATTGCTGCCGCCGCGCGTTCACGCACCGCCATCACCGCCGCGGACGCGCGCCCGCCCGGCGCCGCCGCCGCCGCCGCCGCCGCCGCCGCGCGGTCCCCTCCCCCGCCCCGCCGCGGGCACGCCTCCCCCCTCCCTCCCCTCCCCTCCCCTCCCCCCTCCCCAGCTCACTCCCCGCACAGGCGCAGCGCGGCCCGCCCGCCCGCCCGCCCTCAAAGCCTTCTGGGAAATGTAGTCTTGCAGGAGGTGCTGTTGCCCACCGAGTTTGCACGGGGAGCTCCTCCGAAAGGCACGGTTATATAGGGGGGAGGGAAAAGCCCCAGGACCTCCTCCCCTAGCCCTAGCCCCCGGGGCACGCATGCTTCCTGCTGCGGGGTCCCCACTCGCTCAAGTTCACCCCGCACCCCGAACCCCGCCCGCAAAGCGACTTGGCCCCCCTGTAAGATGGAACTGGGTAGGTGCAGGGAGGTGGGCGCGCTGTGACTCGGAAGGGCAAAAGGGGAGGGAGTCCGCAGGATGCGCTGAAGGACACGGGGAGGGTCCTCGGTCGCACCCCGCGCCGCCCCGGCGCGGAGCAGAGCAGAGAGAGAGAGGGATGGAGCGGCGGCGACCTGGCCGAGCGGACCCAGATCACCTGTCAGGATGACAGAGGGCTGTCTCGGAGCCAGAGCCAAGCCCCGGAACTGGGTTTGCAGCTTCTCGGCAGAGGCGGATCGTCTCTCTCTCTCTCTCTCTCTCTCTCCTCCTCTTGAGCGATCGATACACCCTGGGCTGCCTCTTCCCAAACCCCGGCTGGACCCTGGCTCCATCCATCACTTTGGCTTCTTTTTCCTAATGAATGTTTTCTCTGCTGGAAGGGCTGAGATTTCATGCACATCAGAGCCGTCCTTTTCCTGGCTGAGGCCCCGGAGGGACCTTCAGGATCCACCCCTTTCTTTTTCTCAGCTGAGAACATTTCCTCCCCCCCACTCTCACCCAACCCAGAGACAAAAGCCTGCCCTTGCCCATCACATCCGAAGAAAGATGCTACTTCTCTTCTTCCTCCTCCCCGCCTCACCTGCCACCCCCTGGTCATGCCTGCCGCTAAGGGGGGGATCGAATCGGGGGCAAAAATAAGTCCAGGTCTGTGACTTCGAGCCTTCTCAGATTCCCTCTCACTTTCCCCTCAAGAAAGATCCCTGGGGGCAGGGAATCTTAACTGCAAGAACCAGAGACCACCCCGAGGGCGTCCGGGATCCTGTGCGCAAGTGTATTTTTCCAGGGAATGTAAATGCAGCGTGTGACTGTCAGAGGGGAGAGAGGTGCAAGGAACCTTTCTAGGGCCGAAACCGGTGTGGCTCAGTGGATAGAGTGACGGCCTGCGGACTGCGGGGTCCCGGGTTTGATTCCGGTCAAGGGCATGTACCTTGATGGCGGGCACATCCCCATTGAAGGTTGTGCAGAGGCGGCTGATCGATGTTTCTCTCTCATCGATGTTTCTGACTATCTCCCTTCCTCTCTGTAAAAAATCAATTTTATATATATATATATATATATTTTTTTTTAAAGAACCTTTCTAGTGAAGAGGGTAAGCATATGGTCCCCTGGACTCCGGCCGGAAGCTTGTCTGGGTCACAGATGGTAGGAGAGCAAGTGAAAACGGCGTGGTGGAGACGACCCCTCCCCCCCCCCCACACACACACACACACACACACACACACACACACACACACCTTTTGAGTTTCCTCCACATTTGCTAATGAGTCTCGGTTCCTTTGGACTGACTGATGCCCCCAAAAGAGATGTCACCTGGAGCGGCTTGGGGTGCAGAGGGGAGAGGGGCAGGGTGATGTTTGGGTGGGAATGCAGCTATCTGTCCCAACACTTAAAACGAGGGGAGGCGGAGGGAGAAAGAATCCCCAGGAGGGAGGGCTCCAGTCATTGGGGGGGGGGGGCTCCTTCGTGGCGAATGCTGGAAGCACTGTTTATTCCAACAGGTGATAACAACAAGCACCAGAAAACAACTCCAGCAGGGTCCTCCTCCCACCCACGTCCCCGGGCCTCCCGAGAGAGAGGAGACCTGTGGCCGTGACGGTGGAGGGAGCTCAGGTTCGGTGGGTGACCTGGCGGGGTCAGAGTTCACCAGGGCAAAGGGCCTGCCTGGGAGCCGCCTGGTGGCAGCTGGAGAAACCAGACACCTGTTTCTATCTCTGGCCCCGCTGGGCACAGCGGCTTGGAGGGGACGTGAACCCTAAGAGGACAGCCCTGCCCTTGGGCACTGGGCCTAGGCCTGCCTCTCCTCTGAGGGGGGGAGAGAGAGAGGCCAGAACCTGAGTCAAGGTCTTCTTGGCTGATGGGAAGCCAGCCGGCCGGCCTTGGGAGGGAAGAGCCTTCTCTGCTGCAGGGGAAGCACTGAGCTCAGGGTCTGTGGCAGGAGTGCGGACCCCCGCCCGCCCCCCCCCCTTTTCCCCACTGAAGGGCCGGCTGCTACCTTCAGCCCCGAAAGGAGGACACGGTATCCATCACATTTGAAGTCAATTATAAATACGTACACAGAATCCACACAAACGTTCCAGTAGGGAGCTGCCCACAGACACCCCCACCCCCACAGGGGGGCCAGCTTGAAGAAAACGAGGGGCACCCCTTTGTTCTCTGCGTCTCTGGAGCTGGAGGCAAAACTGTCCCTCCTTGTCCTCGAGTCACCACGGGGGCAGCTCAGGACAGAGAGAGGTTCAGACTTAGAAACTCGCTCGTCCCCGTAACCTCTCTTTTTTTCCCCCCTCAAATCCCTTTCCCCCAGATCAAAACAAAATGGCCTAAGGCTTATTATACCCCAGGGCTCTGCAGGGTTGGAGGGTATAAATACCCCATCAAGGATGGGGGTGTAGCAGGGACTCTGCCCCAGAGAAGAAATGATTGTCCCAAAGGCCCCGACTCCTGGGCACCCCAGTAATGCACACACCCCTGGGAATGGCGTTTAGGGGGCTGAGGAGGTTGGGGGAGGTTTGACTCCATCCTGAGCAGAGACTGGCCCAGGGCACCTGTGCCTCGGGGACGATGATGCTGGGATAATGGGCACCAGGATTGGGAAATGGCTGGATTCATCCTTCCTCATCCTTCACTGGGCAACCCAATGGCCAGGGCAGACTGGGTAAGGAGCCGGGTGGGGGGCAGATGGCACTGCGTCTTAGGCTCTGGGGTTCGGAGAGGAACTGAAGGAGGAGGTATCGGGGAGAGGAGGCACACCAAAGACACAGGTGGAACTGGGTCCCGAAATGAAGAAGCACCAATAGCATCGGCCTGCCCTGGACGGGGTGGGGGAGAGGGGAGGCAGGAGGGCAGAGGGCGAGGGCACAGTCCAATCGCAAGGTGGGAAGGGGAAGTAGGAAAGGGGCCAAGAAGGAGGGGAGGGAGGCGGGGCAGAGAGTGAAGAGGAAGCGGGGCCCATCCATCCGGGTCCTGGGTCCGAGGCAACGCAGCCTCATGCGTGGTCCTTTGGGCCTCTCCAAAGCCCTGGTCTGGCCCCCTGGGAATGACCGGAAGGCCTGGCCAGACTGGGAAAAGGACCTTGAATGCCTCAGAGCCAAGGAGGAGGGGGATGGGCAGAGAGGCTGAGGGAAGGGCTGAGAGGGAGGCGCTCTTAGAACCCCCTGGCTGTGTCCTGGGTTCGAGACCAAGCCCCAGAGGGAGGTCAGGGAGGAAAGAAGGAGTGGAGGGCCAGAGTGAGTTCAGAGAGCTGGGGGGAAGAACCCCATTGGAGGCGGGAGGGCGGGGACTGAGGGAAGAGAAGAAACTGACTCCCCGGCAAGTTTCCTGCCTTTAGTTTCTTGCGTTTCAGTGCAGTTGCCACGTGTCTGCTCCCCACTGAGTCTAAGGCAGCGGTTCTCCACCTTCCTAAGGCCGCGACCCTTGCATACAGTTCCTCATGTGGTGGGGACCCCCAACCATGAAATGTTGCTACTGTTGTGCATCGTGATGTCAATATCTGCATTTTCCGATGGTCTTAGGCGACCCCTGTGAAAGGGTCGTTCGACCCCAAATGGGTTTGAGAAACCGCTGGTCTAAGGCATCGGGGACCCTGGAAAGGCTGTTGGCCAGGCTGGTGGGCCCCGCTGGTGGGCTCAGTGGGGAGCGTGCTGAGCCGGGGGGCTCTGTGGCGAGCAGGGGGGGCACGAGGCCTAGAAGGCAGCCAGTGAAGAGGGGTCTCTGAGGCACTGCTGGGCCCTCCTTGCCAGGGGCCAACTCCCCCTCCCCCCACTTTTGCTGATGCTGAACAGGTTGATGGAGGTGGCCGCTAGGAACCTGGTCTCCTGCCTCCGACCCTCGCCTGCAGCAGAGGTGGTGAGGGTCTTCTGGACGACCCGAGGTGAGGTGCCTGGGTCCAGGCAGCGGACAAGAGGCACAGAGCGCCTGCCATGGGGGGTGGGGGAGGGGCTCCAGCAGAGGAGGGACAGGAAAGCCGCTGGGAGGGCTGCCCAGGTTCCCGACAGCTGCCGCCTGCCCACCCGTGGCTGACTTCTCCCAGCTCAGAGCCCAGGGGGGCGGGGGAGGGGGAGCTGGAGAAGCAAGAAGAGGGCGGTCCTGGGAGCCGAGGAGGAGGTGGTCGAAGAGGTGCATCCTGTTCGGGAGCGGCCGGGTGGGGGGCTGCTTACTGCTTCTCCACGGCTCCCTGCTCGGCTGCGCTCTCCGGGCCGGGGCCTTGGCCCTGGTCCTGGCCCTGCCCGTGCCACGGGGTCTCCTTGAACACGAACCAGCAGTTCCCGGCCCACAGGAAGAAGTTGATGAAGCCGAAGAGCTGCAAAGACACCGGAGGAGGAGTTCATGAGAAGATGGGGGTGGGGGGAGCATCGTTGGGACCGGGAGGGGAGAGCCTGTGGAGGGGGCAGCTGGGGAGAGGCACAGAGGGCCGCAAACACTAACAGCAAACGGGATACTGAGACCGGTCAAGGCCATCACTCGCTAAGGGGTGCTCAGGTGGCTAACTCTGGGGACAGATGCCCCCAGCCCTGGCTTGGTGCCTGGGAGACTCTGGCCCCTGGAGTGGAGCACAAAGCACAGCAAGGAGCATCGTCCTGGTCCCTCTTCCACCGCACACACACACTGGGGACCCGGTCCCTGAGCCTCCCTGAGGTGGGTGTGGCCAGCGCTGTCCAAGGTGCTCCTTTCCCCGGGCGGGAGGCCGGGCCAGGGCCCCAGCCAGGGCTCGGTTCCAAGGCTTATCCCCCACATGTGAAAACCTCCCCGCAGGAAGCATTCAGGGGGGAGTGTCCTGACGCCCGCAATTAACTGGGAAACGCCTTAAAAATAAGACGGGCTGATAGATGGCAAGAGGCGGGCAGACGCGTGATGAAGCAAGCCGAGGAAAATGCTCGCGGTTCGGGCCAGAGGACAGGGGATGTGGGTGCTCATTGTAAACTTCCTCCGGCTCTGCCGTCTGCAGGGGGTTCTGACGATAAAAGGTCAGAAAGACGGGGGTGGGAGGAAGCTGTCTTCGGGATTCCAGCCAGGTCTAGAAGCCTCCCTGCCGTGCCAGACTTTAAACCCGCCCGCCAGGTCACTGGGCCTGAGCAGGGCTGAGGCGGCGGGGAGGACAGGGGGCACTGGAGAAGCTTGAGGCCTCAGCTCTTTACCAACTGCTGGGAAACTAGGTCCACGTTCTAGAAACGGGGATGGCCGAGACCGGTGTGGCTCAGTGGATAGAGCGTCAGCCTGCGGAATGAAAGGTCCCAGGTTCGATTCCGGTCAAGGGCATGTACCAGTAGGGGGCGTGTAGGAGGCGGCTGATCGATGTCTCTCTCTCATTGATGTTTCTGGCTCTCTATCCCTCTCCCTTCCTCTCTGTAAAAAATCAATAAAATATATTATAAAAAAATAAAAAGTAAATAAATAAAAACGGGGATGGCCAAAACCGGTGTGGCTCAGTGGATGGAGCCTCGGCCTGCGGACTGGAAGGTCCCAGGTTCCATTCTGGTCAAGAGCATGTATCTTGGTTGTGGGCACATCCCCAGTGGGGGGCGTGCAGGAGGAGGCTGATTGATGTCTCTCTCTCACTGATGTTTCTAACTCTCTATCCCTCTCCCTTCCTCTCTGTGAAAAATCAATAAAATACAGTGGTACCTCGAGATACGAGTGCCCTAACATATGAGATATTTGAGATACGAGCTATTTTTGCTTTGAAATACGAGCACCATTTGAGATAGGAGTCATCGCGTGGATCGGCCGGCTGCACACGACCCACCAGTTCACCTCGACTCGAGCGTCTCATAGTTTCCCACGCCTCAAGGTGACGGAACGAATTAAACTCGTATCTCGAGGTACCATTGTATATTAAAAAATAAAAACGGGGATGGCCCAAAATACGCATGTCAGCCGGAACCACCACTCCCCAAAGCCCTTCTCCAGCTGGAGGTGAGTCACTCACTCTGGGTCTGGGCTCCTCCCTCTCTCTCTCTCTCTCTCTCTCTCTCTCTCTCTCTCTCTCACACACACACACACACACACACACACACACACACACACAGTAAAGAGGCAGGGGAAATGGGCATGCGAGCCTGGAGGTGGGTGAGGGAGGTGGGTGAGGGAGGGGAAACGGGAAGCAGCAGCAGCAGCAGGAGGAGGGGACAGGGGGCTAAGGGCTCTCGGGTTCTCCCCATCCATCCCCCGATGTCCTCCCAGGCTCAGCTGGAAGCCAGCAGCCAGCATTAGGCGCAGGGGGGCACGGACTCCGGGTGCAGGGGACACCCCCTGTCCTCGGAGCTTGCTCTGCGGACAGCCCGGGCAGTGGGACGGCCCCCTGGCAGCCGCAGTCTCACCACGGAGAGGTTGACCAGCCCCATGGAGGGCGTGGCGCCGGCGCTGCACACGGCTTCCTCCCCGTGGCACACGGTCATGGCCACGGTCAGGCTGGAGGGCCGCGTGGCCCCCTTGACGTCGGTCAGGCCCTTGCCCCAGGCAGCGGCGGCCACCAGCCAGAAGAAGGTGAAGGAGACGGTCACGCAGAAGTCCTGGAGGAGCAGAGAGAGGGGACAGGCGGTCATTCCCTAGGACCTCGCTTTTCATCCTCTGGCTCTGCAGATCCTGGGGTCCCGGGACAGCTCCCCTGCCATCTGCCCAGAGCCTCAGGGGGCCGGGTGGTCTCAGACACTCACTGTCACCAACGGACAGGATCCCACCACCGGGACTAGCCCTGCCCATGGCCTCACACCCAGCTCAGGGAACAGTGTCTCGAGGCATCTGCTGGCCAGGGTCACCCTGAAACCCACCTGTCTTCAACTCCCCACTCTCCCTCTCCTGCCTTTCCTTAAAAATTTTCAAAAACTTTGTTCCACTGAAACTGGTTTGGCTCAGTGGATAGAGCGTCGGCCTGAGGACTGAAGGGTCCTGGGCTCGATTCCAGTCAAGGGCATGTATCTTGGTTGTGGGCACATCCCCAGTAGGGGGCGTGCAGGAGGCGGCTGATCGATGTCTCTTTCTCTCTCATCAATGTTTCTAACTCTCTATCCCTCTCCCTTCCTCTCTGTAAAAAAAAAAAATCAATAAAATATATTTAAAAAAACACATTTTCCCCTTTTTAAACGTATTTTTCAGTCGCGGTTGGCACACAACATTGCATTAGCTTCAGGAGTTCAACCAATGACTGGACAGCCTCGCTGTTCCAGCCATCAGCCTCTGCTGAGCTGTGGCTCGTGGCAGAGGGACGTCCCTCCACCTGCAGGCCTGGGCTGGGGAGACAGTGCAGGGGAGAATGTTAATGCTGGCTCACCCTTAGCCAGGCTAACTATACACCAGACGCTTTTTTTTTTTAATTGATTTTTTTTTTTTACAGAGAGGAAGGGAGAGGGATAAAGTTAGAAACATGGATGAGAGAGAAACATCGATCAGCTGCCTCGTGCATGCCTCTACTGGGGATGTGCCTGCAACCAGGATACATGCCCTTGACCGGAATTGAACCTGGGACCTTTACATGTGCAGGCTGACACTCTATCCACTGAGCCAAACCGGTTTTAGCAACCAGATGCTTTTTTTTAAAATATATTTTATTGATTTTTACAGAGATGAAGGAAAAGGAATAGAGTTAGAAACATCGACGAGAGACATCGATCAGCCGCCTCCTGCACGCTCCCTACTGGGGATGTGCCCACAACCAAGGTACATGCCCTTGACTGGAATTGAACCTGAGACCTTTCAGTCTGCAGACCGACGCTCTATCCACTGAGCCAAACCAGTTTTGGCCAGATGCTTTTTTGAAAGTGCTCATCTTTAAAAAATATATATGTTATTGATTGAAGGGAAAGGGAGAGAGAGAGAAATATCAATGATGAGAGACGATCATTGATCGGGGCCTTCCACCCTCCCCATACCGGGGACAGAGCCTGCAACCGAGGAATTGAACTATGACTTCCAGGTTCATAGGTCGCCACTCAACCTCGGAGCCAGGCCGGCCGGGCCAGCGCCCGCTTCCTGATGCCATTGCACCTCCGGGGAGAAGACCATATGGTGATGGGACGTTGGGACCGGCAGAGCACTGAGACTTGGGCCCCCATGGGCCTCAGAGGAGCTGTGGGAGCCTCAGCACCTGAAGGGCCAACGGCCAACCACTGGCCGGTGCCAGGGTGCCAGGGTGCCAGGGTGCCAGGGAGCCGCCAGCTCCGCCCCGCCCTCCCGGCGGGCCCCCTCACCGCCAGCGGGAAGCGCTTGTCCTCAGCGTAGAGGCGATGGAAGCGCAGGTAGAAGACCAGCGCGGCCATGGTGTAGAAGAAGGAGAAGATGCCCAGCGTCACGAAGAACTCGGCGGGCGCCGAGAAGTCCCCCAGCAGGTACATGGTCTTGGAGGTGGCCTCGTCGTCACAGAGCGGCATCTCATACTGGACCCGGTTCAACCTGCAGGCCGTCCGGGGGGCAGGGGGGGCCCTGAGCCGGCCGTCCTGCCCCGGGGTCCTCTGTGCTCTGCTCCCCGTCCCCGTGCCCTCTTCCAGAGCCAGGAAGCAGGTGTGGCTTCAACCCTGCCCCCTGCTCAGCTGCACCCCCACTCGGCCACACGGCCCAGATTCGGGGACTGCGTGGCCAGAGTCTCCAGGTCCCTTTAGGGCGCGCCCCCAGGACACACAGTCCGTCTCCTTCTGGGAGCCAGGCCCCCAGATCAGCTTCTCGCTGCCCCCAGGGAAGGCACAGTGACACCCAGACTCACCAGCCCCCCCGGGAGACAGACAAAGCAGGGAACACACACCCAGGCATAGGCAGGAGGCCGTGCACCTAACTCGCTGCTGCTCCTAGAAACATCTGGGAAGGTGGCCCAGTCCCCACTGTCCCCACTGTCCCCGCTGTCCTCTGGACACCTGGGCTCCCCCTCCCTTGAGGAAGACCCCCTTCCCCGCCCCCGGGTCCTGCGGGGCTCTTGTAAGCACCCACACCAGCTCTCTCTCCGGTGTCTAAGTGCTAACTCGCTTCCTTCCCTTCGCAGCGGGGAGGAGGCTCTCAGGGGCAGCGAGACGGGCCGGTCCACGCCAGGCCGCGGGGTCCTTGCTGCCGCTGGTTATCAGGGGACGGGGACCGGGTTACCACCCTGGTCTGTCTGACGCCCCTGGTGTTTTTCTCCGGTCGGGGTGTGTGAAATTCCTAAAGGGCAGGAAGGACCCCGGTCTGAAGAGACAGACACCCCAGGAGATGGGAGAGGAGAAGGCCTGGCCGGTCAGGGTCGGGGAATGGAGTGACACCCCAGGAGATGGGGAGGACAAGGCCTGGCCGGTCAGGGACGGGGCTGGAGTGACAGACACCCCAGGAGACAGGAGAGGACAAGGCCTGGCCGGCCAGGGACGGGGCTACCCCCCCCCCCCCCCCGCGCTGCTCACCGGAAGGGGTAGCCGAACAGGACGATGATGGAGCTCACGTCCTTGGCGTCGTTGTTGCAGCGGACCATGGCGCCCGTCTCCCCGCTGTAGGAGCCGCAGCACCCGAAGGCGAAGATAGCGAAGAGCTGAGGGACAGGGGGCCTGTGTGTGAGCCGGAGGCCGCAGCTGGCCAAGGTCTAGCCCCCCACACCCCCTCTGACTAAGCGGCGCAGATACAGGGTGTGTATTGGGGGGTGCCCTTTAACCAAGTCCCCCTGGGGAGACCCAGGTCTGCCGCTGGCCTTGTGGCCTCGGCGCTGTGTTCACCGCACTTGGCCGGGCCCAGCAGCCAGAGGCATAGGGCTGCCTTCCAGTGGCCGCTGGGAGGGAAGAGAGAAGTGGGGGTCCCCACATCTCCCCATTGGAGGGGACGTCGGGGGACCGACCCCCCGTAGCCTTTTTAAGATGCTGACGAGCACAGAGCGATGTTGGTTTTTGGAAACTCTGGCTCAAAGCTGGCCCGGCATGTCCTCCCCACGGGAGAGGCACCTGGACACGGATTCCCCGCTCTGTCCACCATGGGCCCCTCCTTCCGTTTCTTCTCTGACGCCATCACTGAATCGCTGCTGGTGGCTCACTTCCTGCCTCCCCGAGAAAAGCGGCTTCCTCTTGCCTCCCAGCCTCCCGCCTCCCTGGCTGGTGGTGGCGTCTCCCCGGTAAGTGGTTGACGCTGCCATTTCTCAGGGTTGGGAACTGGCGGTGTTTCAGGCAACTGGAATGGTTTTCTTCTCACTGTACCGAACCCCCGAGTCTCAAGTGGAATGAAATGACCTCATCCCATGATTTTTTCTTTCTTTTTTAAATTTCTTGATTTGAGAGAGAGAGAGAGAGAAATGCCTAATTGTGGTGCCTCTTATCCATTCACCGGTGGCTTCTTCTTTTTTTAAAAAAAATATATTTTATTGATTTTTTTACAGAGAGGAAGGGAGAAAGATAGAGAGCTAGAAACATTGATCAGCTGCCTGCTGCACGCCCCCACTGAGGATGTGCCTGCAACCAAGGTACGTGTCCTTCCTTGACTGAATCAAACCTGGGACCCTTCAGTCCACAGGCCGACGCTCTATCCACTGAGCCAAACTGGTTTCGGCCATCGGTTGCTTCTTGTATGGACCCTGACCGGGAATGGAAGACCACCTTGGCGTATTGGAGTGACACTCTAATCAACTGAGCCACCCTGGCCCGGGTTTTAGGATCTCCTTCTGGAGAAACAAACTCTGATTAGAAAAGGTGAGAAGCTGAAACCGGTGTGGCTCAGTGGATAGAGCGTCGGCCTGCGGACTGAAAGGTCCCAGGTCCGATTCTAGTCAAGGGCATGTTCCTTGGTTGCAGGCACAACCCCAGTAGGGGGCGTGCAGGAGGCAGCTGATTGATGTCTCTCTCTCATCGATGTTTCTAACTCTCTATCCTTCTCCCTTCCTCTCTGTAAAAAATCAATAAAATATATTAAAAAAATAAAATATTAAAAAAAGAAAAGGTGAGAAATTGGAACCTCATCCTCCCACATCATTGGCTCAGCCCTGTTTCCTCGGCTTGTGCGTGACGTCACCGTCCTAATTACAGGGAGCTCCTTCTGCTGCTTGTCCGTGTGCTGAAGTTTCTCTCTGACTGTGTCTGGGCCAGTGAGCACCCAGAAGACAGCCGATCTGCGTTGGACACGGAGTGCCGTGCGCGCTGTTCGGCTAATGCCCCATGGCATGGCGGCGGAGAGGCCTGGCCTGTGAGTCTAGAACTCTGGCCCCGGCACAGAGGCGCTGGTGACCTCGCTTTGCTCTCCGAGCCCTAGTGTCCTCACCTGCCACGTGAGAGAGCTGGAGGGGGCCAGCCGAGGCCTTCCCAACCTGCCGTCCTCCCACGTGCCGGGGGAAGGCTGTCAGCCAGCAGCTGCGCCCAGCCCAGGGCCCCGCCCTGCACCGCCTGGCCTGGCACAGCCTCCCCATGAGGGAGTCCCTGACCCCCCTTTGAAGTGTCACGACGGGCACCTCTCTCTTTCTAGGAGGTTTAGTTCAGACATATAAGACTTGTCTCCACTTCAAAAACAACAACAGCCCTGACCGGTGTGGCTCAGTGGATGGAGCGTCAGCCTGTGGACTGAAAGGTCCCAGGTTCAATTCCAGTCAAGGGCATGTACCTTGGTTGCGGGCACATCCCCAATGGGGGGCGTGCAAGAGGCAGCTGATCGATATCTTTCTCTCATTGATGTTTCTAGCTCTCTCTCCCTCTCCCTCTCTCTCTCTCTGAAAAATCAATAAAATATATATTTTTAAAAAAATGTTTACCATGCCCTAGCCTGTGTGGCTCAGCGGATAGAGTGTCAGCCTGGGGACTGAAGGGTCCCACGTTCGATTCCCGTCACGTACTTTGGTTTCGGGCGCATCCCTAGTGGGGGGCGTGCAGGAGGCGGCTGATGGATGTCTCTCTCTCATCGATGTTTCTAACTCTCTATCCCTCTCCCTTCCTCTCTGTAAAAATCAATAAAATGTATTTAAAACAAGAACAACAGGGAGGGAGGCAGTACAAGCCCTCTCTCCCCAATGCCTGAGCACCTCCTCCTCCGAATGCAGCTTCCGGGCTGCTCCAGAGCGGGGCACCCCTCTTCCTGCGGAGTCGCCCAGGCCTCTGCGTCATTATCCCCTGCACGCCTCGCTCTGAGGACTGAAGGGTCCCAGGTTCCATTCGGGTCAAGGGCACGTCCCGCAAGCGTGTCCCAGCGGAGCTTGTCTAACTTTGTCGGCTCTGGGCTCTCTGGTCCCCTGAGCAGCTCCGGTATTCCTCTGGGCTCCCGGTGCCCAACTGGACACCTTTGGGCAGCGGTTCTCAACCTTCCTAAGGCCGCGACCCTTTAAGACAGCTCCTCATGGGGTGGTGACCCCCAACCATAACATGATTTCCGTTGCTACTTCATCACTGTCATTGTGCTACTGTGATTAACTGTCATGTAAATATCTGATAGGCAGGATGTATTTTCGTTGTTACAAATTGAACATAATTAAAGCATAGAGATTAATCACAAAAACAATATGTAATTATATATGGTGAAATATTTCTAATTACAAATAAATGAAATTTTTTGTCTTGAATCGTGGTGTCGCATGGGTAACAGTCTTCATATAACAACAGTAAACTACATGGCTACACTTTGCTACACCGAGGAGCGGTGTGTTGGTTCCTAAGACCATGGGAAATAGGTGTTTTCCAATGGTCTTAGGCGACCCCTGTGAAAGGGTCATTCGACTCCCAAAGGGGTCGAGACCCACAGGTTGAGAACCACTGCCTTAGGGCCTCCTGTTCTAAAAAGCGCAGCCCAAGTGGATGCACTTGTCCCCTTGGCTGGTCCTCCAGCAAAAGGCCCCCGAGGGGTTTGCTGGGAAGGTAGGTCATCTTCCTAACGTGGGGCCGTGGAATGGGCAGATACAGACCTGCTCTTCGCCAGCATTCTGTCTGTGGCTGCCCCTCCGGACACCTTCAGAAAGGTGGCATCTACTGAGCATCTTCTCTCTGCCGGGCCTTGCTCTGAGCACCGGATTAGGAGAGGGGGAGACATTGGGGCTCCATCCTCCCCCCTCAAGGGCTGAGCCCCGCTGAACACACAGGAGCTGCCAGCCCCCGGGTGCCTGCTTCAATGAAACTGAATCAAAATTAAATAAAACGTAAAGCAGGTGCTCAGTCACCCGAGCCACGTCACGTGCGACTAGCAGGTGCCACACTGGACGGCACGTTATCGGACGCTTCCACTGTCACCGAAAGGCCTGCTACGTCGAGCATCGAGGTGACAACCTTGAGGTCCCCGCAGTCCTGAACCCTGACTTTCGATTCTTTGGCAAAAAATATATCCATGAACCCTTTCATCCTAACTGAATTCTCCTCTCTGCTGATTGTCTGACAGTTGGGAACCCAAACACGTTCTGTACCCCTTTATTAACTGGAATATGTGATGAAGTCTGGGGGCGCCAGGTGGCAGATGCTTTGCTGTGAGGCGGAGGAAGGGGGAACCTGCAGGAGCAGCGCGCAGGTTCGCGGAGCAGCTGAGCACAGAGGGTCTCCGGGATCACCGAGCGCCCGGTCTCCGGTCACAGAGGTGGACAACGCAGTCCCGCAGTCCCCAGAGATGAAGGGGCGTGCCCCAGGCCACAGTTAGCCCAGGCGAAAGCCGGGCCTGGACCTGACAGACCCTGCTTCCCTGTCCGGCGCTCTTTCTGCCGCGTCCATTCATTTACCCACAGACAGTCGTGGAGTGTCTACTCTGTGCCAGGTGCGGGAGACACGACCATCAAAAAGACTCTGGCCGAAACCGGTTCGGCTCAGTGGATAGAGCGTCAGCCTGCAGACTGAAGGGTCCCAGGTTCGATTCCGGTCAAGGGCACGTACCTTGGTTTCGGGCACATCCCCAGTCGTGGGGGATGCAGGAGGCGGCTGATGGATGTCTCTCTCTCATCGATGATTCTGACTGTCAATCTCTCTCCCTTCCTCTCTGTAAAAATCAATAAAATATATTAAAAATAAAAATAAAAAAGACTCTGCCTGCTCGCAGGAGGTTAGCCAGAAAGGGGCGTGTCGCGCTCAAACGCACCAACATCACAGAGGGACTGGGGCTGGAGGAAGAGGTCTCTGCTGCCTGCAGGGAGGACAGGAGGAGCAGAGACAGACGCCCCCCCCTCCTTCCAGCGCCCGTGTAGCTTTCTCCCTTAAGGGTGCGGGGTGCCTGAGCCACAGGCATGGCCCACCCCCCAGCTCCTGCCGAGGAAAACTAGGCTCTGAGTTGAGCCTGCGACGGGTCCTCAAGACGAGGAACCAAGGAGAGATGGAGTTCCTGAGACAAGGGGTGGGGGTGGGTCTTCTGGTGCCAGCCAGACACTGCCCGCTCCCTCCCCCTCCTCCTTTGGAGCGATGGGAGGAACCTGGCCGGCTTAAAGATGAAGCTCCCCGCCGAGACCAGTGTGGCTCAGTGGGTAGAGAGTCGGCCTGTGGACTGAAAGGTCCCGGTTTCGATTTCGGGGGCATGTACCTTGCTTGCCAGCACATTTCCAGTAGGGGGCGTGCAGGAGGCGGCTGATCGATGTCTCTCTCTCATGGGTGTTTCTGAATTTCTATCCCTCTCCTTTCCTCTCTGTAAAAAGTCAATAAATATATGAAAAATATTTTTAAAAAATCCTTTTTTTAAAAAAAAGATGTGGTTTGTCACTCCGTGGACGAATGAGTTTGCCGACCACCGGTCTAGTTTAAGGATAACGTTGTGCTCTTACATTTCAGGCTGTGCTTCTCTGGATCACAGGGATTACTAAGGCTGCATGCCCCCCCAGCTCTGGATGGCAGTCACATTACAGAACCCTGATAGCATGCTTCTATGGCCCCCTCCCGAATGCCAGTGGGGTGTCCGCACAGGAAGGGAGGAGGGGAAGGAGCTCAGTCAGCAGTCTGTCCACGGCTCCTGAGGCGGCGGGGAGAGTGGAAAGTCCCCGCTGGGGCCCAGAGCTCGCACTTGGAAGCTCCCCAGGCTGGCCCGGAGCCCCAGTCAGGGGCTCAGATGTCCACAGATAACCCCAAACGCACCAGGGCCCCGGAGGTCCAGATTTGGCGATTCTCGTCCGAACCACGACTCGGGAATCGGTGACACGGTGCTAACTCCTGTCTCCGGTGAGTTAAGAGCCCTGTACGACTCACCCCTCCTCGGTTCGGACGGTAGCTCACTGCCCCGCTGACTCCTGTGCTGAAAGCGCATTCACACTCGCTCACACGCCATTTGGTGTGCGGGGTGTCCAACTAACACCGCTTCTGCCACAGGACACTCGATGCTGCCAGCCAGGCTCTGTGATCTGAGAGAGGACTGCACCTGTCCACATTCCTTGCTGAGACCCAGCGGGCCGTGGGCACCAGGAAGGGCAGAGAGCACAGCGGTGCCTCACAGGACCAGGGGAGCAGGGAGAGTGGATTTTCCCTGGATGGTTGATTACGGGGGGAAACGGAGGCCCTGGGCAGGTGACTCCTTCAAGGTCACAGGGTCAGTCTAGTGCAGGGCACTCTCTTCGAGCATGCCAACCCACGGAGGGCAGAAGGGGGCTCTGGGGTTGCTGTGATCAAGGTTGGACTGAGGTTGGAAACCAAAGTCCAAAGAAGCGAGTTGCCCAAGGTCACCCGGCTGGAAAGGCAGGTCCGGATCTGGAAAGCAGGGGCCCAGCTTCCCGGCATAATGGTCTCTGTTATCCCGCCCGCCACATTGTAGCACCTCGAGGTTGCTAGTCTATCTTATTGTTTCTCTTCTTTTCTTTTTTTTAAAATACATTTTTATTGATTTTTTAACAGAGAGGAAAAGCGAGGGATAGAGAGTTAGAAACATCCATGAGAGAGAGAGACATCGATCAGCTGCTTCCTGCACAGCCCCTACTGGGGATGTGCCCGCAGCCAAGATACATGCCCTTGACCGGAATCGAACCTGGGACCTTTCAGTCCGCAGGCCGAGGCTCTATCCACTGAACCACACCGGGTTCGGCTTATTGTTTCTTTTCTTGAATCCTGGAGTTACAAACTCCATCCATCCATTCATTCATTCATTCATCCATCCATCCATCCACGCTCTCCCTCAGTTACAGGAACCCAGATTACCCTAGTGAGCTCAACAGGGCACCCCCCCAGCCATTGGGGACCCCGTCCCTGGAGGGCACCTGCAGGCCCAGCCAGGTCCCGGAGGTTTTGGAGGTTTTGGAGGGTTTGGAGGGTTTGGGTGCAGATGGTTTCCCTCCTCTGCCTCTTCCCTGCTCTGCCCTCCTCCCCCTCCCGCCGCGGCGGAGCGGTATGTGCAGGATCAGAGTTTCTGGAAAGGTTACCCCCGGGTCCTCTCGCCCCGGTGAAATGTGAGCTCCACGGGCACCGGGCACCGGCCCCTTTGCACATAGAAGGACCGAATCCCGGGCGCTGGACCGGCCCGCCCCTCCCCCGCCCACCTGTTGCGGTCGCGGGCGGGTCCTCCTTCCCCTGCGGCCCCCGCCGCCGCCCCAACTCGGGCCACCTCGCTCGGGGCCAGCGTCACGGCCCCGGCTCCCGAAATAGCCGGCGGCGGGGGCGGCCACTCACCCACTGGAGAACTTTGATGAAGCCCAGCGGCTCCTCCAGCCGCCGCCAGCGCAGCCCCGCCAGCAGCTGGTCCACCTGCGGAGGCCGGGAGGGAGGTCCAGGGCTCAGGGCTTGGGGGGCGCAGGGGGGACCCCAGGCCAGCGCTGGGGTCACTGGTTCCCCCTTTTTCTCCTACACCCTCCCACGCCCAGGAGAGGGGGAGCAGAAGGAGGGTCTCCCCCGACCCCCATACACACACACACACACACCCCAGGTGGAGGAGGGCGCGGAGGGCGCGGAGAGCGCGGAGAGCCCCGGGGCGCGCGGGGTACCTGCTGGCGCGGCGACTTGTCCGCGGGGCGACCCGCTGGGGCGGCGGCGGCGGCGGCCTCGGTGGAGGACATGCTGGCTGCGGGGGCCGCTGGCCGGCGGCGGGGGGACGCGAGCGGCCCGCGGGGGGCCCCGGGTCCGGGCGGGCGGCGCGCGCTGCGGCTGCGGGGAGCCCCCGAGGCCGATTCCAACTCCGGTCAAACTCGCCGGCGCACTTGGCCGCGGGGTCACGTGGCGCGCGCGGGGGAGCCCTCCTCCCGCCCCCCGCGCCCCCGGCGCCCCCGCCGCCCGGCTCCTTAAAGGGACCTGTGGCTTCGGCGGGCCGCCCGGCCCCGCAGCGGCTCCAGCTGCAGCGCCAGCCCTGGCTCAGCGCCCCCCGCGTGAAACCGGTCCGAGCTCTGGGGCGCCCGGGCTCCTAGCTCTGTTCCCCGGGATTTGGACCCGTTTTTTTTTTTTCTTTTTTTGGACATCGCCATACCCAGAACCTAAAGGGTTTTTTTTTTTTCATTTTTTTTTAAATTAATTTTTTATACATATCTCCCCATTGCCCCCCCCCTCCCTAAAGGGTTTTGATAAGGCCTGATCACTGCTGAAATCTAAATCAAAGCTTCTCATTAAGCCTTACGCCTAACAAATCGCTGGCTTCCAAAATCTCGGGGAGCCGGTGCAGGCGAGAAGGGCAATAGGATACGAATTGCTCCTTTTTCATTCTGTCTAGTTAGACGTTGCTTTAGTATTTTAAAAACAACAACAGAATGCACGTGTATGCCGTGATTTAAAAGTTATTCATCTGGCCGAAACCGGTGTGGCTCAGTGGATAGAGCGTCGGGCTGCGGACTGAAGGGTCCCAGGTTCGATTCCGATCAAGGGCACGGACCTTGGGTGGCGGGCACATCCCCAGTCGGGGGCGGGCAGGAGGCGGCTGATGGGTGTCTCTCTCTCTCATCGATGTTTCTAGCTCTCTATCCCTCTCCCTTCCTCTCTATAAAAAAATCAATAAAATATATTTAAATTTTTTAAAAAAGTTATTCATCTTTTAAAAGGATAAACTCAATCTCCTTTAAAATAGCCACCACGATTTACATGAGGGTGGAAATCCAGTCTGGGGACTCGGGGGCTCAAAGAATGTAATTTGTGCTGAAAAAAGCTGGCATTCTGGCATGATGACCGACCTTAAATAGGTTCCTAACTTCCGGAAAGTGTCCGGCAAAAGCCCCAAATGAGCAGTCAAGGATTTTTAAAAAAATATATATTTTATTGATTTTTTTTACATAGAGAAAGGGAGAGAGATAGAAACATGGATCAGCCGCCTCCTGAACAACCCCCACTGGGGATGTGCCCCAAACCAAGGCACATGCCCTTGAAAGGAATCGAACCTGGGACCTCTTAGTCCGCAGGCTGGCGCTCTATCCATTGAGCCAAACCGGTTTCGGTGGCGCAGTCAAGAATTTTACACACTCGGGTTACTGGATCATAAATGGAAGCAGTGAAAGGTGAAGTGATCTGTCCAAGGTCACTGAGTGAGCCAGTGGCTGGTGCCAGCACCCAGAACCCACCTCCTCACAGTCATTCTAGAGGTTCCCCCTGGCACCACAGAATGACTGCTTTTTTTTCTTCTTTTTTAAAAATATATTTTATTGATTCTTTACAGAGAGGAAGGGAGAGGGATAGAAAGTCAGAAACATCAATGAGAGAGAGACATCGATCGACCACCTCCTGTGCGCCTCACAGTGGAGATGTGCCAGCAAGCAAGGTACATGCCCCCAACCAGAATCAAACCCGGGACCTTTCAGTCCGCAAGCCGACGCTCTATCCACTGAGCCAAACCGGTCTCGGCAGAATGCCTGCTTTTTGAACCAACATTTAGCTCCTCATCAGTTCGTGCCCCATTGAGTCAGTGCCTTCTCCAGGCGGGGGTCGGAGGTCGCCTGGACTTGAAGGAAACTTCCCCAGGTTGCCAGGCAAATCCAGGCTGAATAAGGAACAACTGAGTCCCCGTGCAGTTTTTATTTTTTACTTTTATTGGTTTGAGAGAGACAGAAGAGAGGAGCACCAGTGATGAGAGAGAATCATTGATTGGCTGCCTCCTGCAGGCTCCCCACTGGGGATGGAGCTTGCAACCCTGGCATGTGCCCCTGAGCACATGGAATCAAACCATGACCTCCTGGTTCATAGCTCAACCCTCTACCACCCGCCAGGCCCAATCCCGTTTTTAATCAATTGTTCCACAGTTTGAGGTTCCTTTTCCATGGAATAGGGATAACCACTTCTGTCCTACTTACTTGTATGAGGTCGTCAGAGGATTAAGTGGTTCGAGGTGTGTAAATGCCCATGGTACACAAACAGGAAATGGCATTTATTCCCAGTGTCTACAGCAATATGCATATAGCATGTAACACAAGCAGAAAAGAATCAGAATAGACAGCAAAAACCCACACACCCACCACCCAGCCTTGCTAACACTTTGCCTTGTCTCAAACCCATTCTTCCTAAATGTAACAAAAGTTGCATAAAAATTAAAGCCCTTCATATCATTCTCTCTCTCTCTCTCCTTCCTCCCCGGAAGTAACCACTGTCCTCTTTTGGATTTGTTTTCATTAGCCACATGCATATTTTAATACTTTTACTACATATATGTAACTATATCTAGAAACAACACCTAGAAATTTACCATTTTCCTAATTGTTTTGAACTTTACCTAAATTTTATGCTTTAGGTAACCCTCTTTAATTTGCAAGAATCAAGGCTAGTTAAACTTCCCAATATCCTTATCAAAAATCATTGCTTTTTTAAAAATAGTCTTACAAAAGGTAAAATAAAAATCATATACAAGGCGAGGCAGCTGAATCTGAAAGACTTTATCTGGAAATAACAAACTGTAAGTGTTAGAGATTAAATGTGGAGAGTTGGACTTGGGGGCCACAATATTTAGAAAGAGTAAAGGGATCTAGGTTAGGATTGATTTAATTTATAAAATCCCCCATATCAGTATATTTCCTGCCATCTGATACAAAGTGACCAACCATGACTTTTCCTAACAAATCTGAGTATTTCCAGTATTTACTGGGCTATTAACTTTACAAAACTATTTCACTTACTTCCAGTGGAATTGCAAGGCTTAATCTATACATAGAAAAGTATCACATTTTATTGTAACATAGTTTAGAACTCCGTGATTCATCTCTAAAATTACTATGGCAGCTTTTAATTGGGGGATAATTTTACTTTTTTTTTTTTTTGGCCAAAAAATGTGCCCAAAAGTATCAAGTCATCTGAGAACTTTCATTCCTGTCCAAACAATCTGCATTTTTTCCAAGAGGAAAAAGTCCTTCTTACCTCTCAGTGTTTCACCCAAAGAGATTGTAACCAAGAAAATTCTACGTTACAAAGACAAAAAACAAACCCACAAAGGAAATAAAAGAGAAATATTAGTTTCAAAGTAAATTTCAAGAAAGTCTCCATTAGAAATATTGAATTTTCTAATGACACATGTATTAATCTCTATGTGGCTAGTATGTTTATAGCAATCAATACATACTTGTTTATTTACTCAACAAATATTCCTAAAGCATCTGCTATATACCAGCTGTTAGGATGAATAAGATACAGCACTGTTCTAAAAAAAACTCACATGTTAATCACTTTGCTTTAAAACATTTATTTCTTTTTATTGTCGTAAAAGGCACATAACATAAAATATGCCATATTAATCATATTTAGGAGTACAGTTCAGTAGCATTAAGGACATTAACACTGTCGTGCAACGACAACCACATCCATCTCCAGAACTTTGTCATCCTCTCCATACTGAGATTATTTTTTTAAATATATTTTATTGATTTTTTTACAGAGAGGAAAGGAGAGAGACAGAAAGTCAGAAACATCCAGGAGAGAGAGACATCGATCAGCCGCCTCCTGCACGCCCCACAGTGGAGATGTGCCAGCAAGCAAGGTACATGCCCCTGACCGGAATTGAACCCGGGAACTTTCAGTCCACAGGCCGACGCTCTATCCACTGAGCCAAACCGGTTTCGGCCATACTGAGATTTTGTACCGTTAATTTCCTCACCTCTTCTTCCTGAGTCCCAGGTCACCGCCATTCTACTTTCTGTCTCTATAAATCTGACTAGTTTAGGTAATCCAGAGAAGTACCACCATCTAATAGTTGTTCTTGGTGTCTGGTTTATTTGACTTAGCGTAATGTCTTTAAGCTTCATCCAAGTTCTAGCATGTACCAGAACTTCATTCCTTTTTAAGGCTGAGCAAGCATAGTGAATTGAACTACACAACATTTTCCCTTGTATGTGCATACCGTATTTTCTTTATCCCCAATTACTTTACTTTTTTTAAACAGCTTACCTTTCACTTTATTTCTTTCAAAGACACACCATGAGGTTTTCAAAATTCCTTTAAAAAATGTATTTTATTGATTTCAGAAAGGAAGCGAGAAGGGGAGAGAGAGAAACATCAGTGATGAGAGGGAATCATTCATCTGCTGCCTCCTGCAGGCCCTCTACTGAGGATCGAGCAGAAACCCAGGCAGGTGCCATGACTGGGAATCCAACCGTGACCTCCTGGCTTATGGGTCAACATTCAACCCCTGAGCCATGCCAGCAGGCTCTTACTGGTTTCTATATTTAGGTAGTGTCTCCAGTGCACCCTGGCTATTCTGCCACAATTTATTTTGCTCCAGGACCTATGTGCTCAGCTCTCCAAGATGTTCGTATTCCTTTCTCAGTTTCTGAATTTCGCTGACTCATATTTTACTACATTCCTTTCCTTTCTGTCTTCTATGGCTCCTATATTATTTTTTTCCAGAGGGACACCTTTAAAAAAAAAATGAGATCTATTCTCCTTTCTAAAAATGTTATCCTATATAATAAAAAACGGTAATATGCAAATTGACCCTAAGGACAGAAAGACCAGAATGACAGGTTGCTATGATGCACACTGACCACCAGGGGGCAGACACTCAACGCAGGAGGTGCTCCTGGTGGTCAGTGTGCTCCCACAGGGGGAGCTCCACTCAGCCACAAGCAGGTTTCATGGCTGCCAGCGCAGCGCTGGTGGCAGGAGCCTCTCCCGCATCCTCAGCAGCCCTATAGATGGCTGGCTGATGGCTTAGGCCAGCGGTTCTCAACCTGTGGGTCGCGACCCCTTTGGGGGTCGATCGACCCTTTCACAGGGGTCGCCTAAGACCATGGGAAAATGCAGATATTTACATCACGATGCATAACAGTAGCAAAATTTCATGGTTGGGGGTCACCACCACATGAGGAACTGTATGCAAGGTTGAGAACCACTGGCTTAGGCCCTTTCCCTGGGAGAGTGGGCTTAAGCCAGCAGGTGGACATCCCCCAAGGGGTCCCAGACTGCAAGAGGGCGGAGGCCAGGCTGAGTAACACGCCTCCCCCCCCACCAAAGAGCATGAATTTTTGTGCACTGGACCTCTTGTTTATTTATATTTTTCATTTTCACTGGAGGATATTTCCCCATTGATTTCTAGAAAGAATGGGAGGGAGGAGAGGAGAGAGAGGTGAGAGAGGAGAGACATTAATTGGTTACTTCTCTACAGGGAATGGGGAATCTGCAACAGAGGTATGTACCCTTGACCAGGAATCTAACCTGTGAACCTTTGGTCTGTGGGCGATGCTCTAATCACTGAGTCAAAATGGCCTGGGCTGCTCCAACTCTTAAGGAAGCAATTATTTATTGAATTGAATATGGACAAGAAACTAAACGAGGTGCTGGATTTTTATGTCATAAAACTTCAACTTTCTTGGGGGAGAAAACTAGATCTCTCTTCTCACCCACAATCACCTACCTGCAGCTGCCCTTGTTATAATATGTGGACACAGACATTTACCCAGAAAGGGTTCCACATTCACGGAATTTTGTGAGACATTTCTGATACATTCCCCTCCATGATATAGAGCACCTTGCATCTCTGGGTGTTCAGGAAATACTAGAGTAACTATAGAGATGGTTACAATATATTAATGTCCAGAGAACTTCTAAAGAGCAAGCATAGTAAGCTGAACTGACACTTTTCAATAAGCCACATTAGCTAACCAGAAACCCAAAGGACACCCAGAGAAATCTAACAGAACTCTGACAAGTGCTATTGGAATTTCTCCTTTTTTTAAAAAAAATTTATTTTTTTTATTTTATTTTATTAAGGCATCAAACCTCTGACTGGCTAGGGACCACAAAATTATCTAATTCATGAAGGCAGGACATAAACGGTGGGGGAAAAAAAACAGATGTCCATACCCAACAGGCCTATTTCTAAATTTCCCCAACCACGGACACGCCCTCGTCACTCACGAACCTAATCTGGGGCTCAGCATGGACTTTTGAGACACAGGCCTGAGAGGTTCAGGGCTTGACCAACGGTATCATCTTAACACAGCGGTTCTCCACCTTCCTCAGGCCGCGACCCTTGCATACAGTTCCTCGTGGGGCGGTGACCCCCCACCATGAAATGTTGCTACTGTGATGCATCGTGATGTTAAATACCTGCATTTTCCGAGGGTCTTAGGCGACCCCTGTGAAAGGGTCGTTCCACCCCCAAAGGTTGAGAACCGCTGTCCTAACGGGAACTGGACCTCGCCATGTGCCTTTCAGACATACACTGCCCATAAAATGACTTCTTTATATATATATATATACATATATATATATATATGTATATATATATATATAATTGATTTCTTACAAAGAGGAAGGGAGAGGGATAGAGAGTTAGAAACATCAATGAGAGAGAGACATCCATCAGCCGCCTCCTGCACTGCCCCCTATACTGGGGATGTGCCCGTGGCCACCAATGCACATGCCCTTGACGGGAATCGAACCTGGGACCCCTTCCAGTCCGCAGGCCTTGACGCTCCATCCAACTGAGCCACACCGGTCTCGGCCATGAAACGACTTCTTACCTGGTGACCTTTTTTTTGGAACAAAAACCCACTCACTTACGGCCTTGCTGTGAAGCTGCTCCCCCTCCCTTAGGGCAGGGACAGGAGGGGCCGTGCAAGAAGGCGGCCCCCTCGGCTGAGTCGCCGTGGACACTGTTCGCAGAAAAAGCAGCGGACCCGTCTGCAGGCCGGATGCGGCGCCCAGTCGTCGCCGGGTCTGCAACCTGCTCCGGGGGGAGGAGTGTCCCAGGGGCGCAGGCGGCGGACGCAGGAAATGCTGGTGAGATTTTACCCGGACCCCGCGGGCACCGGAATGGAGACCTTCGGACAGACTGACACCCGCCGCTTTGCTCAGACACCGCCCCCCTCGCACCCCGGAAGCGCCCCCCATCGCTGCCCCAGGCCAAGTCCCGGGGCCCCGCACACAGCACCTCGCGGAGGCCGGCGAGGCCGGAGCGGCAGGAGCGGGGATCTAAGGAGCCAACGCGCTCAGGCGCAGGTTAGGGGAGCCGGCGAGGTCTCTACCAACTCGGGGTTCAGGGAACCTCCCCGACTCCCTCCTCCTCCAGACGCACACCTCGCCCCCCGCACGGAAGCGGCGGTCGCGCGGCGCCCCTAGCAACCACGGGCGATTTAAAGCGGAAGGACGACCTTTGTCCCCGCCCCTCCCCGGGGCCAACCACCGCCTGGCGGGGGGGGGGGGGAAAGGGCAGCTCGTTGGACCAATCAGCTCAGCGGGAACGAGCGGCCGCCAATAGGAGGCGCGGCGCGGGCGGGGAAAGGGGGCGGGCCGAAGGGGTCGCGGGCGCACGCGCAGTCGGGAGCGGGGCCTCCGTGTGCGGCGGAGAGGCGCCGGTGGTGGTGGTGGACTCGCGTCGGCCCTCCCCGTCCCCGCGTCGCCGCGGCCGCCTTCTCCCGCCCTCGCCATGTTCCTCACCCGGTCCGAGTACGACAGGTGTGTCCCGCGGCGGAGAGATGGGGGCTGGGAGGGTGCGGGGGGCGGCGGGGGGGGGGAGGCAGGCCCAGGGGGCCCGGCCTACGGCCTGGCTTCTTGCCGTGTCGTGCGTGGGGCGCCCCCCGCCCCCGCCCGGGAAGCCGCGTGGGGGGCCCGGCGTGGGGATCGGCCCGCCCCGCCGCCCAGACTGCAGGCCCCCGCGGCCGCCCTCGCCCTCCCGCTGAGTCACGGCCGGGTCCTCACGGGAGGCGGAAGCGAGACGCGCCGCTTGGTGCTGCGGGCAGAGGCTGAGGAGGGGAGGGGGCGGGGCTCCGGAGGTCAGGGGTCAGCCACCCCCCCCTTCCCCGTTCATCATCTCGTGCTGCCTTCTTATAAGAAAAAAAAAATTTTTTTTTTTTTAAATGCAAACGTGCTTCCGGGAAGAAAAAGCAGCTGGAGAGGATTGCCTGACGGGGTTTGGGTCGTGTCAGCTCCCCGCTTCCTGCCGAGGAGCACCCCCCCCCCGCTTCCTGGTGTCTCGGTCGTGGGAATAGAGCGGCAGCCTCTCCTCGGTCCGGTTGCGGGGATGGGTCGCTTCTCAGCAGCGCGAAGGCGGCCGGGGCTGCACCCGGAGAGCGTCGGGGGTCGGGGGGGGGGGGTCTGGTTTTGGGGGAGACGGGTGTTTGGGGTGCTTCTCCGAAGTTTCCTCCTCCTGCCGAGGCCACTGGGCCCGAGGCTCTTCTTACTTTTTTTTTTTTTTTTTAAAGAGTTTCAGGCAGGTTAATTCATGTCGAAGGCCAAATCTGGTTTTCCCAATCGAAATCGGGATTGCTGTATTTATTTAAAAAAAACACACACCAAAAACACCAAAATCCTGGCAGGGCTGGGAAATGTTAAGTCATGTGAAATTGCACTTATGCTGCAGACGTTTTTGCTTTCAGTTTCTGTTTTGGCCAGTTAAGTTGAAACATAACTCTCTTCCCTCTTTCCCCACACACAGACACACAATCAGCTTTTTCCTTCTTTTAAGGCTGGGCAGATGTTTCCTGGAGAAGCTAGCTGCCTTTATCAGCTATTCATGGACCCCGTCAAGAGTCTTTGTCACCCAGCACGACCTGCATTGTCCTCTCCCTGGCTTAGAAGGATGCAGGAGAAGTTTGAAAGCTGACATCTTTTTCCCACCGTCCTGTAAAAGGACGCTTTGTTAGTTAGCCAGTATTTCGCTTCCAGAGCATCGAAGGCTTAACTTAGCTTCTTTATTGCTGCTTGGCGCTGTTCATGTTTGTATCTTCCAGAAGAGAGCTGAAAGGATGGTCGGTTTTTATTTAGGACGTAGCTAATGTAACTTGGATGGTGGCTGTGGACAAGGCACTGTTGTCGTTGCTGGTGGTGCAGCAATGAACAGGGTCCAGATCGCTGCCTCCTATGGAAGACTGTCCTGTAAAGAACTCCGAGGTGCACGAAGTCTGTGCGCAGGTAGGGTCCCTAGGCCTGGCTGGCGATCAGGGCCGACTGGGGGCTTCCTTCATTCCGCGCTGCCCCCCTGGCGGTCAGCGCACGACATAGCGAGCGATCAGACACCCCGTTGAACTCCTGAGGGGACGCTTTGCGTATTAGCATTTTATATGCTGTATTTTCCGGCGTATGACTGGGCGTATAAGACGACCCCCAACGTTTCCAGTTAAAATACAGAGTTTGGGAGATACTCGCCCTATAAGACGACACCTGGCATATAAGACGACCCCCGACTTTTGAGAAGATTTTCCTGGGTTAAAAAGTCGTCTTATATGCCGGAAAATACGGTATATAGAAGATATATATAGATTGACCAAAGTGACTACAGGATGAACCAGAAATGTATCATGTTGTTAGAAAAATTCGAATCAGCACTGGAAATTCAGTATTGAGGGATCATGGAGAACTTCACGAAAGAGCTGGCATTTAAAATCTTGAAAAAGCAAGATTTTAATAAATGTGGACAGTGGAAATCAATAGTTTTGAGGTAGAGAATATAGGGTGTACAAGGAAGGGGTAGTGGGCAAGCACAGTGCATATTTGGGAAATTCCAGTCTGTCTGGTACGTGATACATGTATGGTAATAGTGGGAGATACGAGGCAAATAGGATGGTACTAGATAGTGCGTGGTTTTTAATCCGAAGTTAAGGAGTTTGGGTCTTATTCTGTAGATAACTGTGCCACAATTTTTGTTTTAAGAAGTTACATAGTCACAATTGCTTAATAGAGATTCATTGACTGGATTAGGGGAACACGTGAGTCAGTACCAGTTAGAAGGCTATTGTAATAGGTGGAAGGTATTGAGGGCATTTGAGAATGGAAGAGAGAGGGTGTTGAGTTCCTGTGTAGGAGGAATTGATATGAATTGATATTTCTTGGCCTATGGTTGATACTAGAGGCCCGGTGCACGAATTCGTGCATGGGTGGAGTCTCTTGATGTGGCCTGTGGAGATCAGGTCCCAGCTGCGCCTCCAACTTTACAGCCTCCCAACCCTGCAGCCCGATCGCCCTTCCTGGCACCCTACTTTGGTCTGGCACCACCCCCTCACCGTTCCACCATCCTGCCTGTGGGGCTGGGCCCCTCCACCCGGCTTCCTCACTCCCTGCTGCTGCCACTGGTCTTTGTCTGCTGGCAGAGTGATCGGGCATTCGCCTTGACCTGGCACAGCCTGCTCATCTGCTCCACCATCCTGCTGTGGTCCTGCGGTCCCACTCTTGTCAGGGCTGGCAGGGCCTCCACTGCTGCCTCCTGCCAGCACCACATTGCTGACGCCTGCCATGTTCACGCTGCCCCCTGTGGTCAGTGCACATTATAGCGAGTAAGAGAATCCAAGATGGCGGCATAGGTAAACACCTACACTGCTGCCTCGCAGAACAATTTCAAAGCTACAACTAAAAGACAGAACGGACAGCACATTATAGCGAGCAGTTGAACTTGCGGTCTAACTACTGGGGGGACAATCTGCATATTAGGCTTTTATTATATAGGATGGGGAGGAATGAGTCCCGTCATTCAGAGCTTTCTATCTTAGGGAACTGAAAGATTGGAGGTGTTTAAAAAGTTAAAATACAGCAGGATTGGAAGAAGATGGAGTTGATTTTGCAAGGATGGTTGGATTTAAAGAGATATTTCAGATTGGAAAATGTTGACTGTTTAGTGTTAAGGGAATATCCTAATGGAAATGCTCAGGGGGCATTTAGATTAGTATGGGAAGGGTCAAACTGGTAATAGAGATTTGGAAGTAGGACTTGGTACTTGGCATAAATGAAACAACCTATGAAAACAGTAAAGTTTGAGAAGAGGTGCGAGAGCAGAGCCCCATATTAGGGAGGGCGTAGTAATAATTCCTTAAAGTGAAGTTCCTATTTGCGTGAAAATACTACATTGGACTAGCACTTTATACTTTCCAGAGTCCCGGTACACTCTCTGCAATGCAGGACTGGTTGTCTTATGACAGAGGCAGGATAGGGTTTGTGTTTTGTTTTTCCATTTGAGGGAATTAAAGCTAGTAAGTAGTGGAACTGGAACTTACCCACAGTTTAAAAAATTAAAAAATATATATTTCTTTATTGATTTCAGAGAAGAAGGGAGAAGCTGAGAGATAGAAACATCAGTGATGAGAAAGAATCAGTGATTCCTCCTGATGCCCCCTACTGGGGATCAAGCCCAGTACCCAGGCATGTGCTCTTGGCCAGAATTGAACCTGGGACCCTTCAGTCCACAGGCTGATTCTCTATCCACTGAGCCAAACTGGCTAGGGCCAGTTAAAGTTTTTTAAATCACTCGGACTTTTCTCCCAGTGATTAAGAAAAACTGCTCCTCAGAGTCCTAAACTTCCTTTTAAGAGACGTCAGGGATGTTACCTCTGGGGCCAACAGCTGGCTGGGGGATGGTGGGATTCTCCTTTACCCCTGATTTAGTCAAAATAATTCCCAGAGACAGTCTGTGGGATAGTTTAAAGCCTGGTTTCTGTGTTCAGATCGCCTCAATTCTAATTCAAGCTCTGCCTCTGTCATGCTGAGTAATTTGGGGCAAATTACTTAACCTCTTTGTGTTCAACTTCCTCACCTGTACAATAGTATCTACCTTAGAGTACTACTTCAGAGGATTGTTTTGAGGATTAAGTGAGTTAAATCATTTTACAGTGCCAGGCATATAGTAGTTATGTAGTAAATGTCAACCTACATTATCTGCTTTATATTTTGGGGATTGAAATTTGTGCATGAGTAGGGTCCCTAGGCCTGGTGGCCATTTAGGGCTGATGGGGGCCTTCTGGCTGCCGGCCAGGGCCTTCCTTTTGCTCTGTGACACCGCTGATGGTCAGCGTACATCATAGCAAGCGATTGAACTCCTGGTCGAACTCCCAAGAGGATACTTTGCATATTAGCCTTTTATATATATGTGTGTGTGTGTTTCTTTTAAAAGAAGAGTTTTGATAAATTTGAAAACACCAAACTATACTATACATATCATGTCACATGTTTCAAAGTCCAGATTCCATAAACTAAGGATCATAATTGTTTTCATTCATTAAAATTTTTAAAGTGCCCATTGTGTGCTGAAAGCTTTTCTAGCTAAGACCATTATGGATGCCTCTTCTCCATAGGAATTTCCAACAGCCCGGAGCAAGGAAAGGTGCGGAGGTGTTTGGCATGTAGTTGGTATAGGTATATATTGAGTGACTGAACCAGGTCTGGCTTTGGGAACTACACAGATCTCACTCAGTCTGCTGTTAAGAAAGCAGTACTAATTCATACAAATAAAGACAGAAAACCTGGGACTGACTTTTACTAAGAAGTAAGATATTAACATTAAATGTATGCAATGGGAAGAGGATAAGGATAACTGCTTGTTTTCTTGGGAATTGTCTGGTGGTTTGGGGGCGTGAATTTTGAAGGAGTTCCAGATTGATTCAGGATTGAGGCAGAAGATCCGCGCTCCTTGGATCGGTTTGAAGACTCTAGGAGTGGACAGCAGTGTCCTCTTGATAGTAGGGGTGAGGGACCATTTTTTCTACCAGGGCCATTTGGATATTTATAACATCATTCTCGGACCTTTCAAATGATCAACTTAAAAATGAGCCTGTTGTATTTGGTAAACATTTAATGAGCTCACCCCTAATGCCTTGGCTGGGCCAGACCAATGACACTGAGGCCTTATATAGTCCAGGCATTCCCCACCCCGGCTATATGGGCTTCACTCCTTGAAAAGCTGTTCATGTACCAAAAATTAAAACAACAACTGCAGATCGTGTGGGAAAGGAGAATAATGATGGCGTGTACATCTTGTAGCCATTTGAACTAGATGTCAGGAACCTGAGTTTGGTGTCTCTTTGCTTATTCTGATAAATTTGTAATACTTTTTTTTTTCCCCTTAACTGTAGGGGTGTGAATACTTTTTCTCCTGAAGGAAGATTATTTCAAGTGGAATATGCTATTGAGGCTATAAAGGTATAGTATCAAGTGGCATGGCTTTTGAAATTTCATGGCAATGTTAACGCTTTGCTGGCAGACCATTTAGAGTAAATGTGTTTTCTCTATTCCTTTAGAAAATGTTCTTTATTCCCCTGTAACCACCACGATGAACCATTTTCGTAACAGTTTCAATCCCATTCCTAAAACCTATTCTAAAACTTTTTGACTAGCTCACTGCTTCATAATCATGTAAGTGACCTTTTCTCAGTGGATTGGAGGCATATATTTGTGTCGAGAATCCTGGCTATAAAGTATAGAAGCCCAGAGTTAGCACCTGGGAGATATTTTTAACAAATCGTGTAACTGGCCACCTGTATTATTGGTAAGATTGTAAATTTATATCACACTGAACAAGCAATGTGTTCTGTAACCTAGTAACAAAATCCAATAGTTCAAACCCAGTATTCGAAAAATTAGTTACAAAAGAAGCTGAAGTTCTCATGTGGTAACTATATTTGTTGTGCTGTGGATGATCTCAGTTCTGATTTCTGTTGTCCACGATAAGGTCCAGGCGTCAGTATTTGTAAGAACTCCCCCAGTGATTCTAATGTCTAGCAAGGGTTGAGAATCACCGGTCTAGTCCAGCCCTTCACTTCGTGCTCAGTCACCTCTGTATCCCTACAGACAGCTTCTGTTGGTATAGTCTAGCAATAAAATATTTTCTCACCGTATAAATCATTCTGTTTGAAAATAGTTTGTGGTGCTTCAGAAATTTATCCTTGTATTGAATCAAGGATAAATCCTTTCATTGGTTCTAATTCTGCTCTTGAACCACACAGGATGTTTAAACCTCTTCCACAAGACGTTTCCTCACATGATTGAAGAGAGCTAGTGTGTTTCCTTCCAAGCTGCCTCTTCTAGAACGAGTGTGTTGGCGGGAATGGTTGTCTGGGAATCTGGAAAAGGGGGGGTTCTGACTAGTCAGAGACGTACAAGTGAAGGAGGAAGCATTGTGATGGGTAGTGGGACAGAACAGGATGGGCCGGCTTCAGTGCCTGTTTCTGTATCTGATCATCTTAGCCCTCTATCGAAACCAAACATTATTGTGACGCACAAAGACTATCAGAATTCCAATGGCATTTATTTCGAGCCTCAGCTAAGACAACAGTTCTGTCCAGATGTGCAAAACCGAGTAAGCCTCAATTGTGGGGGTTCTCCTTTAAGCTCCTTCCCACTAGCAGTTTCTAGATGAGTTAGCAATAACGAGAAAGTATCTGATCTCTCTGGCCCTAGGTAGGGCTAGGATAGATATAGTGATGTGGCCCTCAATGGGTGTAATTTAACCTTTGTGAAATTCGGGCTCCTTGGGGTTTAAGTTAGCCTGGCTGTTGCCTTGACAACTTATGAGTAGCTGATGAGGAAGTAGTTTGATAACTGTAAGGGTTCAGTAGTGTGAAAGGAGCTGGAGAAATGACTAAGTATGGCTGACCAGTAGAAATGATCACTTGGGCCAAAACCGGTGTGGGTCAGTGGATAGAGTGTCCGCCTGTGGACTGAAGGGTCCTGGGTTTGATTCCGGTCAAGGGCATGTACCTTGGTTGCGGACACACCCCAGTAGGGGGCGTGCAGGAGGCAGCTGATCGATGTCTCTTTCTCATCGATGTTTCTAACTCTCTCTCCCTTCCTCTCCGTAAAAAATCAATAAAATATATTTTTAAAAAAAAGGTCACTTGGAGGTACTGTACAGGTGGCATGGGTGAGACATCGCTATCAGGAATGGGGGAACGCCTTTAGAGTAGGTTTCTTGGGGGAAGGAGGAGAAATCTAGGTCAGTGTCAAAATTACTGTATTACCCTGAGCACCTGGACATTCGTTACTTCTGTTCGAACCAGTTACATTAAACACTACAGAGTCAGTGTAGATGTTCCCTCTTGCCTCCCTCTCCCAGTCCCCCCCACCAAGGGGCGGGTTTGAAGTGTAGGCAGAATTGTAACATAGAAATATCCGCAGGCAAATGTAAGTGCACAAAAGAAAACCGTCTTGGTTTTGATCTGTTTTATGTAATAGCCTGTTCGCGCAGGCATGTTCTGCAGAACGATTCATGGGAGCCTTTGCAATAACGGGCTCCAGGAGTGGGTGCTCACACTAACTAAAGATAGTGGCAGTTCAGCGGAGAGGCACAGGGTCTTGGAAGGCTTTATGCGTGGCGGGCGGATTTGGACAGGCAGGGAGAGAGCATGCGCAGAGATGCAAGGGTAAGGGGATAACAGCATGAGAAAATGGCTTGGGCTGTACTTAAGGGATTTTGTTGGAAATTAACGAGTAATAAAGTTGGAAGAGAAAAGGGGTTAGGTTTGGAGGGCCGGGAAAGGTTCTTTGGATTGGAGGTTACAAGCAATATAGGGAGATATTAATTCTTCAGAGAAGCAGCGTAATAGAAATAGCATTTTACTGGATCTGTCAGGTCATAGAGGAATGATAGATAGGGGGAGAGAAATTAAAGATGGGAGACTGAGTAGGAGGCAATTGAACTGAGGTAGGCAAGTAAGAATACTTAACGTTTGTTGCTCTTTATTATGTGCTAGGTTTCATGTTAAGCATTTTCATGTATGAATTTACCTTCCTCGATGTATTGTTATTATCTCCATTTTGCAGACAAAGAAACAGACAGAGGGATAGGTAACTAGGAAAGTGGCATGGAGATGGAGAGACAAAATTAAGCTATACTGTGGACTGCTAGTGACCTCGAAAAATTAGTATTTTTATCTTGGTGGTGGATTTTTTTTTTCTTTTTTTAAAAGTAAATTATTTTTCTGGAGGTCGCATAGATTTGAGGAATATCCCCTTTTGGAACAGATCAAGATAGCAAAGATGGCCCTGACCGGTTTGGCTCAGTGGATGAAGCATCGGCCTGCGGACTAAAGGGCCCAGGTTCAATTCAGGTCAAGGGCATGTACCTGAGTTGCGGGCACATCCCCAGTAGGGGGCGTGCAGGAGGCAGCTGGTCGATGTTTCTCCCATCGATGTCTCTAACTCTCTATTCCTTTCCCTTCCTCTCTGTAAAAAATTAATAAAATATATCTTTTTAAAAAAAGATAGCAAAGGTGGAAAAAAAAAACAAGTCCAGAGAAAACATTAGCATTTTATTACTTATTTGCCCACTATATATAAAACTTAAGGATCTGCCCATCTCCAAAATACCAGCATTCAAGTTGATCATTTTTCAGATACTATCAAGCCTGATTGAACTTCCCCTTGAGAATTCTATAAATCCGTGCTCTTGCCATCAGCAGGAGCAATACATTACTGACTTAGGGGCTCCTTGTATGTGGACCAGCTATGTCTGAGACTATCTGTCTCGTGAAGATAGATACCCAGAAAGGTTCCTGGTGAGTATGTGAGACTGTTCTTTGGCCAGGACACGTTAACCATCATGTGTTTCTCTTTAGCTTGGTTCCACGGCCATTGGGATCCAGACGTCAGAGGGGGTGTGCCTGGCTGTGGAGAAGAGAATCACCTCCCCGCTCATGGAGCCGAGCAGCATTGAGAAAATCGTAGAGATTGACGCTCACATAGGTAAGCCGCGGGAGAAACTGCTCTGTGCGATCGGCCTGGGTACATTAGTCTTTGCTGTTCCAGGGGCGGTTCATTAGAGGAAGGTCTGACTCCCAGTAGCCGTGGATTTGCAGGCAGAGGGCCCCCTTGCTCCCAGAAGTTCCTTCCTCCCTCCCTCCCTCCCGTTTAGACTGCAGATGTGAGGGCTGGTGAGATTCGGGAAGGTTGAATCATAGGCCAGCTCCTATGATGGCTGGGTCTTTACTGATGCACAACATTAGCTCAGGGAGGAGCCACCAGGAGCAGAGGATTCTGGTGAAGCAGAGGATGGTATAGGAAGCGGGGTGTTTGCTGAGAAAAGAGGAATGCTAAGATCTTCGGTGACTAAGATAAGACTAATAGACTTTGACCAGATCAGTCCGCAGCTTCTGTTTTCTGATTTATTTCTTTACTCCTTATCTCCCCCCACTTCCCTCTTTTTTCTCTGTTTCTGTTACAATTCCCCTTCCTTAGCTTCGGCATCGTTACAGTGAGTCATTCTACTCATTTGTAGCATGGCGCTTTCGTTGGCGGTCTACATTTTCTTAGCCCGTCTAGCCATCTAGTGGACCATCGGTAAAATAATTAATTGCTGGAAGGCACCAGAACTAAATGGCATGACGACTCTGGGACATTCTCTTTCGTAGATACAGAAACAGACTCAGTGTTTTAAGATGAGAACATTGGGGCCGCTTTATCTCAGGCACCTGTCTTTCGTAGGTACCAGTGTCATTGCAGTCAGCAGACCGAGAGCCTTCTATGTGCCATCCATTGTGCTAGCCACAGGGACACAGAGAGGAATGGCACATAGTCCCTGTGTCTGGAAGCAGACAGTCTGCTCCTGGGCGTAGGCATGCAGATAAGTCAATGTAGCCAAGTGCCCTAGGCATTAAGAAAGGCTGTTCCTGTGCTCAGTTGGGGACAAAGGTGGAAAGAACTAGTTTTGCTGAGGCCAGTGGTGGGCTTTCAGAAAAGGATTCCGTAAAGGTGATGCCTGAGCTAAGTTGATTCCATAAGATAAGGAAGTTTACCAATGAACAAACACCCACAATAGCAGAGCGTTCTGTTAGAGGGGAAGGAATGAGCAGAGCCTGTGTGCAGTGCAAATGCCCGGCACAGCAGTTTGATGTGACTGGGGGGAGGATGGGCTAGCAATGAGTCTAGGATCGGAAGGCGGAAGTCCTTCTTACCATGCGAAAAAGCTTAAACTGGACCTTTGGCTTTAATGGGAAAGGCTTTCCGCCCTCAGGAAATATCGGCAGGGTTTTAGAAAGACCCTGGTAACAAGGTTGAAGGGAGAGTGAAGGGCTGAGACGAGGCAGGGCGAGCAGGTAAGAAGTTATTTTTAATCCAAAAACAGGTGAGGGCTTTCACCAAGGCTGTGGCCAGAGAGCGGAGAGGTAAGGACTAATGCCAACGGGTTAATCCCATGGAGTTCGGTAGAATTTGAAATCGGATTGGTGATGGAGGCCAAGGAAGCAGATGGAGTCTGATTCGAGTCTGCGGCACATCCAAGTAGATGCAGCAAGGGAGTCGTTTGGCTGTATGGGTCTGACGCATGGGAGCGAGGCCCGGGCTGGAGATTTGGATTTGAGTCATGGCATGTACAGTGACAGCCATCAGCTCATTCTCTTGGAACACCGGGCAGACTCCCTTCCAGTATTCTCGTTGGCGTGGGTCTGGCCAGGGAAAGGAAAAGGCTTTGGTTTTATTCCAGGGTCTTTCATGGAAGCTCACCGTAAGATGGCTATCTGCTTCCGTGTTTCTCTTGTTGGAGAGTTGGTGTTCGCTTAGTTTGAAAGTGCATCGTGGTCTACAAAGAGCGCTCAAAGGAAGCTTACGGATGTAACACGTGGAAATTCATGTTTGATCAGCTGTTCTTCTCTGTCTTCTACCTGAACAGCTGGACTGCTGTGCCACGGTGGATGGTTTTTTTACTTGTTTGTAATATAATCATACTCGGAGCTCAGAGCAGATCATTTCCGGTCTGATCTCGTGGGTCTGTGGCTGTGGGGTTGCTGAATGGCGCCCTGGTGCCACTCCACAATCTCGGTATTTCCCGCGTGGATGAAAGACTCTACAAGGATTGGCCGCTGGGTCACTGTTGCTTTTACATTACAGGTTGTGCCATGAGTGGGCTAATTGCTGATGCTAAGACTTTAATTGATAAAGCCAGAGTGGAGACACAGGTAACATTAGCGTCATCTCTTCTTTTTACCGTGACTTCCTGTTTAGAGTTGCTGTAGTTGTGTGGGCCGTATTGCAGGAATCTGTGTTAACAACAGCTAGAGCTCCTGGGCGGTATGATCCGGGTAGGATCCCTAGTTACAACTTTCAGGGCTTGGAGGCTAGGCACCAGCCATCGCAGCCGGAAGGAAGCCCTGGTAAATAGTGCTGCTTTTCGGTGGGCCTTCCCTAAAGCCAGCATCACACTGCATTCTGTTCCCCGATTGGCTTTCTGTGGGAGCCCCCGCAGGAGGTGAGCACAGCTCCAGGACATTCTCCCAGCGGCCTCTGCTGCCGGGCTTGCCCACAGCAGCTCTCCTGTGGCGAGTAATGCCAGGTGCCAGGTGACACATGCTGGTGAGGAACACTGATTTATTTTCCCACCGAGCACCTGCCGCCTGGAGAGCGGACTAGGAAGACAACAGTACGTGACGGGGGATTTTTGCACTTACTTGCAAGTTTGCTGTCAGTGCTTACGTGAGAACCATCTCAGCACCGACGGAGATGAGATAGGCAAAGCGGCATCCGCTATTCGCGTTCACTTTGTGAAAAGACGAACTTGGGGCTGTGAGGGGCTAACGGTTTTTCGAGGGAGCAGTCCTCCAGCCCAGCATCACTTGGAATCCTTTGGGTAAAAGCTTATCTCGGAGCGATTTCTCCTCCTCGCATCCTGTCCCAAGCATCCGAGTTTAGAGTTAAGGAAAACACGCTGGAGTTTGAAGCTTCAGTTTCCAAGCGCAGTTCAGGGGGGGCAGGGGGGCGAGAGGGGCATGTGTAGTGGGCTGGGGGGGCTGCTTTACTGCCCTGCCTGTTCGGAAGGTAGACCAAGCTTTGCTCCTCTTCCAGAACCATTGGTTCACTTACAATGAGACAATGACGGTGGAGAGTGTGACCCAGGCTGTGTCCAATCTGGCTCTGCAGTTCGGAGAGGAAGATGCAGACCCGGGGGCCATGGTGAGCGTGAAGCTGGGTCACGTTTTCTTGCTGTTCTTTGGGAGACCAATTGTCTTAATACCTTTCTTTTTTCTTTTTTTTTTCTAGTCTCGTCCCTTTGGAGTAGCACTGTTATTTGGAGGCGTTGATGAGAAAGGACCTCAGCTGTAAGAACCATTTTTGCCGTATTTTTCTCTGCTGCTTTTCTGGGAGAATTATTATTATTTTTTCTTTTTTTATTTATTTTATTTTATTTTATTAATTTTTATTAATTTTTTATACATATCTCCCCATTGCCCCCCTCCCTCCCAGGCGTACCCCGACCCCCCAGTGTCTGTGATCATTGGTTATGTTTATAAGCATGCATACAAGTCCTTTGATTGATCACTTATTTACCTCACCTAACTTTAATCTTTCTGCTATAATTTCACAGTCTGTTTGATGCTTTATGATTTTTGTCCTCCTGAGAATTATCAGTCTACTCCCTTTCTGTGCTCCTGATTCTATTATATTCACCAGTTTATTCTGTTGATCAGATTTTTAATTCACTTAATTTTTAGATTCACTTGTTGACAGATGTGTATTTGTTGTTCTGGGAGAATTATTTTAAGTTGGGGTGGAGACTGGTAGTAAATCAACTGAGAAAATTATTGTAGAGTTATAAAAAGTGAAGGGCTTTGAATTCTGTGAAGTTCAGTGTTCCTAAAGCTGTTGATACAAAGACAGATTTGGGGATCTCCTGGAGAACTCCCCTATTGGATCCAGTGCTACTTCTTTGTTAACTGTAGTCAGAGGGTGCACTTTTGGAGCTTTGCTTTGGACATGTTTGTTACATATAATGCCACCACTCATAAGCATTTTAATCCTCTTCTTTTGGCACATTTTGCAGGTTTCATATGGACCCATCTGGGACCTTTGTACAGTGTGACGCTCGAGCAATTGGCTCTGCTTCAGAGGGCGCCCAGAGCTCCTTGCAAGAAGTTTACCACAAGGTAACTAAGCAATCCCACTGTGGTATGTGCCATGTCTATACTGTAACAATTCCCACCTTTATTACTTTCTAAATCAAGATGTAACTTACAGACAATGAAGTGTAGCGACAGAGTTCTGACCATTGTACAGGCCCTTGCCTGCACCATCCAGGTCCAGAAACTGTCACCACCAGGCTGCTTGTCTTCTCTCCAGTCCGTCTCTCTCCCTCCCGTGCAGTCACGCTCACTACTATCGATTCCTTTTGTTGGTTCTTGTACTATTTATAAATGGAATCCTACAATTTGTATTTTTGTGTCTGCCATTTTTTTTGTTCAGCATGCTGCTTTTGATCCATTCATGTTTTTGCACACATTAGTGGTTTCTCCTTATTGCTGAGTGAAGTGCGAAGGCACAGATGGGTACAATTTGTTTATCTTTGCTTTTTTTTTTTTTAAATACATTTTATTGATTTTTTACAGAGAGGAAGGAAGAGGGATAGAGAGTTAGAAACATCGATGAGAGAGAAACATCGATCAGCTGCCTCTTGCACACCCCCTACTGGAGATGTGCCCGCAACCAGGATACATGCCCTTGACTGGAATCAAACCTGGGACCTTTCAGTCCGTAGGCTGATGCTCTACCCACTGAGCCACACCGGTTTCGGCTTATCCTTGCTCTTCACAGCTCTACATAGGTTATACTTCCTAGTCTTTCTCTTGAAGCAAGTGGCATTTGGTCCTTTTTATCTTTGTGGGAGGGGAAGACTTGGTAACTTGTTGTGGCTGAAGGCTGGTTCATACAGGGATCCCTGCTCATATCAACCCCTCATACTATTGGTTTTACGTTTGCAGAAAATAAGGCACAGAAGGTAATAAAAAAGAGCAGATTTTCTAAACCATTGGGCTAGATCATTTAGGAATGATCATTTATAGGATATCACCAATATTATCTTGCTTCTAAATTAAAAGAAGAAAACTAGAGAAACATAGTCCTTTCCCTTTCTTCAAAGATGAAAGTCGGTGACTTTGCTCTGGCTCAAAATAAGACTTTTTCTCTGAGTAAATGTATTCTGCTTATTTACCACTAACTTGAATTCTGGAGAAACTTGTAATGCGCTGTACTTACTGATGTTTGATTTGTTAATATTTGCTAAGTCGTTTCTTCAGGGAGGCATGTGGGGACTCTGAAGGAAGGAGGGATTATGTACAATTAATGGCTACTCTTCCTACCCTCTTTGTTTCAAGTCTATGACTCTGAAAGAAGCCATCAAGTCCTCACTCATCATCCTCAAACAAGTAATGGAGGAGAAGCTGAATGCAACTAACATAGAGGTATTTTCGGGTTTACTGTGTTTTATTCAGTATCTTAGCTCCTGTTGCTGAAGATTGAATAGATCAAGAAAATCACAGTTTTGTATGCTCAGGTCTGAAGAAGATACTGATATCTTTTGAATATGCAGCTTTAGTAAAGCAGTAATGGTAGAAGCCAGAAGTCGATGAGGTACAGAGTGAAAGGAAGCTGGTGAAATGGACCAGACAAGATCTGCTGGTTCCTCAAGACGTATTGACAGCAGAAGGTAGCATTAAAGAAAATGACTTCTGTCTCTTTAAGAATGGGGGGAAACTTGAAAATACTTTGTGGACTGAGAAGAAACTAGTGGGTTGGAAAATATTAAGTAAAAACAGGGGTTAGATAGTGATGGAAAAGTTCTGGAAGAGGGAAGGCATGATACATGTGAAGGAGTTGGTTCTGAAAAGTAGAATTCATTCAGCTTTGTGTGTATTAAAGACCCATTGTATGCCCTGTACAACGATAGGTACCAGGGATACACACACAGAAAATCCAATTCCCAGGCAAGTTGTAGTCTGTGTAATGTAGAGGACATATAGGTAATAGCAGCTTGGGGTGACAGCAGTAAGAATGGATTCTCACAGGAACATATAACTTAACACTGGTGCATTGGGCAAGCTCCTGAAAGAGATGATGCCTGAAGAAAGGACGAGAAGGGTATTCCAGGAAGAGGAAACAGCCATGTGCAAAGGCCTTAAGAGCCTATATAATAAAAGCCTAATATGCTAAGTGTCTGGTCATCCGGTCAACCAATCAAAGCGTAATATGCTAATGATATGCTAAGGCCACTCAACCACTTGCTATGACATGCACTGACTGCCAGGAGGCAGACGTTGACTGGTTGACCACCAGGGGGCTGACCACCAGGGGGGCAAACGCTCCAACTGGTAGGTTAGCTTGCTGCTGGGGTCCAGCCGATTGGGACTGAGCTAGAAGGGCTGGACACGCCCTGGAAGCCTCCTGTGGTCCCTCCCCGGCTGGCCAACCTCCCATGCCCCTCCCTGGCCTTGATTGTGCACCCGAGGGGTCCTTCAGCCTGGTCTGTGCCCTCTCGAAATCCAGAAATGCCCTCAGGGGATGTCAGAGAGCTGGTTCTGGCCCCATCCGGCTCAACACAGGAGCCGCCCCCTGGTGGTTAGTGCTGATTATTACTAATAACTTAAGTCACAACTGAATTCCTGTCACATATATACTATATATATGCCTAAGCAACCTTCCCACTGGTAGCTGGGATGCACACTGACCACCAGGGGGCAGACACTCAACACAGGAGCTGCTGAGCTGCGGTGACTTGGCATCTGTGTTCTTGGATGACACACCTGGAACCAGAGAGGAGGGAGCCCAGTTCTAGGGTGCTTCACTGGAGAATCGTCCTCTCACAATCCAAGACTCCTTGGGGGGTGTCGGAGAGCTGGTTTTGCCCCGATCCCTGCAGGCCAGGCAGAGGGACCCCACGGGGGCACGAATCTGTGCACCGGGCCTCTAGTTGTTAATAAAATGTTTTCATGGCCACTCCTCTTTAAAAAAACAAAACATTCTTATTAAGTTGCCGTATGGACAATTTTAAAGACAATACCTAACAATGATAGTTAACAATTACTTATTTGGTGCTTATTATAATGTTCTAGGCTCTGTTCTAAGCACTTCGCATATATTAACACTTTTTCCCCCATGGATTTTTAAAAAATATGTTCTTATTGATTTTAGAGAGAGGGAAGGAAGTGGGGGGAGAGAGAGAGAGGAAGAGAAACATCAATGTGAAGGAAACATTGATCAGTTGCCTCCCTAACTGGGATAGGTGTCCTGACCCTGAATCGAAATGACAACCTTAAGGTGATGGCGACACGCAACCAGCTGAACTACCCTGGCAGACTGTTAGCATTGAATTATTGAAATTATTCCCTGAAGTAGGTGCTATTATTCCCATTTTACCGGTGAAAATCGAGGCACAAAGTGGCCAAGGATCCGAGGTCACATACCCAGACTCAGCTGCATGTGTGTAAACACGCTTTTCTCAAGGAACCTTTAACAGGAAGATCTCCTGACCCCGTGTAATGGCTGCTGCTTTGGTGATCCTTGTTGAAGTAATTTCAAGAAGTGACCCTGACACCAGGCATTTGGTTAACTAAGATGTGTGGGTTAACCTCAGAATAGAAAATTTGGTCAATGAGAATTTGTCTTTTGGAGCCAGGGAGCTATTTTCGGAAGCTGCTGCTGGAAAGGCTATCCCTGGGACAGCAGATCCCTGAGGTCCTGGTGGCCAGCTCAGCGGCCCCTGGCCATCAGCAGCTGGCCGAGCCCCACTTATTAATTAACCCTTCACTCTCTCTTCCAGCTAGCCACCGTGCAGCCCGGCCAGAACTTCCACATGTTCACAAAGGAAGAGCTGGAAGAGGTCATCAAGGACATTTAAGGACTGTGATCCTCAGAGCTTCTCTGGGACAATTTCAGTTCTCCCGGTTGCCCTTCACTTCTATTTCCAACTTCTAGTCCTTGGAAAATCGGCAGCGTCTGTGCTTTTTTTTTATGATGTCTGTACATAAAGGCAGTTCCAAAATAAAGAAAAACTTAAAATATTGTTAATAGAGTGTTCTCTTCTAATGCAGTCTTTTGTTCACGATGCTTATGTTAGGGGTCAAAAATGAGCGTGGTATTTATATCCCGATGCTCTCAGAACATTGCTCACAACAGAGTAACTGTACCACGAGTCCTTGGGTGCTGGCAATGAACTCAAAACTAATCTGGGTCCTCCCAGTGGTTTAAGGTATCAGTACCACTGTAAACCCATTTTGGTCCTGTAGTTAAGCGTAAGTAAATAGGTATTTTTTGCTGCTTTCTTTATATGAGGGAGATGCTGCTAAATGACCATCAAAAGAACATGTTTTGAGGTCCTTCCCAAACACTGATGGGTTGGAGAAGCCAGCAACAGTGTTGTACCAGTTCTGAGATCTTAACAGACAATTGGGAATTCATAGAATATGTAATAAAAGCCTAATATGCTAAGTGTCCGTTGACCAGTTGGCCATTCTCAACCAACCAAAGCGCAATATGCTAATGATATGCTAAGGTTGCTCAGCCGCTTGCTATGACATGCACTGGCCACCAGGGGGCAGAGGTTCCAACCAGTAGGTTAGCTTGCTGCTGGGGTCTGGCCAATCAGGACTGCGAGTCAGGCCAGACATGCCCTGAAGCCCTCCCACAACCCCTCCCTGCCTGGCCAACCTCCCGTGTCTCCCTCAGACCTGATCAGATCATGCACCGGTAGGGACCCTTAGCCTGGCTTGCGCCCTCTCACACTCTGGGACCCTTTCGGATGTTGGGAGAGCTGATTTTGGCCCAATTCTGCAGGCCAGGCCAAGGGACCCCCACTGGGAAATTTGTATACTGGGCCTCTAGAGTGTGTGTGTGTGTATATGTGTATAAGTATGTATATATATAATTAAAGATTATAAAAGAATTGAATTAAAAAATAGAAAAATAGAAAAAAGGAAAAAAAATGGAATTCATGTTCTTGGCCTCATTGGCAATCAATCCGAAATCAGGAAGATCTTGAGAATGACATAATTCAGAATTAGCTTACATTACACTTTGGAATGCACTATGAACTTCCCCGGTAGAGCTGCCCTTATGTGAGACTGGTTGAGGTTATTTAAAGAACTGACTATGGGGGCCTCAGAAATGGCCGGATGAAGTAGATACTATCCTGCTTAACCCATGAAGAATCCAAGGCCTGGGACTGGAAATAAAGGTAAGCTGTTGGGAATGGATTGGAACTCGGATTTTCTGGTTTTAAACCATCAACTCTTGATTTTACAGTGATGTCCCTTGCAGCCCAGACATCTGCTCCTGTTGTAGGGAAGTCTCATTGAGATTTGAAATGGACTCGCACTACCCACAACATGTGGAAATGACAAAACATGACTTAGGGCAGTGGCTCTCAACCTGTGGGTCTCGACCCCTTTGGGGGTCGAACGACACTTTCACAGGGGTCGCCTAAGACCATCGGAAAACACAAGTATTTACATTATAATTCATAATAATAGCAAAATTACAGTTATGAAGTATGGTTGGGGGTCACCACAACATGAACTGTATTAAAGGGTCCAGGCATTAGAAAGGTTGAGAACCACTGACTTAGGGAGAAGTGAAAGTTGTGTCTCTGGGTCACAAATATTATGTGTGGGGGGGGAAATACTAAGGAATAGCTCTTAGCGGGTCTCTTAGCTTCAGCCTGCAGTGCCCGAGCAGGGTATTTGTACCTTAAACTGCTGAAACAATAAATTTCACACCCTTTATAATTCGATTGTAGCATTCTTGAAAGATACAACTTAGGGTTTTTGTAGAATCTTAAAAAATGTTCTACAAGGTTTCTTGTGTCCAATTTGCAAAGAAATTATTAGTACTAGGAATAGTAATGGTTTTGATGCTTAACTGCTTTCTGTTCATCTTTCTGCGATAAAGTTGGTCTGGGAGAAACTTCGCATTTTTTGGTCCTGCAAGGCCGGTAAGATTTTTAGGTGCATTATTTCACAAAGGAGATCTGACAGGGCAACTTCTGTGTTTCGTGCCTGTGTCCAACTGAAACAATATTCGCTCATTTTCTCAGTGCTGCGGACAAGGTACCATGTCCCTGGCAGCTGACAAGTTCTGAGGAAGGGACTCTATGTTCTGGCAGCGCATAATGATAACTAAAAGTTATATATATATTGAAAAAGTGAAGGTAGAGATTGCAACGAAATAGTTGGCGTCACAAAGTGTAAGTGTATTTCGCGATTTTTCCAGGAGGTGGCACCGCCGAGTTGGCTTTTTCCTTCTCCGACTGGAAAACAATAGACCATTCATCTTTGTGTCACGAAACAAAGAAATATTCTTGCGAGCCACTCTTCTCCCCACAGCGAATCACATGCCCCTGGAGCCGACCGTCTTGTGATCTCCTCCGTCGTTGCCGTGGATTAAAAAACGCTCAGAATTTGGGAAGATAATGTGACACCTGGTCGTGGATGGAAAGGAACACGTCCACGTTTGCAGCGAGCTTTGTCTTGTCATTTCAGTCCTCGAGGACCTGGAAGATGGTCTTAGTGATTTCCCATCCTCTTAGATGTCATGCAAAAATACTTGTCACCTCCCGAGTCTTAACTATGGTTCTGGGGGAAAAAAAATATATAAATTTGCACCTCTCCGTTCTCCAATGAATGTGACTAAGAAGGATCTTAACTGTAAACACGGGGTTGGGTGCAGGGCACCATTTTGTCCGACAACGAACAGAGTCTCCTTTTGGGGTCACCTCCAAGTCTGTAGTTAAAAAGTAACTTTTAGCAGCTTTATCTGGGCTGAGGTCTTGCGTGGTTGGTCATCTTTCTCTTTGCTGCCTTTTTCTGAACAACGTCTAGCAGACATTCTGAAGGAAGAGAGGGAGTCAGCTAAGGTGTTAGAACTGGTTTTCCCCCTGGACGGCGGCGTGTTCTGGTTGTGTGTGTGCAGCTCCTGCCGTCAAGGGGCCCGCAGGAGGGTTTGGTTTTGCTTCTTGTGGGCGGGGTGCGAGTTTAGGGGCACCCCATCTCCCGAAAAACCAAAGTTGTGCAAGGGAACTCTGCACTCAAGGGGGTGAGGCGGAGATCAGGCGGCGTCTAGGAAACCCTGGTGCCCGCTCTGACCTGGCCCCGCCGAGGTCTCCGCTACCTTCTCCTCCGGGCGGACCGACAAGCAGCCCCCCATCTCGGGCCTCACCCCGCGCCGAGGAGGGAGGTGGGCGCCGTGGAGGGACTTGAAGTTCGTCCGAGTCGCGCCCGCCCGATCCTGTGTGCTCCGCGGCCCGGGCCCCACCGTTCGCACCCCGCTCCGGGCAGGTGGGCGGCGGCGCCGGGAGCCTGCGCTCCAAACCGGCAGCACCGGTTCGGGGCCAGCCCCGCGCTTCCCGGCGCGGCCACGGCCCAAAGGATTATTTTGGGGGGGCCGGGGGGGGGAATCGGGGGGGTCTCTGGGGGAGCGGCCACGAACCCAGCCCCGCGTGGGGGCCGGGCGGCGCGGGCGAGGGCGGGGCATGACCTCAGCCGTCGCTGCCACGTTCCAGCCAATCAGCCCCGCACCTCGGCCGCCGAACCCAGGACCCCCGCAGCCGGAGGCGACGCGGGCCAATGGGGAGCGCGCAGGGGAAGACGGACGGGCGGGCGGCCTATGGGCGGCGAGGCCCGCCGCGCGTC